>BLSH010324538.1:205754-222236 GCA_018402905.1 Glandirana rugosa | reverse complement strand
GCACATCGCTGGATCCAGGGGGCAAGGTAGGTAACATTGCCTGGATCCAGAGATGCGATCCCGAGTGTTGCACAATTTTCGGTATTTGTAACGGAAATTCACCCTGAGCCACGCTCAGGAAAACCTCCAGGGAGGTTGATGGCATCCCAGTCTTAGTCCTTAGGGTTCAATACTGAGTTGGCCCACCCTTTGCAGTTTTAACAGCTTCAACTCTTCTGGGAATGCTGTCCACAAGGTTTAGGAGTGTGTCTATGGGAATGTTTGACCATTCTTCTAGAAGGGCATTTGTGAGGTCAGGCACTGATGTTGAATGAGAAGACCTGGCTCGCAGTCTCCACTCTAATTCACCCCAAAGGTGTTCTATCAGGTTGAGGTCAGGACTCTGTGCAGTCCAGTCAAGTTCCTCCACCCAAAACTCGCTCATCCATGTCTTTATAGCCCTGGTACACTGTGGTCTCTGTGCAGTCCAGTCAAGTTCCTCCACCTGAAACTCACTGCCTTTGTAGCCCTGGCACACACCTGGGACAATTTGTCTATCACCTAAAATTTTACCATACCGAACCTTGGCCATGGTGATTTTGGCTTTACTAGTCTGGTTGTTCTTTTTCGTTGCTTGGCATACATGTATTTTGTCATATGCTCTGTGCAAAATATCTACAGCTAAAGACAGATATGAGAATCTATAAAAAAAATATTTTTAGTGCATATAGTGGCAGCATTAACCAGGAATGCAACGTACTGTATATGATAAGAACGTACTATAATCCTTGCTCTCTTACCGAAGATGTCATCTGTGTGGAATCTGACGAAGACATGTCCAACAACAATGTTCACGAGGTCTGTGAAGAACATTACAACCGAGGTATGTCCTTTTTATTGGTTTTAAAATAATTCAGTAAGCCTAAAACAGTAACAAGTCTATAGTTTGAAAAAAAGAACCTCGTTAGGATATAGGAGAAGATGAAAGCATAACGTGAGTCATAATGTACCATCCTGAGGATATGGAAATGGGCCCAGAAATTCCATTAAACTAAATGGATTGTTTGCATGGCCTCTCCCAGTGCACCATTGTTGGTACATGTACAGTAGATTGCACACTCTAATAGTAATATACATTTCCCCACACTTGTAGGAATCTGTGTTATTATTATGTCCCTGTCCAATGTACATCCTCTTTTCCTTTTACATATAATGGAGTACCTTTATAACAAGAACAAAGGGAGTTATGTTACCATTGAAACTTCTCTTTCTATCCAAAGGTGGCATGTGGCTGGTGGAAGGAATGAAATGCAGTCAACATGCCTCCCACTTGGTCTGATGACCACATCCTGCAGCCTCCCACTTTGGTGACAACCTCCTGCAACTTCCACACTTTGATTGATGCCCACAACCCCCAAATTCTTCATTAGAACGATCACCACCTCCTTCAAATGCCCACTTACACTAATAACCAATCCTGCAATATACCCCCACACTTTGACTAATGATCATATCCTTCAAATCAATTATTTGGACTATTGACACTACCTCCCCGCTATTGATGACCACACCCAGATGTTTTGCATTATCTTAGGAGCAGAAACCCTGAACACAAATACTCCAAAAAACATAAGACCCGCCAACGATCATCTCATCCTGACCGGGATGATGACACCTAACAGGTTGTCACCTTCATAAGCATAGCGCCTAATGCCCAGGCATTTTTCAAGCGCTTTTCATGTGCTTTTCAGGCACTTTTCAAGCGCTTTTGAAGCGCTAGCATTAAATAAATAGCACATCCCCCTACATTACATCCGGTTTTCTTCCTGGTATTTTGACCTTTCCACAACCTCTGGGCTTTTGCTGGTGCTTTTAACACACTTTTGGGGCGCTTTACATCCATTTCAATGTATATGGGCGTTTTTAATGCGCAATTTTTAGTGCTCAGAATAAGCACATAAAAACATGCTTGCAGGACTTTTTTGAATGCAGCACCAGCACGACACCTCAGTGTTAATAGATAAATTGGAATGAATGGGCAGCTTTTTAGAAGCATTTTGTAAGTGCTATTTTTAGTGCAAAAACGCTAGTAAAGCGTCTCAGTGCGAAATGGGTCTTAAGGAGCTGTTTTCCCTTATAAGCATGTGGTCAATACACTCTAAAGGAGTTGTCCCTTACAAGCATGTGGTCAATACACTCTAAAGGAGTTGTCCCTTACAAGCATGTGGTCAATACACTCTAAAGGAGCTGTTTTCCCTTACAAACATGTGGTCAATACACTCTAAAGGAGTTGTCCCTTACAAGCATGTGGTCAATACACGCTAAAGGAGTTGTTTTTCCTTACAAGCATATGGGCAATACACTCTAAAGGAGAGGTTTTCCACTTATAAGCATGAGGTCAACACTAAAGGAGTAATTTCCACCTACCCTGTAAAGGGACAGGATCCCGGCACATGTCTCCTACCTAGCTCATATAGAGTTCGGGCTGTCCAGCCTGCTTTGCTGGGATGTGGTCCCTGTGTTCACATGCTAAATGCATTGTTTGTCAGGGAGCCTCTCTGCTGGTCATCCCATAGAGTCCTCCACAGGGTGGCTTTCATGCTCCCCAAGCACTCCATGGGGCACTGGCTCACAAGCGTTTATGTCAGCATGAGATGAAAATGCCTCACTCAGCTCAGGGTGCATTTTTGGCCTGCACGCAGTCTGCAGTGGCAGAGAAGTGAAATTGCGTAGGTTGTCTCACAAGATGTGGTTGTGCAAAATTCTAAAGTCCTATTAAGGCAGCTATAGCAGAAAGTATGCTGCAAATATCCACACCACAAGCAACACTCATAATGAGATAGCGTAAAGCGCTCATTGATGAAGGATGGCAGAGACCTCATCAGAAGACCAATTTACAGTACAGGTTCTCTAAGCTTTATCCACATGAGATGGCTGATGTATGTTTATGCACTGCATTTCCAGGGGTGGATGCTGCCCTCTAGCGTCTGGCGCATCAAGTGTCTTTGCCTTTTTATAACTCAGTTGCCTTCAGAGATCCTAGGGATGAGAGAGTGGACTTGTTAGATTGGGGCGACTTGAGGCGATACATGTATCAGTCTGGAGAGGGTTACAAAGCCATTTCTAGGGCTTTTGGACTCCAGCAAACTACGGTAAGAGTCATTATCCACAAATGGAGAAAATTTGGAACAGTGTTGAATCTTCCTAGGAGTGGCTGCTTACCAAAATTACTCCAAGACCACAACAATGACTCATCCAGAAGGTCATAAAAGAAGCCTGAATAACATTAAAGAACTGCAGGCCTCACTTGCCTCAGATAAGGTCATTATTTCCGATTGAACAATAAGAAAGAGACTGAGCAAAAATGGCATCCATGGGAGAGTTTCAAGGTGAAAGCCGCTGCTTACCGAGAAAAACACAAAGGCTCCTCTCACATTTGCTAGAAAACATCTTGATTATCCCCAAAACTTTTGGGCAAATATTGTGTGGACTGATGAGACAAAAGTTTAACTTTTTGGTGTGCGTCCCATTACATCTGGCAAAAAACTAACACAGCATTTCATAAAAAGAACATGATACCAACAGTCACACATGGTGGTAGCGTGATGGTCTTTTGCTGCTTTGCATCTTCAGGACCTGGACAACTTGCCATAATTGATGGAACCATGAATTCTGCGCTCTACCAGAAAATCCTGAAAGAGAATTTACAGCCATCAGTTCGTGACCTCAATCTCAAGCGCACTTGAGTTATGCAGCACGACAATGTTCCAAAACACACCACCTCTGAATGGCTAAAAAAGTCTGGAATTAAATACAATTGAGATGCTGTGGCATGACCTTAAACAGGCTGTTCATTCTTGAAAACCCTCCAATGAATTAAAACAATTCTGCAAACAAAATTCCTCCAGAGCGATGTGAAATACTCATTGCCAATTATCGCAAACGCATGATTGCAGTTGTTGCAGCCAAGAGTGGCACAACCAGTTATTAAGTTTAGGGGGCAATTCCTTTTTCACATAGGGCCAGGCAGGCTTGAAGAGCTTTTTTCCCTTAATAAATAAAATAATCATTTGAAAACTGCATTTTGTATTTCCTCTAGTTATCTTTGTATAGCATTATTTTGTTTGATGACCTGAATCATTTAATTAATATGTTCTCCTTCCGAGGCCTTGCTACATCTCTCTCTCCCGTAACTCGTGGCTAGGTCTCTGGACACTCTCTGCTGCAAGGTCGGCCCCAGCATGTGGGTTGCTAGTGAAGGTGCCAAGCACACCAGCCCTTCACTACCAGAGCGACTGTCACCTGTTCCCTGGCTGGTTGGATGCAAATGATACAAATATGGTTTTCCAGCACCAAAATGCTGGACTCTACGTACTGTATCTCCTTTAACTCTGTAGTTCTCTGATGTTAGCCCTGTTTTTTGCTTTGCGCCATGTATGTACCCCTTGGGAGAAACTTCAGACCAGGCAGATTTAAGAAACAATAAGGAAGCTTTACTGAAGTAGTTGAGGGTAACACAGGAACAGTTCTCAAATGAAATATTCACACACATGCCTGTACTCAGGTCTCTAAGTGCCCATGAGGTAGTCATACCTGATTTAGCAGCAACGTTTATAGAGTAGTCTATTTAAGGCAAAACCGTATTTAAGCAGTAAATCCACAGGTAGCCAGTTATATCTTAGCGTCCATGATTTGGCAGTAATAAATAAAAGGAAGTCAGTCCATAATTGTCAGCTATAGGTCCATGTACAGTAGGTTCCCAGGTTCCATAAGGAATAGAGTTGAGCGGACACCTGGATGTTCGGGTTCGGGTTTTCGTGGAAAAGTTTGGGTTCGGGTTCGGTTCGAACTTGACCCCGGACCCCGAACCCCATTAAAATCAATGGGGACCCGAACTTTTGGACACAAAATGGCTGTAAAAAAGTCCTGGAAAGTGCTAGAGGGCTGTAAAAGGAAGAAAAGTGGGGGTAAGAGTAGGACACGTGCCTTACAAAGAAATGGGGATAGGGAAATAACAATAATCCGTCCCTTACAGCACCAGCAGCATCCTCTCCCTACACTAGCCTGAGAGCATATGACATTCAGCACTACGTGACTTCAGCTCATACAGAGGCTGGGTCACATGATGCACTGGCCAATCACAGCCATGCCATTAGTAGGCATGGCTGTGAGGCTTCTAAGGGCAAACCAGTGAAACGCTTGTTGATTGGCTGCCCTGCAGCTTTTCAACAAGCGGGAAAAAAATACCAGAACCCAGAACCCGAACCCCGGGTCCCAAACACCGCAAAGTTCGGTACAAACCCGAACTTTACAGTTCGGGTTCGCTCAACTCTGATAAGGAACCCCAACTGGGCCCCCAGATGGGGGCACAGATTGACAGAGTAAGGGCTACATCTTTGCAGTCTTTCCGCAACCAACTTCATGAGGCACTAGATGAGCCCCTTTTATGTGGACAGTGGTCTGCCCCTCAGGAGGTGGTAACTTTCTGAGAAAGAGCAGGAAACCTGGCCAGCTAGTTTACTATTCCTTCATAGAGGCATCATCCTAGCAGGTCAACCAAGGACAAATATTGCAAAAAGATACATTGTACCATTCGGTCTTCCACATGTACACAGTTAATCTGTCGAACCAGACATGAGTCAGTACAACAGAGAAAAAAATGAACCCCTTGAAAGCACTTGAACTGATGAGTCATGACCATATGCCAAAACACATCTTTTTGGACTGATGACTATATCCCAAAACCTCCCACTTCGCATGGACTGATGACCATGCCCTGCACCCACCCAACCTTCTGCTAATTGACTGCCTTACAGAAATCACACAACTTTCACTGTTATGGTTCAATTTCTTCAGTACAAGAACTTGACTTTTAATTATTGACATAAAGCTTGCATTTTATGTTTAACAGAGAACCTGTTCAATGAAGTGAGACAGGGGATCAGAGGTATAGAAGGTAAGTCAGAGCAGTAAAAGTCATATGAATTGTTATGACACACTTACAGTAGTATTCTGTTTATTTGATCCAAATGAACAGAAATGAACATTATAATATTGAATCTGAATCATGTATTGCATTTATTCTGTTTTGAACTGTTCTAAACCCAAGAACAAAAATGTAATATATTGCAGTTTGCCAGTTCTCAAATGTGGTGGTTACATTAGTTTTCTTTTATCATGCTCGTTTTACCTATTTTATTTGCTTGGTGATTCTGCCAGTAACACACGTCTTTCCTAGAGTGACAACACTCACTCGCAGTTTTGTCACCCTAGAACTGGAAGTGTATTAAAGCTAAACCCCGGGATAACAAATATTGTCTAAATAAAATAGTCATATGTATTCTTCTTGTACGCCTTCTTCGTGTACTTGTGTATTTCTTCCAGATCTGTGCAGTAATCCAATGTGAAACTTTGCCTTTGTGTAGGAGATTCCTTTAATTAAGGGTCCATTTTGACAGACTCTGCTGCTCAGCGGGGATCGATCTGTTGATCCCTGCTGAGTCGGCGGATGCCAAGTGCATCTCTGCACACTATGCAGAGACGGACCTGTCAGAGCTCTGCTCTCCTATATTAGAATCGGATGAAAATGGACCGTCTGTCCGTTTTCATCCGATCCGCCAGACGGTTGGAAAATAGGGTTTCCATCCGTCTGTAATTAGCGGATCGGGTGTCAGCGGACATGTCACTACTGACATCCATCCATAGAGAAGAATGGAGCGTCCGTTCAGGTACACAGTCCGTACGTGTGAAAAGGACCTCAGACCCATCAATGCTGATCTCTGTCCTTGTGCAGTGTGACTGGTCTTGTCTCCTCCCCTTCCTGTAGATTTCTGCAGGCAGCCTGTAATGGGTGGAGCCTACTGGGTCCCTCCCACAGCTCTGCTCTCTGCACAAGCTACAGCATAGAGATGATGTCATTGCTAATTTTATAAGGTAACAAATGTGTTTTCAAAGACAATTGGTTGTTTTCTTTCCTTTGTAACTACTGGGGACTAAACTTAAAGTGATTTTAAAGTCTATTTTTAAAAAGTCTGCTTTTACAACCACTTTAAATGAAAGTTTTTGTGCCTGGATTTCAGCTTTAAGACTTCGGTAAAAGAAAAAAAAAAGTATTAGCCCTGCCCAGATCTCTCTGTGGACTACAGAAACCTGTTACCACCACTAACTCCACTATGCCATGGTGATGGGGAAATGAGAGATGTTCTGTAATCAACATAGAAAACTGTGAGGCAGCGCTGATAATAATATCTGAGATTTTAGTGCAACATTGTCAGTTTACTACTGGCAATAAGACACTTACTGAATTTCTGGCAGATCAACAGGTATTTTATCAAAGAGACATAAATAACATTAAAAGAACACATACTTTTACAAATATGATCTAAAAAAAATTCACAAAAGTGGTAAACTTGTTGGCTTGTCTATGTCTGGGTAACTCCATATTGAGGGATACATGGTACACTTTTGTACATTCCTCTACAGCCTCACTACAACTTCACTACAACCCCACTCCATACAACAATGACACCTCTCAGAACTTCAGGGGAAGCAAACTGATAATCGGCCTCCAAGGTAACACCTTGTATTTCCCATGGTACCTCTGGTGGTTCTTGTACCCCTAGTTGCGAACTGCTGATGTCATATTAAAAAGGATTTTGTTATGGCAAACCAATGACATTTTACTACTGAATGGAAAGCACCCAATTAGTCTTTGGTTTTCACAAACCTTAATACTCCTTATGGACCAGAGCAATTTTTAGTTTTTTTCCTATTGGCCTCTGTTTATTTGATAAGTTTGTCATTACTTAGGATAACAAAGCAATACATACATTTTTTGTGGGAAAAACTTGGCTCTCTTTTGGCAATATTGTTTTGATAATTTTTTTTTTGCCATGCAATCTATAGACAAAAACATGTAAAAAAAGAAAAATGTGTTAGTTTTAAAAAAGGAGGTTTTACTGTAAAAAAATATACAATTTATTCCACAATTTGTTTAATTTAAAATTACTTTAAAATTACGTTTTTGGTACTATGTATAGCAAAGTTACTTCAAAGAAATGAAAAACATGATGAAAAATCAGGGGTGGAGAGGAGAGGATGGAGATAATTGGAGCTGATTATGATAAATAAGGGTTAATAAAAGTTAAATAGGAATACATTTTATCCATTTTTACACTTGTAATGTTTCTTTAACTGCTAAATGAAATAGTAGCTGCAGTGTAACAATAAATTGTTACATTGTATTACTAAATGACACTTGCAGGCCTTCTGCAAGTGTCAGCTTACACAGAAGTGGCTATATTTTGACAGATGCTCCTGCCATGTACAGTAATGTATAACAAATACATGTGAGGAATATCAGGGAAAATGGTGGCAAGGGGAATAGGATCAGGATGTAGGGAATACTGTATCTCCTAGAAATGATGCTGAATTTTATTTTGGACTGTAAATTCTACATTTTAAAGTGCATCTTCATTTAACAACATAAAATAATTGAGCTTTAGTTACTGCTCAGATATAAACAGCTCCTCTTTTTCCAGTCCCAGTGAACCTACCCCTGCAGTTTTCTTGTCCATGCTGCTAATTCTGACCTCACAAATATGTCAAACCTAGTGCTAGATGTCTAGATACCCAACACAGGACATGGGATAGGGCATCCGGACTGCCAGACATGGCACACAGGCACCCATACTTCATTTTACTGACTGTCAGTAACACATTCCCATGTGTTCTCATTATTGTCTCTGCACAGTTTGTACATTATTGGTGGACTACTGTGTTTAGTACTTACATATCTCCTTTTCTGCCTCTCTACATCTAGAATTAAAGTGCTAACAGAATAAGTTATCAGCTACCCTTTACTCTTCTATGGCTAGTTCTAGATGTTTTGACTCAGAAGGAGGAAACCTTCTCTTTAAGCTTTCCCATTCTCAGTCTTAATGTGCACATCTCCAACTTGGTGTCCCAAAGCTGGTGTAAAATCATTCTTATGTGATGGTGATGGAGTATTGTATATATACAATGACACAAGTATACAGGAGGTCACAGAACACCTTGTTGACAAAATTCTGAAAAAATAGGAGGTGAGTTGTTATGAAAGCCAAAGGGTATCACTAATTGCTCATAATTTCCATCCCTGGTGTTGAAGACCGTCTTCCTCTTATCATCTTTCTAGATCCTAATAGGATTGTAGGCTCCTAGGGGTTCAACTTATAGGAGTTTTGAGCACCCCGGAGACTGTCAAAGGGAGGCGGAGAATGATGTAATTGGTGGACTTAGGAAGACCCGGACAAAAGATTTTAGCATAGTTATAGAGGACGTTTTGAACCTGATAGAGCCTACAGCCAAGGTAGAGTCACCATCTGCTTGATGAATTTCCCGGTCACCATGGAATGCACATATGCAGAGTTCAGTGCCCAACGGGTGTAAACAGGCATGATGAAGCAAGGGAAAGTAATGGAATAGGGAGTCAGATCTAGATCTGCTCCTTCTGGGTGAACTAAAAGCAGGAGTTTTCTGGATGGAGCAGGTCTTCAATAGGTGGCCAATAGCCCTACAGTGGAGGCATAACTCAAGATTCAAGCGACAACTGCTCTCATAAGGCGTGAGACAAGCTCTCCATAGTTGCAAGGATTCTTTCAATGCTTGAGTGCATGATGAAGAGGGTGGTTCAACAGCCTTCTGGAAAATGGGAGCCAAACATTCTGCTGAAGGGCAATATAGCATAGACCTTTCTAGTTGTGCCTCAGCAGCGAACAAGGCCCTACCCAGCTTGTCAAAAGTTTTCCATAAGGCATCTAAGAAGCTAGTCAGGTTGGACTGCTCTTCTTGCCTACCCACGGCATGGAAACCCAGGCAAAGGCATCCCATGAGAAAAGTGAATCATATACACACTCTTGGTGTGGTCAGTAGGGAAATGATGTTCTGAAAGTTTAAAATGAATAGAACATTGATTGATGAAGCCTCAACATGCTTTTGGGTCATCAGAAATGTGAAGTGGAGGAGGAAGTAGGAATGCAGTGTCAGGACCTGTGTCTGAACCCAGCACCTCTGTTGCATCTGGCAGTAGCTCTTCTTGCTAAGCTACCTGAGATGCTGGACAGCTCCCCGTGTGATCCCTTGAACAAACTTACTTTCTATCTTGTTTCTGGGGAACCTTGAACTCCTTGCTCCTCCCATGAACTTAATATTTAAGCCACTTCTTGTTTGCAAGCTTATTGTGCTCTTCTCAAGCCAGTATTTTGTGCCTTATGCTTCTGCTACTGTCCGCATCTTCATAACCAACCTTTGGTTTGTTCCTTGACTATGATTTCACTTGATCCCAACCTATAACCATTTGTAACCACACTTTGGCTATTTCCTCGACTATGCTTCCGCTTGATCCCAACCTGCACTCTACTACTTGTTACCATTACCAACCTTTAGCTTGTTTACTGACTATGCCTCTGCTTGATCCCTACAGTTGTGGTCTGGCACATAGGCAGACATGTTTTTTTTTTATTCAATATCCACAGATATAAACCTATTATACAAAAGCACATAAAGGACTGATTTACTATTGTTGGTCTATTTATATAACCAGTTAGTATTCAAGAGATTTCTCTTTTTTACATAATATCACAAAATTACAAGGATCATTTCCATAAACTTGCAACATAAAAAAAGATGGATGAAATGTATCACAGATCTCAACACATTTTGTGAACATTAATTCACTTTGTCAGGAGTGGATGCATCTAACGAGGTGTCTATAAAATGAAAATGAACAGATTAGAATGTGTTATGCTGACGATACTACCCTGGATTGTTCCACATCAATTGTTATACAATAAATCTACACAAATCAGATGTAAAGAAGAATAAGGCCTCATACACACGGGCATATGTTTTTAAATAAGCAAAACGTCGGGTCCGACGTCAGGGAAAAATATGCTTTTTTTTCCGCGCTTTGCATCGGCGTCAATGAGCGTTAGTGAGCATCGGCGTCAATAGGCGTTTTTTTAAAAAAAACATTCTTCTGCTATTATTTAACCAGAAAACGTCTGCATCAAAAAACGCCGGTTAACGCCGGTACGGTGTTAGTAAGCGTTTTGCCGATTAGCGTAAAAAACACCAAAACGCTACAGCCTCAGAACACGCTGGTCCCACGTTCTAGAAACAGCTCACTAACGCCGACGCCCTCTACTGCTCAAAAACGTCAGCGTTTTTAGGGGGCCATTGAATAACATGGAGAGCTGCAAAAATCGCCCAAAAAAGTGGCGTCAAAAAAATGCCCGTGTGTATGAGGCCTAAAAACCAAAACACTTTTTGGATGGTAACTGCCAGTAGGGTGCCTTTCCCAGGAGCTGTGGAAAAGGGGCCCACCTGGTCCATCAAGACAACAGAAGGACAGACATGTATAATTGTTCACTAAGGCCCAGAGTGAATGCCACTAAAACCTACAAATGGTCATCAGCCATGTTGCTGGCCAAGAACTTGGAAGTGCCATGGAAGCCACAAGGAACACTCACAGTGCAAAATGGAGGAAGGTAAGTGACATAATCATATTCCTTTGGGAGTTCTTTACAATCTTCTGCTATGAAAAGTTACTGTGCTCAGTGTGGAATATATGATGTTTCCTGATATTCTGTGTGTCTGTTTCTTAGCTTGCTCTGTCTGTCTTTATTCTCCAGGGTTCTGCATCGCCTGTGGCAATGAAAATATCACCGGCGGGCACCCCCTCTTTATTGGGGGCTTCTGCCATAGATGTACGGTAAGGTAGTAACACAAGGTAAATGTCTGTTTCCTAGTCATACAGTACAGGACACAGGCTCTTTAATCATTAAGACTGGGTTATATGCAGCTACCTTCAGGTAATTGAAGAGATATTCACCTATATAATCCTTCCCACTTCCAGTTAACTTCAGTTATTTTTTTTATTAGTGTCCTTAGGTGATGGACTTCATCTCTCTACTGAGAGAAGAATACCTTATTATAGGGAGGTTTTCTCCCTATTCCTCCTTGGATCCTTGGTTGATGATATTCCAAGATGATTCTTCTAACAGGCTGTATCATAACCACTGCATATTTTTATATGCGTTTGGCTTGGTAGACTTCTTTGCAGAGCCTTGGGGGACCATACCTGGACTCCACCTGGTGGAGCTGGCCTGTATTGTTGCTCTGCACTGGATCCTTCTGTGGGTGCTCCCCTTGATATGTAGTGAAATGTGGGGTTCTAGTTACATGATGCTGTACAGGCCCAGAAGCGTGGTCTGCCTGGTGCAGAGCCCTGTCCCTGGAGACCCCTGCAACTTATAAATGCTGGGCACCGAGGCATCCCCTTTTCATTTCAATTGCTACAGTTCTGAGCAATCCTCAGAGGACAATTTTACAGACATTGCAGATCACAAGCACATGAAGAAGAGGTCAGATTGACTCTTTTTGGCTTTTAGCCAATTTTGGGGGTAGTATATCTATTCATAGCCCTAGTACCCTTTCCTCTGATGGTTGCCCCCACTTTGACTCCCTGCCTACCATCAACAGACGCCTACCATGGGCAGAATTTCTGGCCTTACTAAGACCATAGATAGTAGGACGTATAGCTGTGCCCCTTTGACTTCCCCTTCTGAATCCGTCTTTGATTTCACCCTTTAATCAAGTACAGTGAATGAGGAGAAGGTGAATCAGATTTCCTGTTTATACTTCCTTCAAGGATCTTCTTGTCTCTTGCACCACCATTGCTATATGGATCAGACAAGTTATCATTAGAACCTACAATCTAAAAGTAGCGTTCATCCATTCCCTATTAATACACATTGTACCAGATCTTTTGGTCCTTCTTGGCCTTTTCAGCATCAGGCATATATTTCTCAGATTTGCAAGGCTGCCATCTGGTCTTCTGTTCACACATTTGTTAAGTCCTACTAGGTGGATATTCAGGTCTCTTCTGATGACTGTTTAAAGAGTATGTAAACCCAACATTTCATATTCCTGATATGTGCCTGCTGTACCATGTACTTGTATGAAAAAGTATCCTGTTCCCTTTATTTTGCTTACTTTGTGTAAAATCCCTGGTGTCAGCCAGTCCCCCTGCTTTCCTATTAAAAACTGACCACACTGGTCATAAGAACACAGGTCAGTTTTCTAGCTATGCTGGGAACTCAGCTTGCTTTCCTCCAATGATTAGACGTATCCCTCCTCCCCTCCTCCCCTGCACAACCTTTCACTGGGAAGCGAAATGTGCTGCAGCTTCTCTTCTCTTCTCTTCTCTTCTCTTCTCTTCTCTTCTCTTCTCTTCTCTTCTCTTCTCTTCTCTTCTCTCCTCTCCTCTCCTCTCCTCTCCTCTCCTCTCCTCTCCTCTCCTCTCCTCTCCTCTCCTCTCCTCTCCTCTCCTCTCCTCTTCTCTTCTCTTCTCTTCTCTTCTCTTCTCTTCTCTTCTCCCAGCTGTTATGCAGCTGATAAAAAGGAGAAAAAAAGGTATTTTATAATGTTTTTGATATATATACCAAAATTTTTTGCCTTTCCTTTCTATTTTAACCACTTCAGCCCCGAAAGGATTTCCCACATTAGAACCAGAGCACTTTTTGCCATTTGGCACTGCGTCGCTTTAACTGACAATTGCGCGGTCGTGTGCCGTTTTACCCAAACAAAATTGGCGTCCTTTTTTCCCCAACATAGAGCTTTTTTTGGTGGTGTTTGCGTCACTTCTGATCACCGCTATAAATAAAAAAGAGCGACAGTTTTGAAAAAAAAAAAAACTTTTTGCTATAATACATATCCAAAAAAAATATATAAAAAAACAAATTTATTCATCAGTTTTGGCCGATATATATACTTCTACTTATTTGTGGTAAAAAAAAAAATCGCAATCAGCGTTTATTGATTGGTTTGCGCAAAAGTTGCTGCGTTTACAAACCATGAGAATTAATTTAAGGCGTTTTTACAATTTTTTTTTTATTCACCAGCAATGGCGGCGATCTGCGATTTTTATCAGGACTGCGATATTGTGGCGGACATGTCAGATATTTTGACACTTTTTTGGGACCATTGACATTTATACAGCGATCAGAAATTTAAATAGCCACTGATTACTGTGTAAATGTCATTGGCAGGGGAGGGGTTAACCTGCAGGGGGCAATCAAGGGGTTAACTAGGCGTGTTCTAACTGTGTGGGGGCTGGCCTGCCAGGGACATAAGAGGTCAAACTGATCCTGAGTATAGGGATCAGTAGATCTCTGTCATGCCGCCTGACATAGCGGGGAACCCGCCGTGTTTACATCAGCGGTTCCCCGCTTTTCTTTTCTAACAGGCGATTGTGGGTCCCCGGCGGACATCGAGTTCGTCTGACCCACAGCCGTGCTCAGGGAGCGGGCAGCGGGCAGCGGGCTGCTCTCTGAGTCTATCCAACCTTCTTGACCCATTTTGTGGGCCTGTTGATGATGATTGCAGTGTTTCTCACCCCTCCATTTGATTGCTCACAACTAAGAAAATAGGATTTTTGCCTTACCAGGAAAATCTGTGTAATGAACTACAGTGCAGGACGCAGGACCCTTTCCCCTGTTCTTATGATCTCCCTATTGCTTTCTATAAAACGTAGGCTATTTGGAAGTGGGAGGGGTTAAATAGGGGGATGCAGCTTCTTTAACTTTTTTGCCAGTGTCCATTAACTTAAAGGTAGCTCCAATGGTACTGATTAAAAACCCGGTGTCCAATAGTGAAAAAATTTCTCCTTAAAGTGGTAGTACACCCATCCATGTAACAGTTTAAAAAAACAGTTATATTTCTGGCACGTGCCGGAAATGTAACACTCCCATTGGTTGTGCTCTAAAACAAATTGTCAAACCATCCAATGGCTGGAGTCATAGCTGATCACATGTGCAGCATCATGGCAGCTGTAGGTGGAACAGAGGCCAAGATGGCAGCTTCCTTGGCTGAAAATCATAGGAGGGTTTACTACCACTTTAATTCTCTCTGCCTTCTTGCCTTTCTCCTTCTCTCTCTTTCTAGACAATTCGTTTTTCTTTCTCCTTTTTCTCCTCTCTTCTCTCTCTTTCTCAATCCATCTTTACTACCACTTTAATTCTCTCTGCCTTCTTGCCTTTCTCCTTCTCTCTCTTTCCAGACAATTCGTTTTTCTTTCTCCTTTTTCTCCTCTCTTCTCTCTCTTTCTCAATCCATCTCTTTTTTTCCCCTCTCTCCCATCTCTCTCTTTTTCTCACTCCCCCATCTCTCTATGTCCCTCCTTTTTACTCTCCTTTGTTTTACTACTCTCCCATCCTCTACCACTTCATTCCCCCACACCTGCTCCAATCTCTCTCTCTCCCTCTCCACCATAGGAGTGGTTCTTGAGTTGGGGTTATCAGATGGACGATGAAGGTCGGCAATGTTACTGCAGCATCTGCTGCTCTGGGAAAGAGATCCTTGTGTGCAGTAATCACTACTGTTGGAGGTAAGGGCATTGCGAATCTTGTAGGACATTTCATAATAATAATAATAGGAAAGGGACTTTCACACAGGTCTTCCCTTTCAGTTCTTGTCACAAGTGATATTGGAATGCCACACAGTTAAATCATTCATTACCTGTCCATTGTGTCTATCCACTATCTTGATGGATCCCTTGTGACCATTGATGCTTGATGCTTGGAATTCTATCCTCAGATAAAAGGAAAAAAGGGGTGGGACTTTAAATGAGGCACGCAACAAAGTATTCATAGTGTCTAGTCAATATTTTAATATAGAAAATTTCAAAAACATTTATATAGCAATTGATAATGGATATCAGATATTAAGCGAACATGATTGAACAATAATAGATCAAGTATCAACATGATTATAATTGTATGAATAAAATCACATATGACATTGACTTCTCCCGCCTCAGCTCCCGGCCCGGTTGGTCACAGGTGGTCCTTGTGCCCAGCAGGTGCACTGCTGGCACCCAAGCATGGTAAGCAATATATGTGGGTTCCCATAATTGGCTCCTACAATACACATGATATTATACTTAATTCTCCCTTTAACATCTTATCTAGATGGTATTTAAGCTTGCTCCTGATGAGTGATGGTCAATTACGAAACGTGTAGCGCCTACACTGCTTAATGTTCTACTCTGGTACCTTCCTTCCTATTCTAAGAATGTTTTCAAACAGGGCACCATCATTACCATGGAATATACAGATCTCCATGCAAATTCACTGTACTATTCATTAACCATAGAAATATTAGGGAAGTGTGATCTTATCCTTCCTTCCATGGTCTCATCTTGTAATTCGTCACATCCGCGATGTGCAAAGCATTAACTGGTAGTGAGTAGTCCTCGTTCGAATTTATGGTAGATCTATTCTACAATTTCCCTCTTAATTCATATTATAGTACACATAACATCCTCGGTTAATACCCTTGGGTGTATATAACGAATGGTACGAACCCACGGTCGTCACGTGGACGACCCGTGTTCCTGGTGGACACTGGTTGGCCCGGCCCTCGACTCCGCCCTCTTCAGTTACAGTATACACTAAAATAAGT
>BLSH010324538.1:183439-195880 GCA_018402905.1 Glandirana rugosa | reverse complement strand
CCCCGAGTCAGTGGCACCAAGAAAGCAAAGTTTACCTGGGCAATACAGTAAAAGTTATCTCACCACTCCCCTTGCTCATCGGTGCCTCTTGGGAACTGTAGTGTAAAGAGTCCACTGACTGTACTCTATGGTTGCGTCTTGAACTACAACTCCCATGATGCACAGCGCTCTGCAGAGAAGTCTATGGACTGGCATTGCGATGGATCTCCCCCTTATAGTTGGGGGGATAGTGCAGCATACCATCAGCATTATTGTAAAAAAAAGTAAAGCAACATATGGCATTGTCTCTTTTTTTTTTTAATGAATTAATTTTTATTTCATTGTTTTACAATATGCAAAGTTGCCATAGAAAAACAAATCAATTTCCATAAATAATTACATACAGATTTTACTCCCTCCCCCCCCCCCCCTATTTCATTTTTAGAATCAGTATAGTACAGGCACAAGCTTTCTATATGTTCTCAAATTCAGGTACCAGTCCTGGGGTATAAATCCATGTTTTCCATATCCTCTCAAATTTGATTTTACCTCCCCTTCTTACAAAGGCTAGTTTTTCCTATATTATTGTATATATATGGTCAATCACCGCGCTAAACTCAAAAATCTCCTCCGTGAAACCTAAAATGTAGCTGCTGCTTAAAACAAAATGAACATAAAAAATGAAAACTTAGGAAATAGGAAATTTCCTGTATTATTGTCTCAGCCAATCCTTTACAGAGGGTGGCCTGGGCTTTATCCACTTCCAAGTAATCGCCTGATATAGGCATCTCAGGACTGTTATTCGTGCAGATGCTGATCCCACATTTTGCTCCACCTGTCCCAATATACACAGTACTGGGTCCATCCGTAGCTCTAATTCATATACTGAGTTTATTTTATTTAACACCCCTTCCCAATATGTGTATAGTTTGAGATACCTCTAGAGCATATGGATCAAGTCCCCAACTGCAGCCCTGCACCTGGGGCAAGATGCATCTGGACGTCTCCCAAACTGGAATAATATTTTTTGGCGTGTAATATGCTCTGTGTATAATATAGAGTTGTGTAATTTCCTGTGCTGCTGAAATGGACAACAGATCTATTGAGGATACTACACCATCCCATTTGGCATCTGTAAGCTCTAACACATCTTTCTCCCATTTTTCTCTACTAGAGAGCTGAGAGTCCTTTTCTAATATTTTAAATGTATACCGTATACCCTAATTTTGTAGTTAAAACATAGGTTTTGGCCTATACTCGCCATATAAGACTACCCCTCCCCCCCTTTTGGGGCATCACCTTTTAACATCAGATTTGATTTAAATATTGTGCAGTAATACAGTACTGTAGCTTTGGCTACACATTACGGAACGTCCCTACCGTGATCTTTTAGGCTGGATGTGTGGTAATACAGTACTGTAGCTTCGGCTACATACAGAACGTCCCTGTGCTGTAATACTGTATGTACCGCGCTGAGCCAATCATGGCAAGTGATGTAATTTATGAATGCATACAAAGCCTGCTCAGATTGGCAAAGGTTGTATAAACCCGCCTCTCTGAGCAGGCTTTGCATAGAATACACTGCTCACCGCCATTGGCCACAAGCTACATACAGTATTACAGCACATCCAGCGGGCTAAAAGATTAATAGGGACATTCTGTATGTAGCCGAAGCTACAGTACTGTATTTGGACACATCCAGCGGGCTAAAAGATTAGGGACATTCGTTTTGAACCAGCTTTGCTCAAACAAAATAAAGGTTAAAAGTTTATACCCGACATATAAGACGACCCCTGATTTTTGGGGGATGTTTTTTACTATAAAAAGTCGTCTTTTACGCCGGAAAATACGGTACTTTTATACAATATTGAGGTCAATCCTTTTAAAGAAGTGGAGTCTACCAGCATTCTCAGCGAGGGGGCTCTATTCCCTACTAGCCTCCTTTCTTTAAATTGTGTTGTCAATGTGTGTCTCAACTGTAAATACTGGTAAAAATTTTTGTTTGAAAACCCAAATTCCTCCTTTAACTCCTGAAATGTCTTCAGTTCCTCCTCTACATATATTTGTGATGGTCTTACCACTCCCCTCTGCTTCCAGTTATTAAAGTTCTCCAGCCCCTCTAGCTAACGTAGGTTTTTATTATCCCAGATAGGCGCATATTCTGTAATTGCAGAATATTGAAATATTAACCGTGCTGTACTCCAAACCTTCGACAATAGTTTGCTGAGAGACATTGACTGTCCTTTCCCAATGAGTTTGCTTTTAATGCCTCAATCAGGGATGTATGTGGGGTGCAGTACAATAGCACTCGTGAACTATAGCTAGTAGTATCATTTCCTACCTCCCATCCCCCATCTGTTAAAGCTGAGCCGCTAGAAAATAGCTCATAGGGTGCGGTACTGCTAAGCCCCCTTATCTCTAGGCAACTGCATTGCTCTCAAACAAATTCTGGCTTGTTCCTTCCTCCAAATCAGATCCCTAAAAAGACCTTCTAATTTCCTAAACCACACCCCGGAAATGTATATTCGTGAATTATGTAAGTGTATAAAACTTAAGGTAGCCACACCATTTTAATCAGACTCTAATGGCCCACCATTGATAAGGGGAGACAACTCCATGTCTTACATTTTCCCTTAAATACTTTTATTAAGGGCTCTAATTTTTTTGGATATATGACTTAGAGTTTACCGTTATATTTATTCCCAAATATTTGAAACTTTACACTACCTGCAGATATCTAGCACTCTCAGGCAGCCCTTGTTCCAATTCATCATCCGGGAGAAAAATACATTTCTCCCAGTTGATGCAAAGTCCAGAGAACACGCCAAAGCTTTTTATGATTTGCATCACTGCGGTTAACAAGTGATTCGATTCTCCCAGAAACAAAAGGATATCATCCGCATATAGCGAAATCTTTTCTACCTCTCTTGAAGCCTTCCCGCTGTTCTCATGGTTATGGCCAAGTGTTCCACCTCCAGTGCAAAAATCAGGGGTGACAATGGGGACCCCTGCTTTGTGCCCCAGGACAGCAAGAAACCTTGTGAGACCCTTTCGGTAATCTTTAGTGTTGCTCTTGGGCTGGTGTATAATAATTTCACATATTTTGTAAAAACACGATCAATATTAAAAGCTGACAGTGCCAGCCCCAAATAGTGCCACTCAATGCTGTTAAATGCTTTGACAGCATCGAAGGATAAATGAAAAGAAAAAAGAAAAACCGTGTGTCTCTATTTTGAAGATTTTTCCTGGCCTTGATTGATGTCATATAACCTGTTAATTTATTTCCAACCAAGAGGCAGCTGCAGCAGGTGCATCAAAAAAGTGAACCACACCGTTTGCCACGACTCTCAGTCCTGCCGGGTATAGCATAGCGTATTGCACCTTTAACTGCCACAGGCAAGACCTAGAAAGAATGACATTTTCACCCCATTAAGTCTTACGTCTTTCATTTCTCTTGCCTTTCGTAATATTGTTTCTCTATCCTTAAAAAAAGAGGTTTCATTAGTGTTGGTCTTGGCATCCCATCCAAAGGAGGGGTTCTCAATGGGACTCTATGAGCCCTTTCAATTGCAAACAAGGGGGAGAGTTCCTCTTTCCCAAAAACCTCCTGGGATACATTTTTCCAAAAAGTCCCTCATGTTGTTTCCTTCACTCCTCCCCGGTAGACTCACTATTTGAATGTTATTTCTCCTTAGCCGATTTTCTAGATCTTCCAATCTATCATTCTGCCTTTCGACTGTTTACTTTAAAAGTTTAATCTCCTGTTTCATGGGTGTTAATACATCTTCAACTCCATTTACTCTGCCCTCCAATTCCATAGTGCGCTCACGCACTTTTTGTAGCTCGTACATTACAAATTACATTTCCTCTTTAATTCCCTTCAGTTGGTCTGCCATTTCTGACAATGCAAATTTACACCCATTGACCGCAAACAATACTTTTCTCAAGGATGGTTCTTCTGCCAATGAATTTTCCAGGGCAGAGTGATCATATGGGCCCGCTATGGTTGGAGTGCAGGGTGCTGACACTGTTTTAGCAGGTCTACTATGTGGGCTTGGTCCCCTCAGAACCAAAGACTCCGATTAAGGTAACTTTAGTTGTTGTCCCTTTCCAGTGTTCTGAGATGGATTATGGGCAAATTTCTCCAATTTAGCTACTGCTTCCTTACTTTTTTCCTTAGCTGCCCGTTGCGATTGTGAGCTAGCGACATCCTGTGCCGCTGTTGTATCCCCCTTTTTTCTCGTCATTATTTCCTGCTTAATGGAAACAATAGGGGAAAGGATTCTTCTCACCAAGGCTCCAAAAGATATTTGCTTTTTGTTCCCCCCCTCCTCTCCTCTCTCCACGCACCCCCCCCCCCCCAACACAAAACAACAGTTCATCTCCCTTCTTTATTCCACTATACAATGTTCCAGAGATTTTCAGAGATTTTTCTCAAAAAGTTTACTTATCTGTACCAGTTGTCAAATAGGGACGGCTGGGGGAGTGTTCCAATAGGTCCCAGGAGTTCCACCAGCATCACAAGGGATCAGCCAGCCCTCACCAACAGACTACGATGGCTGGGAATGCTGAGACACATGACAAAGTTTAGCATGTCTACCCAGAGCCAGGGCCAGCATACAGGATCCAGGGGAGTCTGATAGTGGCCGATGATCACCGACTATGGCCAAGAGAATCCAACTGGAGCCGCGGTGAACCAACAGGAGCCGAAAGAAGCAGCCGGGTCATTGTTACACTCCGATCCTGGCCGAGTGATCTCAGCTAGCCGACCACTCCCACCACCTCTCGGACAGGCGCAGACCGGCGCGGGGGACCCGGCAGTACCAGCAGACGCAGGCAGGATGAACAGCACTCCTCGCCTCCACTGACCTCCCAGCCTCCAGCTCCTGGACCACACTACACTGCACTGTATTGCCGGCAACTGTCCGCTTGGTCCCCGGGCACGTCACGCAAATACACTGGTCAGCAGTTTAGGATGAAGGAGCTTCAGGTGAGTCACTCACACCCACGCACATCGGCATCAGGCCACATCCCCCTACTTTAAAATATTTGAATGATCATGCACTGTGGGGTTGAGTTACTAAAGGCAAATGGACTGTGCATTTTGCAAGTATAGTTGCTCCGGTGCTTGTAAATGCTAATTTTCATCATCCAATCATGGGAAAGCAAAATAGTTTTTTTTTTTTTAAACTTTCCTTGCATGTGATTGGGTAATCTTTGCACAGTGAAGCTTCACCTCATTTACTAAGCTGTGGAGCAACTGCACTTGCAAAGTGCACAGTCCATTTGCCTTATTTGTTTCCAACATCATATGAGTAATTGATAAAGATTATATGTCTACATTAAATCAAAATCAAAATTCAAACCCTGCATTCCAAATCCTGCTGGACTGTTCCACCTAATTCATTTCAAGTGTGACATGGGGGTCTTTAGCTCTTGTGGTAGGTGCGTTCTCAGTGAGGTTGCGACAGCCAGGATCTCTGTTTGAGGGTGTGGTAGCCCATGTTTATTAAAAATAAAGTTCAAAACAAAGGTCAAAAGGGATTCCCTCACAGGGGGTTGTCACCAACAATGTTCAAATGAAAACCTTTGGCCTCCTGGCTCATAAACGGTCAGTAGCTCTCCTGGCTACAACAACATCCTAGCCCTCCTGGCTTATAAACGGTCAGTAGCTCTCCTGGCTACAACAACATCCTAGTCCTCCTGGCTTATAAGCGATCCACTGCGGCGTGATCGCAGTCACACCTGCCTCCTTGCAGATGTGGTCGACCAGGCTGCGTCCTGCAGCCTTAGACCCCTGGAGATCACCTGTCTCCCTCTCTGGAGCAGTCTCCCAATTGTGTGACACAGAAGCCAGGTCCTGACTGGTCTTACCAGGCCTCCACCCAGCTGGACAATCAGCGTTCTGGACCCAGGATTGGAGATTTCATCCCACCCGGATCTCTAAGAAATTCCCGGGCTCCTGATCCCGAAGTGTACTTTAAGAAATGAGGAAACTGAAAAGCCAATTTAGTTGCATTTGATTGTGGTTTCCTCTAGTTGCTGAGAAGTAGCTCTATTTAAACTTCCTGTTTCCTATAGCAAGTGCTGTCCGTTCTACAGCGTCTGAGTACCTGTGAGCCCCAGCTCTGCTTCCTGATACCTGTTCCTGTATTGTTTCCTGTCTCTGTGATCCGTCCCGGCTTGTCCCGACCTGCTATCTGTCTGCCTGCACTGACCCTGGCTTTCCACGACCATCCGCTTGCCTGACCCCTTGTACTGTGCTGTCAGCCTGTTTACGAACTCTGCTTGGACTTTGACCATTCTCTGCCTGACCCTCTTGTACCTTGCCTGCCTGCCAGTTGCCGACCCAGCCTGTACGACCATCCATCTGCCTGCACGACCATCTGGAGCTTCACAACACCACCAGTGAATATCCAGCCCTCGTGCCATCCCGCACTCCGGGACTTCCTGTCTCTACTACCAGGGGTCCCCGAATCGGGTGCGTAAGAGTGGTTGTTCCCTGCAAAAGACAGACTGCACCGCCAGGACCGTGACACTGCCAGGTTGAGAATCCTGGGCCATCCCTTCTCACTAAACCCTGGCAGGGCAACGCTCTGCAACGTAAGGCATAAATATTTCTGTATACTGATCTTTATGTATGATCTTTATTTTCCAGTTGTGTTCCCTCTCTCTTTACATTCCGTACAGAATAATGTGACTTTGTTTCCCATATATTTGTGAACATTATTTTATTTACCATTTGTGGCTGGTAAGGGGAGTGGTTTGATTATGCTCCACTTCCTTTGGTGATTTTTCTTACCACTATGTTATAAACAGGCTACTGTAGTGTGTCATAGGTCTAGCTAGAGATATTAGTGATCCTTATATTTTTTACTAGGGTCCTGTGATAAATGCAAAATCATTGTGGGTATTGTAGATGGTTGTTCTTTTTTGCTGTGTTTAAAGCCAAGCTCTGCCTTTCTGTCCCTTTAAAATTGTTTGTTTGGGCCAAGTGGGTCCAAATTAACTATTCCCCTCGCTAACAGATTAGTCCGTTGTGAACGCTGTATAAACAGCACTGTGTTCTGGCAGCCAACCACAGGAAGCCTTGTATTCATTCAGAAAATACAAAGCTTCCTGGGAATGGCTGAGCAGTTCTCAGTCCAACTTGATTTTGTTCTGGGAGCAAGGCGGGAATAAAATATGACCTGGGAAATGTGGAAGGTCCAGCAAATACCATATAGAAAATTTGAGCTTAGATTTAAAAAAAATGTACAATTTATACACAAAGAAGCATATGGACTGCCATTGCCAACCTTTTCTTTTGAGATGACTGGCTGTCTGGCTGTCTTGTGGAGCCAGAGGCTTCGGTGCTTTGAGTTATACTCGCTGCATGCTTGTGCTAAATGGGTGACTCACCAATCCTAAACCCAGGGATACCCAGAAAAACTTCCATTTTCATAAGGAGGTCAGCAGTGGTCGACTCTTTAAGCATATTGGTCGTAAATGACCCTGATCCGTCACATTTTGTACATTTTTCCAATGAACAGGGGGAAGCGGACAGCTGTTTTTTGATTTTCCTCGTCTGCTGCACAAAGTAAGGCCAAATCCAGGAGACGAACGAGCCTTCTTCTGGCTTTTTGAAAATGTTGTGTCCATGGACAGGCAGTTCAGCAGAGCCATCACCCAGCACTTGGAGGTAAGATGGGGCCATTGGGGTTATGCTTTCTGGTGCCGTTAGCTTCTTCCTTTGGTCCTTTAAAGCAGAGTTCCAACCCCCAGAGAAAAAAATAAAAGTCAACAGCTACACATACTGTAGCTGCTGACTTTTAATATTAGGACACTTACCTGTCCTGGAATCCAGCGACGTCGGCACCCCAGCCGATGTTTCCATTGGCTCTCGGGTGCTGACACCACCATTGCCTGTATTGCCTGCGCTTTCTGAATGGCCTGGTGGTAGGGGAAGTAGGAGGGGGGTCAAACTTCTGAGTGATCTTGCCGGAAGAGGGGACGGGTACCTGTCAAAAACAGGTACCCGTTCCCCCTCTTCCCCCAAAAGGTGCCAAATATGGCACTGGAAAGGGGGAGGAGGCAGATAAAGGAGCTTGCACTTTTGGGTGGAACTCCACTTTAAGGAGACCATTGAAAGAGTTTTGTTATATGTTTTTGATAAGTGCAAGCAAAATACCTGTTGATCCTGCCAGAGTACTATCCCGTGCTCTCTGTACTGTTATCTCAAATAATAATACCAGGGGTAATATTCATATTGCAGACCCCCCCCCCCAATGTTATGGGGATGAGAAGACAGGGTGTTGTTTTGTAGTCCGCATATTCTTCCTGTTTTAAGATGCCATGTCCATTCCTCCATGGGTACAGTACAGTTGGTGAGCGTAGCCATCCCAAAACAGGAAATGTGGCAGGACAGAACAGATTTTTACCTCCTTCTGTTTCTTTATTAGATATAAGGAAAATGTAAATCTCAGATATGAATTCAAAAAGATATACTGTATGTTAGGAAGAGAAAATGAATTCTGATTACTAAACACAGCAGTAATAGGAAATGTTGATTTTTATTATATGTCATCTTAAGATATATGAATTAATGATTATACCGGAAAAATTAATGGATGGGATTTTAATGACAGTAAAATAATTTTCTCCTGGTGCTGTTAAAATCCCATTCATTCATTTTTCCAGTTTTGCAATAACTGTAGGGATCTGGCATCATTAGAAAAGGGTACTGCTGACACAATTGTGTTGAATTAATGATTAAATGTTAAGAGCCCGTTCACACCTTGGTGTTCTGGTGTGTTGTGTTAGTGCACATTTTTTTTTTTTTTTTTTTGGTGGGCTAGTAAGATACTGTATTTATTTTTGAAATAGGATTGTATTTGTATTATTTTATGATTAATTATATGTTTAGAAAAAAACGAAACATTTTTTAAAAAAATTAACGGGCTGGCAACATGATTGATGTATGCCATTTTTTGCCAATGTAGTACACCACAACACGTGGTCGTGCAAAGACAGTTGCCAATGTAACTGGTGTCCCCAGTGGAAGATTTCCCCTCTATTCTTGTTACAGTGACTTTTCAAAATCTTGGATTTTCTCATTTTCAGTTCTGGTAACAATGATCACCAGGACAGGTGGGTGGGGGCACAGAAAGCAATAAGAAAATAACACTGTGTAAATTCACTCTTACAGGCAGAAAATTATGATTTTTCAATTATAGCACCAAATACCTATACTTAGCCCCTTGTCTCTCTATTCATCAAAATGCTAACAACACTATTTCATATTAACCAATTGGCTCAAATGTTATTAAATCTGAAGTTTGATCCACTTATAGTTTTTCTTCCTTGCCCCCATTATCACTCTAATTAAATTTTTATCTTTTAATCTTTCTGTTTTCATTACATATCTTATTTTAGATCCAATGATGTCATCATAGGGTTTCTGTGCCTCTCTATACAATGCAGGCAGGTCATGGCTGGCAGGAGGGCAGGGGCGTCGGGAGGGGGGCTAAAGTGGCTAGAGCCCCGGGTGGTCCCCCCCGAAAAGCCCCGGGGCTCGGGGCAGCCTACCTCCATTATTAGCCCCTAAACTCCCGAGCGGCCATTAGAATGATTGATATGGTGGCGCCTAGAATGGACGTCACACTGATGCTGTCCAATCCCACAGCACAGGACGTTTAACATCCATAGGGCGCCACTGCAACCAAAGGAAGTCACTGCGGGCGGCGCCGGCCAGCTGTGATTGGCATCACGTCACACTTGGCCAATCCCGCGCTAGCGTGGGAAGTGTGATGTGCGTGTAGGATCCGGACTCTTCCCCCTCTCCTCTTTGAAATTCTGGTACTTGTAGTTCCTCTGTTATTTCTGTTTATTTCTCATACTTTCTTGCTGCCCCCTTCCCCGTCTCTCTCTGACGTGCTGGGAGTTGTAGTCCCTCTGTACTCGCTTTACCCCTCTCTCTTTCTCTCTCTTCTCCCCCACACCTTATATAAGGAGGCACTCTGCTGGGGACACCTGATTGAAGGAGGCACTCTGCTGGGGACACCCTGATGTAAGGAGGGACTCTGCTGGGGACACCCTGATGTAAGGAGGGACTCTGCTGGGGACACCCAGATGTAAAGGAGGGACTCTGCTGGGGACACCCTGATGTAAGGAAGCACTCTGCTGGGGACACCTGATTTAAGGAGGGACTCTGCTGGGGACACCTGATGGCATCTGGTGGCAGGCGACGTAGCAAGTGACATGCCCGGGACTCCCACTGATTCTGCATTATGGTGAGTTGAATGATTTCATTTTATATCACAATGTAATAATAGAAATAATGTGCTTGAATCACCTGACACCATAACAACCATGGTGATGGGATGATTGAAGCGCTAACACCAGGTGTTTGGAGTATCTTTATCTGCTAATTGTTAAACTTTCTTGTATACACATATTGCTATTGTGGTATAGGTTCTGGGCTCCATCACTCGTTCATCTCAGAATCAAACCACACCTCCTTAGAGCCACGCCCACAAGTTGGTTTAAACCACGCCCATTTTGGCACGGCACGCTAAGCACACCGCATTGCTTTTGGGCTTCAGCCCCTGGGCTTTCTCCCACCTAGCAACACCCCTGCAGGAGGGGCTGGCGAGGTGCTGTACATAGCTTCCTGAAAACATCACAGCACCCTGCCCTCAAGCCCTCTTGGATACAATATCCACTTTAGGATCTTATATACCCTTCGACAGTCAAGAGAACAGATAATGCGGGGGGGGGCGTGTTTGCCCGAGCTAGTGCATGGACGCACTGTGATAGAGCTCCTGAACACCGCGATCCCTGGAGCTACTAACAGCGGCTATCCGGAGTTCCGAAGGGCACAGTTTGAAGCTGGAGGGGAAGGTGAGCACATTCATCCCGATGGGGAAAAGGAAAACCCGGGATAAACCCCGCAAATTAGAAGCTTTGTACAGCCCCAGTGAATCACAGTATAGGCAAGATGGCGCCGGCCCCTCCCGCACAGCACACACAGGCAAGTAGGGAGAAGCTGCAGAAGGGGGAGAAGAAGGGAAGGCTCACCTAAAACAGAACATGCTACTCTCTCTCAGAGGTGCACTTCAATTTGACATGCAAGCATGCATGAATAAAGTAAACAAGGAAACGGAAGAATTAGGGGAGAGAATAGACTACATTGAGAATAAAATGACTGACTTTACAGAAGCTCATAATGAGCTTGTGGATGACCTTTTTACTTTGGAGGAGGAATTGAAACAGCTAAAACTAAAGGTCTCCGACCTAGAAGACCGCGCAAGACGTAACAACGTCAAATTTCGCGGAATACCTGAAAATGTAAAAAATGGCAACTTGAAGCAATATCTGCAAAAAATGATAGTGGATCTTCTCCCTAATGTTAAAAAACAGGAGCTGGTAATAGACAGAGCTCATAGGCTTCCTAAACCTCCACACATCCCAGAAAAACTCCCGAGAGATGTAATCGCCAAAATTCACTTCTTTCACGTAAAAGAAGATTTAATGCTCTTTGCAAGACAACACTCCCCTTTACCGGGACCCTACTCAGGAATTTTACTATTTGCTGACCTCTCTCAAGCTACGATCCTTGCACGTAAAAATTTAATCCCTATTACCAAAATCTTGCGCAATCACAAGATAATCTATAAATGGGGATTTCCCATGAAGCTAAAAATAGATTGTAACAACAAAGCTCATACAATTTTCTCCCTGGAAGAAGGGCTGAAACTCCTGAAAACATGGGGATTACTCCCACCAGATGAAAAAAGACCTGATTCCAGAAATAACCCCACGGACAAAAGAAACCCTCATTGGAATGCCACCCAAGGTTAAAAAACACTCTCAAAATAACCAACACAATGCACCACCCTATACAACCATTATATGATTCCCTCTAAGAGCAAGCCCCTAGGAAATAATGGTCAGGGACTGCGGTCTTCGGGATCTCACCCACCCCCCACTGGAAGGCAAACAGCACATAAGTGCTCAAGGATTTCTTACAATCCTTTTCCTTTTTAAGACTTCTTCACCTTTTCTTTTTTCTCTTTTCATTAATCTTCTTCTATTGTTCATGATACATATGGATGGATCAATAGTTTTTTATGTATACATAGTACTTGTTATCTTCTTCTAATTACTTTTCTCTTTTTTCTTTTCCACTTCTTCAGAATTTTTCCTTTTCCTAACATTCTTTAGGAACTCGTGAATACACGACAAACGGAAGGTCACCCCCCACCCACTCTAGGGCTTCTGGCGTCAGGGACTGGTAATAAAGGATCCCCGAACGAGAATCTCCCTTAGTATATTACCAACATATCCCACCACGTAACACAACCAATAAAACTCTCACAAAAAATTGGAACCCACCGTAAGGTTACTCCCAAAGAAAACAGGCACCCCAATAAAGACCTTAGTCCAGAAAAAAGTAGACCACCCTCATTAGGGGTACAAAAG
>BLSH010324538.1:116359-155029 GCA_018402905.1 Glandirana rugosa | reverse complement strand
AAGTTTTTACATACTTACACTATGGAAGTCTACTCTGGTTTTTTTCCCTAACAATCGGATGGAGCTACGCCCAACAGCGAGGATTACCGGTGGATTAAAAAGACAGGCATTTCACCCCTGCAGGGGTAATGCCCTCTGGTAAGGAGGGGACCATAGGGGAGCACGAGTGATCACTTCTACCTCACAGCATTTGTCTATAAGGAATAAGGAAACACTTTTTGAGCACTGCACACTTTATAACTTCAAAAAGAATTGTTTTTTATGAATAAGAAAGGACACTGTGGAATCAACACCCATGAACTATGAACCTATATGATTAAGCGAGATATATGGACAGTTGTGAACTATATTAGGACAATAGCAGTTTATGTATCTTGTATTATACCCTTGGGGTCAACATTGAAGGTTTAATGGACTATGCACTTTATACCATGTTTTATGCTTATTGTAAATGATTGAACACCATAGAAATATTATCTAACATAACTGCACTTGTAAAGTTTTTTTCCCTCAATATCTGCTATAAAACACCTACATGGTTCACACAGGAAGATTACTAAGCACATTTGCACCTTAAGAGTCACTGTTTCCTATACTAGTTTTTTATATGAGCACCTTATTAATGTTTACAGATTATTTAACATATACTAGCACATCATACTAGCACCTTTTTTCCCAATATTTATTTTTTAACCTATTTCTCACACTCAGACAGCGCCATATCCAACTATTGTAGAGTCTGTTGTTTCCCCCCCACAGGGAGGGAGTTATTGGAGGGCAGCCGCTGAGCTTCCATCTATATCCCAAGCGCAATACCACCCTTTTCAGTTTGATTTGCAAAGAACCCGTCTAAGTCTTACTTAAGGATAAGGTAATATTGAGGTCTAGAGCCTCCTTCCTTCCTGAGGCAGTTTTGGCTTTTCACCCAACCAGGACATTGTTCTTCCACGTCTTTGTCCAGCTCCAGTTCAATAGATGATACTTTCCCTTCACTGTGTTGATGTACCTGTAGTTCACGCTAGCTCTCTCTTTAGCTCTCAGCCACTGCTTCTGTTAGAAAGTAACCTGTAACCTGAAAAGTAGCTGGTGGTAATAACGGGTACATCATCCCTCCACTCTGTCCAAAGCCATACTATTATTGATAATGAGATTTTTAAGGTGCCAAATATACAGTGCATGATTGTATACAAAATTGTAATTTTTATTCACTTAGAGAAAATAAAGCAAAACAAAATAAAAAATTAAATTAATTAAGTCTTTAAAAGTGACATTACATCATGATATACGTATATAAAAATCGAAACCAAAGAATAGATTGCCATTATTCCTGATATCTTGTCTTTGGGTTTATAGTGCATAACTTATTCATTTACTGAACATTATTACTGTTGTAAAAAGGCCTGACCTAGCTCTTCTGAATCATAAAGTTGTTTTTCTAGTTTTTTTTTTTTTTGCAATTTTTATATACAGTATCTCACATAAGTGAGTACACCCCTCACATGTTTCTAAATACTTTGTTATATCTTTTCATGTGACATGCGACTGAAGAAATGAAACTTTGCTACAATGTAAAGTAGTGATTGTACAGCTTGTATAACAGTGTAAATTTGCTGTCCCCTCAAAATAACTCAACACACAGCCATTGATGTCTAAACCTCTGGAAACAAAAGTGAGTACACCCCTAAGTGAAAATGTGAAAATTGGGCTCAATTAACCATTTTCACTCCCTGGTGTCATGTGACTCATTAGTGTTACAAGGTCTCAGGTGTGAATGGGGAGCAGGTGTGTTAAATTTGGTGTTATCGCTCTCACTCTCTCATACTGGTCACTGGAAGTTCAACATGACACCTCATGGCAAAGAACTCTCCGAGGATCTGAAAAAAGAACTGTTGCTCTACATAAAGAAGGCCTAGGCTATAAGAATGTGGTCAAGACCCTGAAACTGAGCTGCAGCATGGTGGCCAAGACCATACAGTGGTTTAACAGGACAGGTTCCACTCAGAACAGTGATTGATCAAAGAGGTTGAGTGCACGTGCTCAGCATCATAAGCAGAGGTTGTATTTGGGAAATAGACGTATGAGTGATGCCAGCATTGCTGCAAATGTTGAATTGGTGGGGGGTCAGCCTGTCAGTGCTCAGACCATACGCCGCACACTGCATCAAATTGGTCCTCATGGCTGTCATCCCAGAAGGAAGCCTCTTCTAAAGATGATACACAAGAAAGCCCACAGTTTGCTGAAGACAAGCAGACTAAGGACATGGATTACTGGAACCATGTCCTGTGGTCTGATGAGACCAAGATAAACGTATTTGGTTCAGATGGTGTCAAGCGTGCATGGGGACAACCAAGCGAGGAGTACAAAGACAAGTGTGTCTTGCCTACAGTCAAACATGGTGCTGGGAGTGTCATGGCCTGGGGCTGCAGGAGTGCTGCCGGCACTGGGGAGCTACAGTTCATTGCGGGAACCATGAATGCCAACATGTGCTGTGACATACTGAAGCAGTGCATGATTTCCTCCCTTCAAAGACTAGGCCACAGGGCAGTATTCCAACATAACGACCCCAAAAACATCTCCAAGACAACCCCTGCATTGCTAATGTAGCGCCCCCAAAGTGTAGGTGTTTTTGGTAAGGTTTTTTTGCTAGGTGAGGCGAAATTTAGTCAGGCCTGACTGTAGGTACAGGCCGGAATGTTTTGATCTGAGCTGGGGAGTAGCTCAGGGAGTGGCTGGAGATGGAAGGAAGTAACACTCCTTGGAGTTTCCGCCCCTTTGAGCAGAGAAGGCTCTGGAAAGGGGGATGGATGAGGATGTGTCACTTCCTGATGTATATCAAGGAGCCCTGACCAATCTACAGTCTGGATTGGCAGGGGGCAGGCCTCCTTAAATACAGCAGGGGGGAGGAGGGTGTCGAGTGGAAGTGTGGAGAATGTAGCAGAGGTGCTGTGGAGGCTTCTACCAGGGAGGGAGACCCCAGTCTGGGGGGGTGACCTTGAGGCCTGGAGGCTCGGGTGCAGCCAAGAGTGCAGTGGATTCCTGGAGCACCACGGAGTAAGAGAACAGCAGAGGTGCTACTAAGAACACTTTAAAGTATCCACTGGAGTTGGTGAGTGACCGATCATCTGAGCTGAAGGAAAGGCTGGAGCAGGCTGAGAGAGGAATAGTGGACAGTCTGGAGGTTTCAGGAGCCCGTTAGGGGAAGGAGTGTCACTGGGAGGAAAACAGGTCGGTGTGACCTGGAAGAGGAATGGGCTGGAAGTTGTAGTCCATCAAAGGCCCAGGTAGCACCAATGTACTTAGCTACACTTTGAGGGGTCTTTACTGGCCTGTAACGAGTGGTTCGGAGGTCCTGCTGACAGAGTGCAGGCCTCACCAAGTGCTAGCTGCAATGAAGAGAAAGGAATGGAGTGAGCCTGATAAATTTCCCTTCAGGTCAGGAAACTAAGTAAAGTGCTGGAGAGAAGTGAAGGAGCAATAGTCTGCAAGAGAAGTGCTGGATAAAGTAGAGTGTATATACGGTTCTTTATATAGATAGTCCTGTAACCCATTCTTTGGGAATCCCACAGTCACCCCTTTTCCCCATCCAATTTAATCTCCTAAATAAAACAAAAACAAGAGCCGGCCTGTTCAGTGATTTTGGATGTGTGAGATATGGTGGGATTAAGGGCACAACTTCCAGCCACTCCCTAGGGAGCACATGGCTTCACTAAAGAAGCTGAGGGTAAAGGTGATGGACTGGCCAAGCATGTCTCCAGACCTAAACCCTATTGAGCATCTGTGGGGCATCCTCAAACGGAAGGTGGAGGAGCACAAGGTCTCTAACATCCACCAGCTCTGTGATGTCGTCATGGAGGAGGGGAAGAGGACTCCAGTGGCAACCTGTGAAGCTCTGGTGAACTCCATGCCCAAGAGGGTTAAGGCAGTACTGGAAAAAAATGGTGGCCACACAAAATATTGACACTTTCGGCCCAATTTGGATATTTTCACTGGGGGTGTACTCACTTTTGTTGCCAGCGGTTTAGACATTAATGGCTGTGTGTTGAGTCATTTTGAGGGGATAGCAAATTTACACTGTTATACAAGCTGCACACTCACTACTTTACATTGTAGCAAAGTGTCATTTCTTCAGTGTTGTCACATGAAAAGATAGAATAAAATATTTATAAAAATGTGAGGGGTGTACTCACTTTTGTGAGATACTGTACATTGATAACACACTAATGGCACCAGGAGAGCAGCTGCATTAATGTGGTTTGTGAGTAGCTTCTGCAGAATACAGGGTCAAATTTAAATTGATAAAAGCACCATGTGTGTTTATCAGGTTGAGACTGAAGCTGAGAAACTCTGTGGTGGTCACAGTAGGAGGGGACCTTCAACAGTCCTATAGATGGCAGCAGTGATGCAGCTTTCTGCTTTCATTCAATATTAGTGTTAGGATTGCAGCACAATCTATGCATGTATTGTGATGTGGGGAATCATTAGCTCAGTGGTAGATGTGTTGTTTAGTGAAGCCCATGTCAGACAAAACTGTGCTTAAGGGCCTGGTAGCTCACTTTTATTAAAACAGCAGAAAACAAAACAAAAGTCCAACATAAAGTTTCCCACACAGGGGGTCTTCTCTAGCAAAATATACACATATATACAATGTATGGAAGATGCCGAGCCACCTGGCTTTTAAGGCTCCCTTAGCCTCGGCCACAGTATCATGTTGCACACTCCCATTCCTAGCCTCTAGGAATAGGTTCTCCTGATACTCCAGGCTTTCTCACTCCTCTGAGATTTATGGGTTTCCTCTGGTCCCCGGGACTCTCTCCCAGTTGTCTCAGCTATAGTCTCCCAGACTCTCTGGCCCAACTCTCACTCCACTGACCTGGAACCTCTCCCATATGGAGAGTTTCAAGGATATTGCCTTGGTTCCTAAGTAGGAGCGCACCTCTTCCCAGGCTGTAGCAACTGCTCCAACACCAACTCCTACTCCACCTCCACATGCAACTCTCACCAGACCATCATTATAAGGGCTGTGTGCACCTGGGCACACACCCTGCTGGTTGTCCACAAAACGCAGACACTAGGTTGGACATTTCTTCCCTCCCAAGGCACTTTCAAATCTCCAAACTACAGAGCCCTATCCGGAAAAAAACAGATCCAAAGAAAGCTGCAAAAGCAGTTTTCTTCGTTCAAAATCTATGCCCCACAGTCCTGCACTCTGTGCAAATGTGCAAACCCTGAGTACTTTTCATAACCATTTCTATAGTGATAGAGCCTCATACTGTCACAGTGCCTACAGTATATGCCAAGCTTGTCTCCTGCAACCTGCACAAAGTACCTCCTATTGACAGCTAAGACAGCTGTACAGCAAATGAGTAATCTATGCATTATATACCAGGAGAAATTCTATAATGGCAATCTATTTTATGATTTCGATTTATATATATATATATATATATATAATAATGTGATGTCACTGTTAAAGACTGTTAATGAATTTGATTTTTACTAGGTGGATATTCAGACCTCTGATACCAATTTCAGATGTAAGGTCCTTCAGGCAACTCTGTGAGCTGCATGCTACCCTCAGTTCTATCGTTTTTTATGTATACCTGTTAGCGTTTTGTTGCTGTTGCCCACCACTCTGTTGGACTGCTTTTGAAAATCCCAAATGTCACAGATAAATTCCTGTATCCTTTAATGAATTATAAAGAAAATGGGATTTTTGTAGTTATTGTGAAATCTGTTTCTGGACATTCATTAATGGACACAGGTCCCTTTGTCTATTCCGAAGTACTGCTTTTCTCCAAAGCTGAAACATGCATAGGAGCAGGATGGGTTATACATGGCTGGCCAATGTCTTTTCTATTTGCCAGTGTCCAAAACCTCATACAGACTGCAGTATGGCACCGTTATCTCAGATTAGTTTACTCCCGTATCCCTTCATGAACTTCAAGAATTGATTTTTTATGGTAAGCACAAAATCATGATTTTCTTTGCTGCCTTGTCCACAAGCATGAAGCAAGTCTGAGAAAAATCAGAGATCCTTATTTTTGTATTTGTTATGGGTCACTGTCAAAGCATCAACATGACAGCCAGACCACTAAGAGTCTTTAAAGTCTTTAGAACGGGCTCACCTGCTGTCACTTTGACCTCCTAAGTCTAAATGGCTCGGCTATTTACAGCCATGGTTTGTGTCACCTTCCCTGCTCCCACTCCAGAGAAATCAGCAATGGCATCCCCATGATTTTTCCTTGAATTCTTGTTGTGTCACAAGACACAAGAGGAACTGAATGAAAATTTCAACCTTTGGTGTTGCAAGGATAGAAGATGTAGCAACTCACTTCTGGCCCCAGTTGGACAATTCTTTTCACCTTGCTGTGCCCTGACTCCCTCAAACTCCCTCACTGTGAACTCACCAAGCAGAGTGCACCCTGGGGCTATGCTACATGAAAGATCTGCTCAGGGAAGCTACAGGCCAGATACTGCCCATATGCACTAGGTAATTGATGTGGTTGGTTTTCACTTGTCCAAGCTTGGAGAAGGAGCCTCTTGCCCAGCTTGTAACTTGCTCTGGAATTCACTGGGCACCTTCTGCTTGTTGGGCCCACAGTAAATGCAGAAGATAGGAGCTGGCCTGTATCTTTCCTCTATTAGGCCCTTTTAGAGCTCGGACTTTGGGGCCAATGGTTCCTGTGCCACTGATAGGACGGCTTTCCTCACTATGAGATTCCCACAACCTTCTGTTTCAGTGACAGTTGTCACTGGTGAGATTTCCCTTTCATATTGGCCATATTCAAAGAACAGTTCTTATTCTTAAATGAATAAGAACCTATAGCAACCTATCTGAGTTAGTACCAAGGATTTCTATGGTGATTCCATCCCCTTGTAGGTACAGATTGGCTCTCTGCGGTATAATATTAGTTATGCACAGGGCAGCAGCTCCAGAAACATGTAAGCAGTGTCTGGCACAGTGATAAGCTGCAGTGTCAGTACCCAGGAATCAACTGATCAGTGGTAAGTATTCTTATAGACAGGAAATCTCAGGAGGGGGCCTTGGGGAGACAGGAGTGTGAAATGTGCCTTACCTAACAGCTAGTATAGCCACATGCTAAAGACATTTTTGTAGTAGAATTCTGGAAATTGCATTGCCTAAATGTTAAGTAGAACTAGCTGTTCTATCTCTCTCTTTTTTAGGGTATTTGGCTTTCCTCCCCATTACACAGACATTGGCACGATAAAGCATTCTTCCCGGATGAAACTTCTTGGAAGGGCCTGGAGTGTCCCCGTCATACGTCATCTCTTTGCACCCCTTAAGGAATATTTTGCCAGCAAATGAAGAAGACATGTGACTTCATTTAACAATCATGAAACAAGAGCTTCAAGGGTTGAACTGAGACTTTTTAATACTTTTTTTTAACTTTTTTGTTTTAATTGTGTAAGCTTTTTTTTAAAAAAATTAAACACGTTGAAGTATTTGCTTGTGTATTTGTAAACCGCAAAGTATATGGCGCATCCCAGGTGTAAAATAGCAGGTTGCCCCCTAATTAGCCCATGTGTTATAAAAGGGCTAAATCAGTCTATAATAGTCTATAGTGATGAATACAGTCCATAAGAAAACTAATCATAGCACACAAAGCGGGCAGCTCCACCGAGAGACAGGAATGAAATTCTGAAATAATAGAAAAACACAGGGGGTGCCACTAAGTGCACTATTAAAAAACAACTTTAATAAGGCAGCCAAATGTGCACTCACAAAAATCCATGAAAAGAGTGCTTATCAATACAGTAGCATCTATAGAAAGATCATCCACACACAAAGCAGGTCTGCCAGCAGCAGCTAATAGCATGGATGGAGGAGCCGGAGAGCGGATGCCAACTGGCATAGGAAGACATCGGAAACCACCGTAGAACCGAAAGTGACATCAAGCTGGGGGACGATCCGTTGCCTAGGTAATGCATTTCGGAGCGCCAATCAGCTCCTTTGTCAAACCTGATAGGCCATGAATGGTGATGCTCTTATAGGAGAAGGATTCATGGAGCCAATAATAGGGGTGGGCACACCAGCACCAGAGGAAAGGCGGACGTGCTGCTGGGCTGCATGGCAACATCAATGGACTCCAAAAATAATCCACCAAAAGCATCAAAGAAATTACAAAAACAATAAAATATGATTAAATACAATACAATGAACAATACTATAACCTTAAAAGATATCTGAAAAGGATATGGATAATTCAGCAATGGGGATACAAATGTCCCAAAGATGACAGCTGGGAAAAGGGAAAAAATGTAAAACATGCTTAGAGATTAGTATAATTTGTTGTTAACGAATCTATATATTGTGTACCATCTATGATAAAAGGGGGGGGGGGGGGGTGGAGATCAATAATTAATAACACGAGAAACAGTGAGCGGCACATGGATCTTTTTTTTTTTTTGTTCAGCCAGCAGACTAAATGATAAAAATGAACAGATTCCTCTGTCCACACAAGAAAGGTGTATAGAGAAATCCTCCCAACTGCGACATTAGGATTGATTTACTAAAACTGGAGAGTGCAAAATCTGGTGCAGCTGTGCATGGTAGCCAATGGGCTTCTGACTTCAGCTTGTTCAAATGAGCTTTGACAAAACCCCCAGGAACTTGTTGGTTTCTATGTAGAGCTGCACCAGATTTTAGTAAATCAATCCCATTGCATTCTGGCATTTTGATATACACTATGGGGTTGATTTACTAAAGCTGGAGAGTGCAAAAAACGGTGCAGCTGTGCATGGTGGCCAATTGGCTTCTAACCTCAGCTTGTTCAATCAAGCTTTGACAATAAAACATTGAAGCTGATAGGTTTCTGTGCAGAGCTGCACCAAATTTTGAACTTTCAAACTTTAGTAAATCAACCCCTATATTACCAAAAGTATTGGGACACTGATGAGCTTTAATGGCATCCCAGTCTTAGTCCATAGGGTTCAATATTGATTTGGCCCACCCTTTGCAGCTATAACAGCTTCACTTCTTCTGGAAAGGCTGTCCACAAGGTTTAGGAGTGTGTCTATGGGAATGTTTGACCATTCTTCCAGAAGCACATTTGTGAGGTCTGGCACTGATGTTGGATGAGAAGGTCTGTCTCGCAGTCTCCACTCTAATTCAGTTGAGGTCAGGACTCTGTGCAGGCCAGTCAAGTTTCTCCACCGCAAACTCACTCATCCATGTCTTTATGGACCTTGCTTTGTGCACTGGTCCAAATCATTTGGTGGAGGGGAGATTAGGGGGTGGGATTGTTTTTCAGGGGTTGGGCTTGGCCCTTAGTTTCAGTGCAGGGAACTATTAAGGCGTCAGCATACCAAGACATGTTGGACAATTTCATGTACCCAACTTTGTGGGAACAGTTTGGGGATGACCCCTTCATTTTCCAACATGACTGCACTGCAGTGCACAAAGCAAAGACCATAAAGACATGGATGAGGGAGTTTGGGATGGAGGAACCTGGCTGTTCTGCAGAGAGTCCTGACCTCAACCTAATAGAACACCTTTGGGATGAATTAGAGCGGAGACTGCGAGCCAGGCCTTCTCGTCCACATCAGTGCCTGACCTCACAAATGCACTTCTGGAAGAATGGTCAAACATTCCCATAGACACTCCTAAACCTTGTGGACAGCTTTCCCAGAAGAGTTGAAGCTGTTATAGCTGCAAAGGGTCCAACTCAATATTGAGCCCTACAAATCAAGACTGGGATGCCATTAAAGTTCATGTGTGTGTAAAGGCAGGTGTCCCAATACTTTTGGTAATATAGTGTATATATCCAGATTTTGTACTCTCCGGTTTTAGTAAATTAACCCCAATGGGTCCATGCACATGCTTACATCCTTAATAAAGCTCTGACAAGGTGGAGCCTCTTCATTCCAATGCTGATCTCCAGGTAAGTAGCCAAATACCCAGTTGTAATGCTTATATGGAAGCTACTATACCTGCCAAGGGATTTTTTTTCTACAGTCTTGTAAACCATGCATCCTTACCAAACAACACTGATGGATCTCTAATCTCCAATGCAGCAGCAGCACAGCTTGTTCAAAAGCATCCCCAGTCTGCTGACTTGAGAAAGAAGGAGAAACTGTAAAAATCCCAATAAAATACATTTACATTTTTGGTTGTAACATGACAAAATGTCGAAAATATCCAGGGGTATGAATACTTTTTCAAGGCACTGTAGGAAATAAAAGGAGACAGAATGGATTTACAATTTATAAACCAGAACACATGACTTTCAACAAGCATTCTGGTGAAGAATCAATCATTGTCATTTGAACCTGAAAGATTCACCTGCAGAGAATGTTGACAGAATGTCTGATTTGCTGCTTTAAAAATATACCCCAAATTGTGGATTATAAGAAAATGTATAAAAATAGACAGGACAGGAGATCAACACACAAGAGAAGGGTGCACCGACCTAGTGCAATACTGTAAAATATTTATTAACAATAAAATAACGAAAGGTGTATATACAAACATAGGTGATTAAAAAGCACATCAAAATCATAAGATGAACAGAACTGTCCACTACACTGCATACTGTAGTGATGTAAATATGAAATATTACACAACACATACTCCACTGTCCACTACACTGCACTGTCCACTACACTGCATACTCCACTGTCCACTACACTGCATACTCCACTGTCCACTACACTGCACTGTCCACTACACTGCATACTCCACTGTCCACTACACTGCATACTCCACTGTCCACTACACTGCACTGTCCACTACACTGCACTGTCCACTACACTGCATACTCCACTGTCCACTACACTGCACTGTCCACTACATTGCACTGTCCACTACACTGCACTGTCTACTACACTGTGCACTATACTGCACTGTCCACTACATTGCACTGTCCACTACACTGCACTGTCTACTACACTGTGCACTACACTGCACTGTCCAATACACTGCACTGTCAATTGCAATGTCCACTCCCTTGTCCACTACACTGCACTGTCCAATACACCATACTGTCCACTACACTGTCCACTACACTTTACTGTCCGCTACACTGCACTGTCTACTACACTGTACACTAACTGCACTGTCCACTACACTGTCCACTGCACTGCACCCTACACTGTCTACTACACCGTCACTACACTGCACTGTCCACTCCACTCCACTGCCCACTGCAATGTACTGTCCACTACACCTGCATACTACAGTACACCTGCACACTACACTACACTACGCTGTCCACTACACTGCACTGTCTACTACACTGCATTGTCCACTACACTACACTGTCCACTCCACTGTCCACTGCAATGCACTCTCCACAACACCTGCACACTACACTGCGCTACACTGTCCATTACACTCCACTGTCCACTACACTACACTGTCCACTACACTGCACTGTCCACTACACTGCACTGCCCACTACACTACACTGTCCACTACACTGCACTGTCCACTACACTGCACTGCCCACTACACTCCACTGTCCACTACACTCCACTGTCCACTACACTACACTGTCCACTACACTGCACTGTCCACTACACTGTCCACTACAATCCACTGTTCACTACACTACACCGTCCACCACACCTGCACACTACACTACACTGTCCACTCCACTCCACTGTTCACTACACTACACTGTCCACTACACTGCACTGACCACTACACTGCACTACCTACAGTATTCCTACACTGACCACTAAACAGCATTACTCTAGCTGCTTTTCTGCTCTCTCTCTGGCTGGCTACTCCCTCTCCCCAAACCGTGTCCATCCCCCAGGGGCCAGCAACATGACTTTACTCTCATGAGGGAGTCTCACCTTCTTTATTTGTCCTCCATGGGTCCGGATGAGAGGAGGAGGAGAAGAAGATTTCCATTTCAGCGATCCACCTACATGTTTCACAGTAGGAATGGTGTACCTTTTACCATAGGCCTTGTTGACTTCTCTCCAAATGTAGCGTTTATGGTTGTGGGCAAAAAGCTCAATTTTGGTCTCATCACTCCAAATGACTTTGTGCCAGAAGGTTTGAGGATTGTCTCTGTGCTGTTTGGCGTATTGTAAGTGGGATACTTTGTGGCATTTGTGTAGTAATGGCTTTCTTCTGGCGACTCAACCGTGCAGCCCATCTTTCTTCAAGTGCCTCCTTGTTGTGCATCTTGAAGCAGCCACACCACATGTTTTCAGAGAGTCCAGTATTTCACCTGAAGTTATTCGTGGGTTTTTCTTTGCATCCCAAACAATTTTCCAGGCAATTGTGGCTGAAATTCTAGTTGGTCTACCTGACCGTGGTTTGGTTTCAACAGAACCCCTCATTTTCCACTTCTTGATTAGAGTTTGAACGCTGCTGATTGGGCATTCTCAATTCCTTGGATATCTTTTTATATCTCTTTCCTGTTTTATACAGTTCAACTACCTTTTCCTGCAGATCCTTTGACAATTCTTTTGCTTTATCCATGACTCAGAATCCAGAAACGTCAGTGCAGCATTGGATGAAAGATGCAAGGGTCTGTCAGGAGTCCAGAAGCTCATTGACCTTTTATACACACACACTAATTACAAGCAAACAGATCACAGGTGAGGATGGTTACCTTTAATAGCCATTCAAACCCCTTTGTGTCAACTTGTATGCATGTTATCAGGCCAAAATCACCAGGGTATGTAAACGTTTGATCAGGGTAATTTGTGTAGTTTCTGTTGTCATTATGATTTAAAAAGAGTAAACACGGTTGATCAATAATAAATGGCTTCAACCAAACACTAACCATGAGTGAAAGAAAAGTTTTTGTGTTATAATTTATATTCACTGAAAAATGCCCAAGAAATCATAAATTCTGCCAGGGTATGTAAACGTATGAGCACAACTGTATGTGGCAGATGAGGTTTAATGTTGATAAATGTAAAGTTTTGCACTTAGGGGCTAAGGATTTGCCTGTATCATACATACCAGGGGGAGTACAATTGGGGAAATCAATGGTGGAGAAGGATCTGGGTGTTCTGGTAGATCATAAGCTTAATAATGGCATGCAATGCCAAGTTGCAGTTTCCAAAGCAAGCAAAATCCTTTCATCTATTAAGAGACGTATAGATTCCAGAGAGAAAGATATAATTTTACCTCTGTACAAATCATTAGTAAGACCCTGTCTGGAATATGCAGTTCAGTTTTGGGCACCAGTTCAGAAAAAGGATATTGGGGAATGGGATAAAGCGCAGAGAAGGGCAACCAAAGTGATAAGAGGCATGGAGGAGCTCAGCTATGAGGCAAGATTAGAGAAACTGAATTTGTTCTTTCTTGAGAAGAGGAGATTAAGGAGGGAAATGATCAACATGTACAAGTATATAAGTGGTCCTTATAGTGAACTTGGTGTTGAGTTATTCATTTTAAGATCATCACAGAGGACAAGGTGGCACCCTTTACATCTGGAGGAAAAGAGATTTCATCTCCAAATACAGGGGGGTTTCTTCACAGTAAGAGCTGTGAAAATGTGGAATAGACTCCCTCAAGAGCTGGTTCTGTCCAACTCAGTGGATTGCTTTAAAAAAGGCCTCAGTTTTTTCCTAAATGTACATAATATAACTGGATACTAACATTTCTAGGTAAAGTTGATCCAGGGAAACTCCAATTGTCTCTTGGGGGATCAGGAAGGTTTTTTTTCCCTGTTGGGGCAAATTGGATCATGCTTTGCTGGGGTTTTTTTTGCTTTCCTCTGAATCAACTGTGGGTGTACAATTGTGTGTATATGATTGTATGATTTTTCCCCTCCTTTTGCGTGTTTCATTAATTGAACAGAGATAGCAGCACCCAGGCCCAGGCCGTCAGCTGCAGTCTCCCTGGATTCGGGTGAATCCACTGTCCTTGCTGTAGTAGATCCCTGCTTAGAGGTAGGCGTACTGGTGGGGGCAGACGCCCTCTGCAAGCGCAGAGGAAACCCTGGTCTCCTGGGCCAGAAGGGTACAATTATGATGGTATGCACCTCCTCTGCAATCTTCACCAAAGCCCTCATGATTAATGGGATTGGAGGAAACAGGTACACTAGGGGGAACTGCCATAAGATTGAGATGGCATCCTGAACTTTGCTGTGAACCCTGGCACCTGCACATTCCCTGGTGTCGCCATCAGGTCTATGCTGGGTATCCCCCCTCTGGCAATACTGAACACAGTGTCCGTTGACTGACCATTCTCCATTGCTGGGAACATCCGGCTCAGTTGGTCTGCTATCTGGCCAGATCAGACTCTATCGCCCCCATGCAGGCACCCAGATCTTCTGGTCCAATGGCTCTCATGTGGAACCTTGCCTACGGTACTGCCGGGATAGCCAGTGAATATCCCCAACATCGTCATACAGTCTTTTGCCGAAAATGTCTGAGCCTCCATCACCCTGTAGACACATGCTTTCAGCTCAGTCACCTTGCCATATGGCAGAAGAATCCGTCCTGTGTTGAAAACCATGGCTAAATACTCCATCCATTGAGCAGGAGGGAGGTTGCTCTTTTGACTGTTTATCAGCCATCCAAAGTTGGACAAGATCCCTATTACCTTGTCGCACTGTAGCGCAAGCTGCTCACTTGAATGTGCAATGACCCGGATGTCGTCTAGATAATGAAAATTTTTTAGCCCCTGTAAACGGATAAATGCTATAGTCGACGACAGGCTCTTGGAGAAGACTCTTGTTGCTGTGTTGATGCCAAAGGGCCAATGTCTGAGTTGATAATGCTGGGGTACCTATGACAGTGTTTGTGGATTGGGACATGTAAATAGGCATCTGCCAAATCGATTGAAATTAGCCAATCTCCTGGTTGCATTACTGATATCGTTTAAACTGGCTCCATCCTGAATCTTCTGGGGCTGATGAATTGATTTAAGGACCTCAGGACCAACACCGTTCTGAGCTCTGTGGATGCTTTGGGTACCAGGAATATAGGAGAGTATACACCCTCGAAGTTAACGCTTTTGCTGGTTGACCGGCAAAATCTGTCACTGAATAGATTCTGTACAAGCCCGATGGCCCCATCACCACAATTTCTGTGTTCCAGATGTGTTTCTGCATGAATGTTCTTGATGCATTCTCAATGCATTTTGCACTTTCCAGATGTGTTCCATACCAAAACAAAAGTAGGATGTTACATTGTTGACTTCCCTAGAATGCGCTGCATGGGTATGAACTAGGTAATTGGAATCCAAGTTAAACCCTGTCCATGCGTTCTTGATGTAAAAACATACTGGACTGCATCTGGTGTGAACAAGCCCACTCTCTCATCCCTAGGATCTCTGAAGGCAACTGAGTTATAAAAAGGCAAAGACACTTGATGCGCCAGACACTAGAGGGCAGCATCTACCCCTAGAAATGCAGTGCATAAACATACATCAGCCATCTTATGTGGATAAAGCTTACAGAACCTGTACTGTAAATTGGTCTTCTGCTGAGGTCTCTGCCATCCTTCATCAACGAGTGCTTTACGCTCTCTCATTATGGGTGTTGCTTGTGGCGTGGATATTTGCAGCATACTTTCTGATATAGTCGCCTTAATAGGGCTTTTTAATTTTGCACAACCGCATCTTGTGAGGCAACCCGTGCAATTTCACTTCTCTGCCACTGCAAACTGTTTGCAGGCCCAAAATGCACCCTGAGCTGAGTGAGGCATTTCCTCTCATGCTGGCATAAATGCTTGTGAGCCAGTGCCCCATGGAGTGCTTGGGAAGCATGAAAGCCGCCTTGTGGAGGACTCCATGGGATGACCAGCAGAGAGGCTCCCTGACAAACAATGCATTTAGCATGTGAACACAGGGACCACATCCCAGCAAAGCAGGCTGGACAGCCCGAACTCTATACGAGCTAGGTAGGAGACATATGCCTGGATCCTGTCCCTTTACAGGGTGGGTGGAAACTACTCCTTTAGTGTTGACCTCATGCTTGTAAGTGGAAAGCCGCTCCTTTAGAATGTATTGACCACATGCTTGTAAGGGAAAACTCCTTTAGAATGTATTGACCACATGCTTGTAAGGGAAAACAGCTCCTTTAAAGTGTACTGACCACATGCTTATAAGGGAAAACCCCTTTAGAGTGTATTGACCACATGCTTGTAAGGGAAAACAGCTCCTTTAGAGTGTATTGACCACATGCTTGTAAGGGAAAACAGCTCATTTAGAGTGTATTGACCACATGCTTGTAAGGGACAACTCCTTTAGAGTGTATTGATCACATGCTTGTAAGGGAAAACGGCTCCTTTAGAGTGTATTGACCACATGCTTGTAAGGGAAAATGGCTCCTTTAGAGTGTATTTACCACATGCTTGTAAGGGAAAGCAGTTGCTTTAGAGTGTATTGACCACATGCTTGTAAGGGACAACTCCTTTAGAGTGTATTGACCACATGCTTGTAAGGGACAACTCCTTTAGAGTGTACTGACCACATGCTTGTAAGGGAAAACAGCTCCTTTAGAGTGTATTGACCACATGCTTGTAAGGGAAACTCCTTTAGAGTGTATTGACCACATGCTTGTAAGGGAAAACAGCTACTTCAGAGTGTATTGACCACATGATTGTAAGGGAAAACAGCTCCTTTTGCTTATGAAGGTGACAACCTGTTAGGTGTCATTATCCCGGTCAGGATGAGATGATCGTTGGCGGGTCTTATGTCTTTTGGAGCATTGGTGTTCAGGGTTTCTGCTCCTAAGATAATGTAAAACATCTTCCTTTGCATTCCTTGAGCACTCTTTTAAAAACCATGTCCCTCGTTGCCCCCTCCTATCTTTGCTAGTCTTCTGTGCCACTAACAGGTGTGGCAAGCTCATACTTGCACAAAATATCTGGAAAAAATCATACTACCTCTCACCAAAAACAAACAAATACACTGTCTCTTTAAGACCCATTTGCCTTCATCTACTCACTTTAGAAGCAGCAGACAGGTGAGCTCAGTCAGCCCTTTCATAGGCAGACAGGTGAGCTCAGTCAGCCCTTCCATGGGTAGACAGGTGAGCTCAGGCAGCATTTCCAAAGGCAAACAGCAGACACAGTGTCAGGAAAGATGAAGAACTTGTGTTTCCATAAGAAGAAACACGGTGCGCAGGCACGTGCGTGGACGGCACAAACGTTCATGTGCACGCGCGACCGGGAGGCGTGCAGTCCTGTTCGCAACCGTTCTTGGCACCAAATGGGCTATTTAAACCGGACAGTGACATGAGATCAATGCCGTTTGGTCTACAACGTTCCTGAGATTCCTGTTGCCTGCCTATCTGCTGAAGCTGTTCTTCTGATCTACCGGCTTGATCCTGACACCGCTGCTATCCGCCTGCCCTGACCTTTGGCTTTCCTTGACGATCCTTTTTGCCTGCTCCTTGGTACCACGCTGCCAGCCCGTTGCCGACCCGGCCTGTGTCTGACCATCCTTCTGCCTTCTCCTCGGTTCCTGATCCACCTGCCTGCTGCCTGATCCAGTCTGTCCCTGGCCTTCTCATCCAGCATCACCTGCTTGGTTCTGCCAGACGGGGCTATCGTCAGCTGTTCCCCGGAGTTCCTCCTCTGCTCCAGCTAGCTGCATCTCCAGCCCTGCCTGTGACCACCACACCTATGTTCCAGTCAAGCACTCGTGCCATTCTACACTCTTGAGCCTCCTGTTTGCTGATATATGTTTGCTATATCAGGGGTTCCTGAGTCAGGATTGTAAGAGAGGCTGTCCTCTGCAGTTGCAGGCTCCCCCACCAGGTATGTGACACACAGTCAGAGTCAGAGACAAAAACCAGTCAGACTGTCAAACCCACAGAAGTACACAGCATAGCAGGGGAGCCAGAGCAGCACATCCAGCGGCAGACAGGAGACACACTCAGAATCTGAGGTAAGTCCTTTACCTGGCAGGATTGCAGAGAGAGAGAGATAGAAGCCCTCTCAACTGCAGCCCTCCAAGATCATTTGCGCTGTTGCATGGCAACTGGCGGTTACCATCCCGTGCTGCCCATCTCCCCCCGAGACATCATTCACAGACGCTCTCAGACTGACAATAAAGCCAGGAGAGCAGTGCGGTGCATATAGAAGACAGGAAATAAATTACCCCAAGGGAGAGGCAATGATGAAATTACAGAGCTTTTATAATACCACACCTGTATAATGTCAATGCTGCTTAAGCATCATTTTGCCCATGGCACTGGCACAAAAAGGGCACCCAGTTTTTAGGAAGATTTACCTCCAGCATTCAGGGTCTTCCTACTCCATGAGAGGCTGAACATGCAGGGGGGAATGCTGCAAACAAAGTACTTACCACTGCAATCAACAGGTGGCCTGGAGACCAAAAAAGAAAGAACACGTTCTGGGGGGAGGACAGGGATTTATTGCTCTGGAAGAAGGTGGTCCTGGGGGTTAATCAGGGAGAGTTAACGCATAGTGTGCTGACGGAAGGACGACCAGGAAAAAGGTTTTAACTTGTAAACACCAAGTCCAAAAAACGCCCGGATATGAAGTGATTAACAAAAGACCCAAATGCTCCAGGCCGTTGAAGAAAGCTCCTAAGATGTCTTGGCTTAGCGACAACTGTGGAGATTTTCTTCGCCATCCAAAAAGACTCCGTCCTTATGCTTTGACTTGCTCAAGAGGTACAGCATTATCCAGGGACAAGCTTCAGCCGTTTTAACTACTGATTATCAAACAATCAACTCTGTCACACACAACATTGTTAAGTATTTGGTTACAATCCTAACACCCTTAGCTGGCCAAATTTTGCACTATTTTTAACCACTTCAGCCCCGGAAGGTTTTCCAGCTTTAGGACCGGAGCCCTTTTTGCGATTCGGCGCTGCGTCGCTTTAACTGAAAATTGCGCGGTCGTGCGACGTTGTACCCAAACGAAATTTGCGTCCTTTTTTTCCCACAAACAGAGCTTTCTTTTGGTGGTATTTGATGCCCTCTGCGTCATTTCTGATCGCCGCTATAAACGAAAGAAGAGCGACAATTTTGCAAAAAAAAACCAAATTTCTTACTTTTTGCTAAAATACAAATCCAAAAAAAAAAATATAAAAAAACATTTTTTTTCACCGTTTTTGGCCGATTTATATTCTTCCTCATATTTGCGATAAAAAAAATCACAATCGGCGTTTATAGATTGGTTTGCGCAAAAGTGGTTGCGTTTACGGATGATGAGAATTCATTTTTGGGGTTTTTATTTTTTTTTTATTTTTTACTAGTAATGGCGGCGATCTGCGATTTTTAGCGGTACTGCGATATTTCAGCAGACATGTCGGACCATTTTGACACTTTTTTGGGACCATTGGCATTTATACAGCGATCAGTGCTATAAAAATGCACTGATTACTGTGTAAATGCCATTGGCAGTGAAGGGGTTAACCTGCAGGGGGCGCTCTAAGGGTTAACTATGTTCCCTGGGCGTGTTCTAACTGTATGGGGACTGCCCTAGCTGGGGAAGGGAAGTGGTCACAGCCTCCGTATACAGGAAGGCTGTGATCACAGCCCTTCCCCCTTCACAGAACGGAGGTCCGTGTTTACATACACGGACCTCCGTTCCTTCACTCCGGGGGGGCCATCGCGGGTAGCCGGCGGCAATCGAAGCCGCCGCACCCACTCCCTGGCCCTCCCCGAACACAGTGAGCGCGCGGGCACGCCTCCGATGGCGCGCGCTCACAGTGCGCGTTATCGCAGCCGCCATCGTATGACGGCGATTTGCGATAATGAACCACCTTGTCGCCGTCAACCTGCGGTTGGCGGTCGGCGAGTGGTTAAGAATGCTAAATAATTTCTCAACAAAATATGTGGATTAAAGTTATAGCCACAAGAAACAATGACGTCTCGTAATGTCACATGCCTTTTCACTTGTATACACTTTGCAGATTCTATACAGACTGTGGGAAACATCTGAAATGAGGTACGACTCTTGCAAGCCAAAAGGAGTGAAAGCCTGACCAAGTACATTCATTAGTCCAGCAAGAAAAACACAGCTCAGACAGCACAGCTGCTGGTAAATTCAAATATACTGAATACTCCTTGTCCAGGTGCTCTGACTCATGAAAGCCTTCCAACTCTCGTATTCAGCAGTAACAGCAATCCAAAAGCGATTGAGTCGGCACTCAATCGTGCACATACAGTAATACAGCAGACGCGTTTCGGCAGTTACGCCTTGTTCACCGCTGAACAAGCGGTGCGGTGCGGTGAACAAGGCGTAACTGCCGAAACGTGTCTGCTGTATTACTGTATGTGCATGGTCTACATTCAATAAAGTTATTGGAAGAATTTCTGGAGTGCCGACTCAATCGCTTTTGGATTGCAAGTACATTCATTGCCAGGCCTTTGTTTCAACACCACCGATTTCAACTGATTTCATTCTACCTGAATGACTTCTACAGACAGAAACATGGCTGTGCTATGGGAATCTCTTGTATCTCCCATTGTAGCTAAGCTGTGTATGGAGGAGGTGGAGAGGAGAGCCCTGAATTGTTTCATGGCGATAACACCAAGTCATTTGTTTAGGCATGGGGATTATACTTGTTTGACGATTAGAGCATCATAAATACAAGCTTTTAGTAAACACATAAAGTTGTGTAACTCATCAAGTGTACACGGAAGAGGCAGCGAATAACAAATGATCTCTTTTGGACTGTGTCTTACAAGGCAAGGAAAGGAGTGACTCGGGGCTAAGAATATGCATGCATCATACATACTAGGGGGAATACAACTGGGTGAATCCATAGTGGAGAAGGATCTGGGTGTTTTGGTAGACCATAAGCTTAATAATAGCATGCAATTCCAAGCTGCAGTTTCCAAAAAAAAATCTGAATTTGTTTTTAACAAATTTAGATGATTTCATGAATTCAGAAATATCCGAAGTAACGAAAACCCGTTTAACAAATGTTTTCGAATATTTGTAAATTCAAATATTTGAAAATTTGTAAATTCTTAAATTCGTAACTTCGTAAATTTGAAAATTCGTAAATTCGAAAACCCTAAAATTTGAAAATCTGAAATAACTAACTAATAATAACCCTCGCCTCAGTTCATATTGATAGGGATGGAGGTAGAGACCCCCTTTGGGCACTACTTCATTTAAAGTCCCAAACCTCTTTCTTTTTTTTTGCTTCATATTTAATGACAGGGATGAAAGTATGCTGCGGTGCCTGGCTACCTTTTCGGCTAGTTAGTGTGTACCCCTTTGGCCATATGCTTGTGTATCCCTGTTTCTTCCCTTGCTCACTGTAAGGGATCTCATCATTTTAAGTATCTATTCACATTGATTTTTTTTTTGTACTTAGTGAGCTGTCTTGCCGGTTGGTGCAATATCTGACCATTGGGCTTTCCCCCTTGTGTCCATCATTCCCAGGGACTGTGATGCGCACTGCTGTCCCCTCCCTCCCCCCTGTGCCTGGTTGGGCATTGGGTGGGTGGGGGCCTCTGCACTGCGTGTCAACATCATGCTCTACACGCCGGAGGCATGATGTAATGTTTTGGCGCAAATGCGCCGGCGTTTTACCATTGGGTCGGTACACAGGGAATCACTCTGATGCCACTGTCCGGGTGGTCTTCCGCCTGGATGATGGCGCTCATCCTTTCCCGCCCGTGCCAGCTTGCGTGGCGTTGGCAGGTGCTATGCGGCTGGACCTGCCTGAGCGCCCTCATAGGTATTTCACTCTATCCATCTCTTTGTTTCTATTTGTCCCTGCCCACTTTCGGTCACATCTTCACCCATTAGGTAGTTATCTTCACATACCTCCCTCTGCTGGTATTTCTTGTCCACTATGGACTTATTCCACATCAGTGCACTTTTTCCTTCACCCTTTTGGTCTGCTCACACACCAGCCTCCGGCAAAAAGGTCACTTTTTCTCACCACCTTTCATGCTCCTCCATCTTCACTGAGGGACTCTCCCTGGGGTACATTCACCCCTTGACACAATTTTTCATAACATATATTTTTCAGCAATTCCCTACAACATGGTCGGTTTCTCTTGCCTTCACTGGGGGTGCCAATGCGGTTCTTGTCACGTGGACAGCTCGCCACAGTCCCCGGGATGGACTTATCATGGGGGGGGTTCCCCCTCTGGTTCTGGAGATGTGCCGTCATCTTGTAGTCTCACTTGTAAGTACAGATGGAAGTTAAAACAACCTCCTTCTCCTATATACATCTATATACGATTGACCACTAAGACATATGTTATTTCATTGCAGTTTTTTATCATGTGCTTGCCCCTCAAGAGCGGCCTAAGCCGCGAAACGCATCAGACTCATATTAGCCGTGGTTTACATCTTTAAATTATTTTCTACATGCAACCATTTTTTCATCTTTTATATGTTTACCATTGTGATTTAGTATCAATTTATTTAATTATGACTACTCTCCATTTAAACAGGGACCATCAGTTTTTGTCACCAATATCGTGATTTCTACTCATGCATGTATATATGATGAATTTTAATATCATGTACAAATATGAATTTTTAAGGGTTTATACTCTATGTACACAATGTTTATGCATTCAGATATTTGATCTAATCACATGCATGAACAAATAAAATCATATTTTTTACTCTACACACTTTGCAAGCGCACACTTCGTTTAAAGTCCCACCCTCGCCTCAGTTCAACTAATAATAACATAACTATTACTAACGATTTAATTATAGGTATTGGAATTTCCTTTCAAATTTGGCTGTTAATGAATGTAACGAATATGAATTTATCCGAAGTTACGAACTATCCGAAATAACGAATGCCGCATCTAAACAAATTATTTATTATTAATCTGTTCCATTCCATTTGTTTAGAAGTGGCATTCTTTATTTCGGATAATTCATAACTTCGGATAAATTCGTATTCGTTACATTCACTAACAGCCAAATTTGAAAGGAAATTCTAATACCTATAATTTCATAGTTTGTTTGTTTTTTGTCAAATTTTTGGATTTTCTTTCTTATTTTTGGGTTTTTGAATTTATGAATTTCTGAATTTTCAAATTTACGAAATGCGATTATAACGAATGACCAGAAAAACGAAAGAAAAAAAAACAAATTAAACTAAAACAAACTAATTTTTTGACAGTGCACCTGTCTATATGCAGTTGAGTTATGGGCACCAGTTCAAAAAAAGGATATCAGTGAACTGGAAAAAGTGCAGAGGGCAAACAAACTGATAAGAGGCATGGAGGAGCTCAGCTATGAGGAAAAAGTGAGCGCTATACCAAAATGTCAACAGCTAGCAAAACAGGTGATATACTGAGCCACACAAAACAATAATCATAAAACATGCATCACTGTATAGAAACACCAAAAAAGTGCAAATCATAAATGAGCAACAAAAAAGTCCTCTGATGTTAGTCCAATAACAGTCAGATGACCATAAGCAGTATGTATAAACTTAATCAGTTTGTGAGGGGAATGGAATCTTACAAGAGCAAATGGCTACACAGTTAAGTGCAGCAGACTCTCATTGTTGTCACAGGAAATAGGCATGATTTTTCTTTATATCTTGACACTCTGCATATACCAAAAAGTATAAAAGACTTGTATAGTGTAATACTGTTACAGTTTTCAACTTAAATTCACCCAAGTGAAAGACATTTCATGCAGGTAAAAGCATGCAACCCACGGTCCTCTGCCTTCACCAGTTTGTTCCCCCATGGAATTCAAACTCACCAGCTTCTTTAAAACAACCAGGGTGAGATGGGGGTGTCATTCAGCTCCAGAGTTAGAATTCATCTCAATCAATCACATTAAGCAACGTAGAACTCCATCCATATGTCCCCAGAATATCAAAGGCAAATGAACAAAAAGTGCCTCATAGAGTAAAATTTGTTAGGAACATAAGATAAAAATAGGTAAAATCACATAAAAACAGTAAAAAAGCAAACTGCTAAACTTACATCTAACACCGCCATTCGGAGCCCTGATATGGCAGCACAACGTTCTGGTTTATACCAGTTACCCTTTGCGGTTCGCATCAATATGCATCTTCAGGGGTCCTGGACATTACTAATGTCCACCATGCCTTTGTAGTCCACCTCACTTCCTGTTCAGCACCATTTTCTTGGAGATCAGAACATGTAACTTCCGGTCTAGTGTCTTTAGATGGCTAAGAAATGGAGTAAAAGTATCACAGGGGAACACTGGTGCAAACTTCCAGTACGGCGCCATTTTCTAGAAGACCAGAGACTATATAACTGTTCTCATACATAATTACTAACCCAGGAGTCTATTATGTATCTCTTAAAGTATAAAATATATACAGTATCTCGCAAAAGTGAGTACACCCCTCATATTTCTGTAACTATTTTATTCTATCTTTTCATGTGACAACACTGAAGAAATGATACTTTGCTACAATGTAAAGTAGCGAGTGTACAGCTTGTATAACAGTGTAAAGTTGCTGTCTCCATAAAATATCTCAACACAGCCATTAATGTCTAAACCGCTGGCAACAAAAGTGAGTACACCCCTAAGTGAAAATGTACAAATTGGGCCCAAAGTGTCAATGTTTTGTGTGGCCGCCATTATTTTCCAGCACTGCCTTAACCACTTGCCGACCGCCGATCGGCAATTGACGGCGGCAAAGTGGCTCGTTCCCGCAAATCGCCGTCATACGACGGCGGCTGCGGGAACGTGTATAGTGAGCGCGCGCACGCCGCCGGAGGCGCGCCCGCGCGCTCACTGTGTCCAGGGGGGGCCAGGGAGCGGGTGCGGCGGCTTCGATTGCCGCCGGCCACCCGCGATGCCCCCCCCCCGGAGCGAATGAGCGGAGGTCCGTGTATGTAAACACGGACCTCCTCTCTGTGTGAGGGGGAAGGGCTGTGATCACAGCCTTCCTTTACGTGAAGGCTGTGATAACTTCCCTTCCCCTGTTAGGGCATCCCCCATACAATTAGAACACGCCCAGGGAACATAGTTAACCCTTAGCGCGCCCCCTGCAGGTTAACCCCTTCACTGCCAATGGCATTTACACAGTAATCAGTGCATTTTTATAGCACTGATCGCTGTATAAATGCCAATGGTCCCAAAAAAGTGTCAAAATGTTCCACCATGTCCGCTGAAATATCGCAGTACCGCAAAAAATCGCAGATCGCCGCCATTTTTAGTAAAAAATAAAAAAAAATTAAAAACCCCAAAAATGAATTCTCATCATCCGTAAACGCGACCACTTTTGCGCAAACCAATCAATAAACGCCGATTGCGATTTTTTTATCGCAAATATGAGGAAGAATATAAATCGGCCAAAAACGGTGAAAAAAAATGTTTTTTTAAATTTTTTTTTTGGATTTGTATTTTAGGAAAAAGTAAGAAATTTGGTTTTTTTTGCAAAATTGTCGCTCTTCTTTTGTTTATAGCGGCGATCAGAAATGACGCAGCGGTGATCAAATACCACCAAAAGAAAGCTCTGTTTGTGGGAAAAAAAGGACGCAAATTTCGTTTGGGTACAACGTCGCACGACCGTGCAATTGTCAGTTAAAGCGACGCAGCGCCGAATCGCAAAAAGGGCTCCGGTCCTAAAGCTGGAAATCCTTCCGGGGCTGAAGTGGTTAATGTATGCTTGTATATGTATATACATATACAAGTACCAAAAACAATTATTAAGAGTTCCTAGTATTCTTTTGGAAAAAAAAAAAAGAGTTCCTAGTATATTGTAATAAAGATCCTATTAAAATAAAAATAATAAGTTAAAAATTATATATGTTCAGTTGTGCTCATAAGTTTACATACCCTAGCAGCATTTATGATTTCTTGGCCATTTTTCAGAGAATATGAATGATAACACAAAAACTTTTCTTTCGCTCATGGTTAGTGTTTGGCTAAAGCCATTTATTATCAATCAACTGTGTTTACTCTTTTAAAATCATAATGACAACAGAAACTACCCAAATGACCCTGATTAAAAGTTTACATGCCCCAGTTCTTAATACCGTGTATTGACCCTTTTTACATCAATGACAGCTTTAAGTATTTTGTGGTATTTGTGGATGAGGCTCTTTATCTTCTGGTAAAGCTGTCCATTCCTGTTGGCAAAAAGCCTCCAGTTCCTGGAAATTCTTGGGCTGTTTTGCATGAACTGCACGTTTGAGATCTCCCCAGAGTGGCTCAATAATATTGAGGTCAGGACACTGAGATGGCCACTCCAGAACCTTCACTTTATTCAACCAATGGCAGGTCGACTTGACCTTGTGCTTTGGTTCATTGTCATGTTGGAATGTCCAAGTACGTCCCATGCAAAGTTTCCTGGCTGATGAATGGAAATGTTCCTCCAGTATTTTTTTAAACATACTGCATTCATCTTGCCATCAATTTTGACTAAATTTCCTGTGCCTTTGTAGCTCACACATCCCCAAAACATCAGCGATCCACCTCCGTGTTTCAGAGGCCTTGTTGACTCGTCTCCAAATGTAGGGTTTATTGTTGTGGCCAAAAAGCTCAATTTTGGTCTCATCACTCCAAATGACTTTGTGCCAGAAAGTTTGAGGCTTGTCTCTGTGCTGTTTGGCGTATTGTAAGCGGGATACTTTGTGGCATTTGTGTAGTAATGGCTTTCTTCTAGCGACTCGATCATGCAGTCCATCTTTCTTCAAGTGCCTCCTTATTGTGCATCTTAAAACAGCCTCACCACATATTTTCAGAGAGTCCTGTATTTCTCCTGAAGTTATTTGTGAGTTTTTCTTTGCATCCCGAACAATTTTCCTGCAGTTGTGGCTGAAATTTTAGTTGATCTACCTGACTGACATGGACTTTCACTGTATTGTTCATTTAAGCACAAGAGACTTAATTTTGCTCACGCTGCTGAAATGTGTTCTGTGACCTTCACTTATCACACAGATACACTTTCTGCTAGAAGCTCTCTCTCTACTCCCCCTTACTTTTGCAATTATTCTATTCGCTAGCTTTTAATAATATATTTCTATTTGTTAGTTTTTAATAACATTTCACACCACCCCTTTCTTATCTATGTATAAAATATCATGTAATAATAAATCTTTTCAGAACGGACATTTTAAACACAGAGATTGCGTCCTGTGGATCTGTTCCTGCAATTGCAAAACTAACTTTTATTTTTAGAGTCACAACCAGAAATTTCCTTAACAGGAACCCCTCATTTTCCACTTCGTAATTAGAGTTTAAACACAGGCATTCTCAATTCCTTGGATATCTTTTTATATCCCTTTCCTGTTTTATACAGTTCAACTACCTTTTCCCGCAGATCCTTTTACAATTCTTTTGCTTTCCCCATTCCTACCCATGAATCCAGAAACGTCAGTGCAGCACTGGATGAAAGATGCAAGGGTCTGTCAGGAGTCCATAAACTCATTGACCTTTTATACACACACACTAATTACAAGCAAACAGATCACAGGTGAGGATGGTTATCTTTAATAACCATTCAAACCCTTTGTGTCAACTTGTGTTCATGTTATCAGGCCAAAATCACCAGGGTATGTAAACTTTTGATCAGGGTCATTTGGGTAGTTTCTGTTGTCATTATGATTTAAAAAGAGTAAACACGGTTGATTGATAATAATTGGCTGCAGGCAAACACTAACCATGAGTGAAAGAAATGTTTTTGTGTTATCATTCATATTCTCTGACAAATGGCCAAGAAATCATTAATTCTGCCAGGGCATGTAAACTTATGAGCACAACTGTATATAGTATACTGTCTTCCAATGCGTCCATAAACACTAATTTCAGGTGGGCTACATAAGCTATATCTAATATATACCCTCTAAGGAGTCTACCTTCTATATCATAACACAATACAATCAAAAATATGAAAAAATAACAGGAGGAATAGTCTAAGATCTAACTAGTGTCAATAAAGCAGTTGACATCCCATTCGATATTATGTCCATATGGTGTGTGACATTTTAGTTCATATAACCAAAAAGTTTACATTCTGGATATCTCCCTAATTTTATTGCACCCTCTCCAGTGAGGTATTAACTTAGCAATTCCTACAAATGTCAGATGTCTAGGGTCTCTATTATGCTCAGTGCGAAAAATGCATAGATAGACTATGTTTAGTGTATCCTGTTCTGATTTGTTGTTTCAAACGATCTCTTAGTCTTTGTTTAGTTCTACCCACATACCGTTTGCGGCATGTACATTTTAAGAAGTACACTACATGCGTGGTTTCACAGGAAATGAAAGTATCTATATTGTATTCTTTTCCTGTTACAATAGACACAAAAGTTTATTTTATTCCTATGGCATCGATGTCCCACTGAGTACATAGACAAGTGTGTCTTGCCTACAGTCAAGCATGTTAGTGGGAGTGTAATTTTCAGGGGCTGCATGAGTGCTGCTGGCACTGGGGAGCTACAGTTCATTGAGGGAACCATGAATGCCAACATGTACTGTGATATACTGAAGCAGAGCATGATCCCCTCCCTTCGGAGACACACCACCGATCGCCACTCTGCACACCCCCGAGGGTGCACGATTGCGGGTTATCCTGCTGAATGTCATATGATACCCAGTCAAGAAACTGAACCACTTCCAGGCCTCATTCTGCATACATTGTGTGGGACGTGGTTAATGATGTTATACGTCTCATTAACATATTTACTTTTATCCATCACTACAATCGAGCCTCCCTTATTAGCCGGACGTATTATTAGATCTTTATGTTCCAAAAGATTTCTCATTCCTGAATGAGACGCTCTATTTTCTCTTGCTCTTTTTATGCTTAGTACTTCTAGATCGTGGATGACTAATTCTTTAAATGTGGTAATATATCTGGTATTAACCGGTGGGTTAAAAAGGGATGCATTTCTAAATGTGGTATGTTTATATTCAGTTAATTCATTACTATTTCTTTTCAGGGCATAAAGTGTGTTTATATACTCAGGTAAATTTTTGAATGTCTATAAAGGTCTTAAATTTGTTAAGTTTAGCCTTAGGTACATACTTTAGACCTTAGTTCAAAATCAGTAGGCAGCCAGTGCCACTGTGGCCTTTTTTGCCTTCTGTGAACTGAGCCTAGCCAGGGAGGTGTGTCGGTACGTGGGTAGAAAATGAAGGCTCATCCCCCCTAAAGGAATTGAAACCTGGTCTACCACATGACAGGCAGACATACTCTCCACTATACTAACAATGACCACATGGTATCCCAGGACACCGCCGCCTTCTTCTTCCATTTCCTCTCATCTTCAAATTTCTCTCAAACCTCCCTCTCTACTCCTGCACAGTCATTGGCACCATCCCAGGTTTGCCCCCAGAGACCTTGATAAGGCAGCGTCAAAGTTCCTGTCCCTTCGTTGGTCAAGTCTAGATGTAAAAGTGCTAGTACACGGTCTAGGGAAAATTTAGTAGACTAGTAGGTCCTATGGGTTTAAAGGGGACACAGCTTAACTGACACGCAAGCAAACATACAGGTGCACCGGCAAGGAAAGTTGTGGAAATGTGAGTACGAAGTCAGCCGCTGGCCCAGGGGTTCCATGGTGTAATGGTTAGCACTTTGGACTCTGAATCCAGCGATCTGAGTTCAAATCTCGGAGGGACCTTGCTTTGAGACTATCCATGCGTTTCTACTGATTTGCTTATCTGGTTGTGGGTTACTGCCCCAAGGGCCACGATAGAACCTTGGTAGCCCTCTGTTTTCCTCCCAGGTGCAGGTTGGGCCATACCTGTATTCCTTGTGAATATAGCAAAGGCGGAACCAAGGGCTCTGGGCCTAAAAGTCAGAAGAAACAGGTGTCCTGGGGACGGACAATGAGAGGAGCTAAGAGTCTACTGAGACAGGAAGTGAGAGGAGAAGCCCTTCTCTGGGACAGAATCTCAGCAGAAATAAGGGTCTCTGGGAGAAATGGAGTTTCACTTTTCCTCCGCCAAACTATATTTGCTTGCTTGGCCAGAGGGCTTTCTTTCACACACAAAGAGCAGTTAAACCTGATTCTACTGATGAAATGAGTCCAAAACTCTCAGCATAAGGATGGCACTGGAACCTTTTGCGCTAGTGGAATATTTTCTCTTAGCCATGGAAGCCTGGCCGTGCTTTCTTTAACCTCCCTGGCGGTATGATTATTTCAGATTTTTGGTGCTGAAAGCGGTACGATTATTTTGCATGAAAATTTGGCTTTTTATATTGTAGGCCTGTAATTCTTAGGAATAACTCACTTAAATATGTCCAAACAAGAGTCTAGTAGACATCCCGGGTATGAGTTTGAAAAATGAAATCATAAATTATAATATAATAAATAACTAAAAATAGGTATCTAAAATAATAACGTAATAGTATTAAAATGTATTCAATAATGTAATCAAACCAAAAACACTGAAATTTGCTCAGTTGCAGAATTGTCGCTGTCGTCACTTTCAGTTTCTGATGATAAATTTCCCCAAAAGTATCACTCAATTCTGCAAATGATTCTTATTTACTATCGCTGTTTTCTAGCTGATCAAAAAACACTTTTGACGTAAAGGGACACTTTTTGGTTGCTATGGACATTCTCATGTTTCCAGGCAGAAAGAATGACATAAATAATATAAAAGTGCATGCAGGGCACTGGGCAAACCACTAGGGACAAAGGGGATGTGAAATGATTTCATATAGTAATGTAATCTTACAGATTACAGTATGTGTACTGTGTGTTTCACTTTTTGAATTTCCCGCCGGTCTCCGTCCCCGTGCGACGCGACGCTCGCAGGGAACAGAGCCCGGCACACAGGAGTCATCTGGCGGCGGACACAGCCCGCAGACACTGCAGGGGACATCGCTAGATCCAGGGGACAAGGTGAATAAAGCTGCCTGGATCCAGCAATGCAATCCCGAGTGTGGCTCGGGGTTACCACTAAGGGTACTGAAATTCCACCCCAAGCCACACTCGGGATTACCGCCAGGGAGGTTAATGGATTGCTTTTGTTCAACTACTGCCTGCGTGACTTTGGCCGTGCAAAGCCAGTGCTTTATGCTTTGCGTTAGTCCTTCAGTATCAAGGTATTGGCTGAAGCCACAGCTGCCACGAAAGTGTCAACACTTTGGCACATGTTATGAGGATGACTTCGGCTTCCCATGTTCCCTAGAGACAGAAGGGTTTGGCAATGGTCTCAACATTCAAAAGCAAGGCCCCCTACCATGAAATGAGGAAGCGTGGCTTCGTTTGGAGGACACGGGCATTGATCTCACTACCTCTCGCATGCTAAGCGAGCGCTCTACCACTTGAGCTAATCCCCCTTCGCTTGAGCATTTTGTTAGCATTATGGCTGATCCCTGCTCTCTTATGTGCTATGCATAATATATACAATTTTGCCAAATCCACAATCTGCACTGCCCGCTAGACACCAGGACAGCCACCCATTTTCCTGGCTTAGAAGGTTTGCACTCTCTCTTCCTCAGAGTCCCTATTTTTTTCTTTGACAGCTGAGCCCCTTCAGAGGTAGGGCCCCGTGGGTTTCGATGATGTCATTAGGAGAAGCGGGTTTCAAAAACATTCACACCGCCTAGAACGTTCTAGACAATAAACACCTTGTGCCATGACACATTCCACCTGATTTGATTTGATTGTAGTGAGCTACCTGGGGGGCTATAAACATCAAGAAAACATAAATGCATTGGCTGGGCATCAAACCCGTGCCTCCCGCGTGGCAGGTGAGAATTCTACCACTGAACCACCAATGCTCCACAGTGGGGATCACACCAGCACACACCAGCACACACCAGCACACACCAGCACCCTCACTCATTTGGCTTAGGAGAGTCCAGCCTTGGCTAGTGCTTACCATCTAGCTGAAGACATTCGGATGTGGGTCAAGTCCACCCAAAGGGCATCTCCAGAGATTATAGGATTCCAAAGGGGGCAGAAATCGGAGGTAGTCTCCATGTACACCGATGATACCCTTTAGTATCTGGGGGGATACTAAGGGGACATTGAGGGCAGTAATGCACTTAATTGACAGCTTTGGGGAATTATCAGGCTTTTCTATCAATCGAGACAAGTCAGTACTGATGCCCCTGGACCCACTACTTGAACCACTGCCAGAGTGTGCGGCGATGGTAAGAGTGGTCTATCAATTTAGATATCTGGGGATTCGGGTCACGCCAGACCCAGCTGATTTTATAAGACTGAATTTACTACCGTTGTTGACCAAATTTAGAGAGAAATGCTCCAGCTGGTGCAAGCTCCCTCTCTCTGTGGTTGGGAGGGTCAATCTAATAAAAATAGTATGGGCCCCTCAACTCCTCTATGTCTTCAATAATGCCCCAGTGTGGATTCCAAGAAATTGGTTCCTGCGTATTGACACACAATTTAGGGAACTATTCTGGCGCAAAAAGAACCCTCCCATAAGCTTAACCACCCTGCAGATGGGGAAGGATCAGGGAGGACTGGGGGTTCCCAACCCCAGGGTTTACTACATAGCATCCCAGGTTCAGCTGCTGGGGGGATGGGGTGAATTGGATCCCTTGGAATATGATTATCCCGGAAGGATCAAAGTGCTCTGCTCTGACACATCTAGAGGGGGGTCTATCACACTTGCCTAGGACAATGCCTACAATCTCCCTTCTCACTACACTGTGGGAACAAGTCAAGTCAAATCTAAACATAACTGGCTTTCTGAAAAGTACACCCTTATGGCATAACCGTAGCTACAAAGAAATAATGAAATTGGAAGGATTTAAGGAGTGGGAAGAAGCTGGACTTAAATATATTTTGCAACTATACAATGGAACAATCCTAAAATCTTTCTCGGAGCTCCAACAGGAGTTCCAAATACCGAGGATCCACTTTTATAAAATACTTACAAATGCGAAACGCCGTGACCGCATAGGCAAGGGTCACTAAACTTGAGCTGGCAGTACACCCCATATTGGGAGAAGTGTTACAGACCTCGGATAAAAAGGGAATGATATCCAGGGTCTACTCTATGGTGCTTGGCGCAATGCACAGTGATAGGATATTACCGTGCAAGAGGGGTTGGGAGGATGATGTGGGAGCTATTGATGGGGATGTGTGGGAGGCATGCATGGCGGCTGCCCCATTGGTCTCTCTGCCTCGCAAAAGTTGTCACATCTCTTCCTATTGCACAGATCATACAGAACACCGCAAAGACTACATGAATGGGGATATAGGGAGAGTCCACTGTGTCCGAAATGCCAAATGGAAAATGGAGATTTTATACACATGCAGTGGCGATGCCCAAAACTCTTCCGGTATTGGGAGGATGTTATCTCTAAGATCTCAGAAATCTATCAGTACCCGCTTGCAAAGGACCCAATTGTGTGTCTCTTGGGAGCTCTTGAAGAGGAGCTTCTGACTCCCCATACCCATCTAGCAATAATACGTCTACTATATATGGCGCGTAAGCTTATTGCTAGATGTTGAATCTCCCCTAGAGTCCCCACAAAGGGACAGGGCAATTTAATTTAATAATAATAAGAGAAAGGTTGACGTATATACATAGAGGGGCGTCCAAAAAGTTCCTCTCTATGTGGCAACCGTGGCTGGACATTCCGGGCTTTGCACCGCAACAACTGGTACTGAATAGGCTTCTGGAGGGCTGAGGGTCAGGGGATAGATAACTGTATAAAGTGAGTATGTTAAAAAAAGGTATGAAACATGGGCTAGCGGACGCAGGAACAGCAGTAAATAAGTTAGTTCTTTTCTCTTCTTGTTCTCTTTTGAATAACAGTTTCTTCTGAAAATACTGGGTAAGAATGACAAAGACCACTGCATAGGTCTTTCCTTGGTATTACACATGGGTTAAGTCTGTACAGATAGAACTGCATATTTTTGTCACTGCTACTATGCATGCACCGAAGATAGATATGTGGATGGACAGTACATGGCAAGGTAGTGAAGACTGCAGATTATACCATAAATGCTATGTTCAACTTTTGCATTGTGAACAGATGTATGACTTTTCCCGTAAGCATGTTACTGTTTGCATTTGTTGTGGTCTTTACAATTATAATAAAAACCTTTTTCTGATTTAAAAAAAAAAAGAATTCCCTGCCGTTTTTGGCCCCATGGGACAGGCAGCAAATTAAATCCTCGTTTTGTGGCTAACCCTCAGCAAGTGGAGCAGAGTGGCGTAGTGGAAGCATGCTGGGCCCATAACCAAGCGGTTGATGGATTGAAACTATCCTCTGCTAAGTTCACTTTTCCTCTGCCAAACTATATTTGCTTGCTTGGCCAGAGGGCTTTCTTTCACACACAAAGAGAAGTTAAACCTGATTCTATTGATGAAATGAGTCCAAAACTCTCAGCATAAGGATGGCACTGGCACCTTTTGCGCTAGTGCAATAGCAATATTTTCTCTTGGCCATGGAAGCCTGGCCATGCTTTCTTTAATGGATTGCTTTTGTTCAACTACTGCCTGCGTGACTTTGGCCATGCAAAGCCAGCACTTTATGCTTTGCATTAGTCCTTCAGTATCAAGGTATTGGCTGAAGCCACAGCTGTCACGAAAGTGTCAACGCCTTGGCACATGTTATGAGGACTCTGGCTTCCCATGTTCACTAGACACAGGAGGGTTTGGCAATGCTCACGTTGCTCAACCAATTCAAAAAGCAAGGAACCTCCCATGAAGTGGCAAATCTTGGCTTCGCTTGGAGAATGCGGGCATTGATCCCGCTACCTCTTGCATGCCAAGCGAGCGCTCTACCACTTGAGCTAATCCCCCTTCGCTCGAGCCCTTTGTTAGCATTATGGCTGATCCCTGCTCTCTTATGTGCTATGCCTAATATATACAGTTTTGCTAAATCCACAATCTGCTCTGCCCGCTATACACCAGGATAGCCATCTATTTTCCTGGCTTAGAAGGTTTGCACTCTCCCTTCCTCAGAGTCCCTATTTTTTTCTTCGTTCCTGGGAACTTTGACAGCTGAGCCCATTCAGAAGTAGGGCCCCGTGGGTTTCGATGATGTCATTAGTAGAAGGGGGTTTCAAAAACATTCACACTGCCTAGCACGTTCTAGACAATAAACACCTTGTGCCATGATACATTCCACCAGACTTGAAATCAGGGGGGAGGTGAGCTACCTGGGGGGCTATAAACATCAAGAGACCATAATTGTATTGGCCGGGAATGGAACCTGGGCCTCCCACATGGTGAGAATACTACCACTGAATCACCAGTGCTTCACGATGGGGATTATGCCAGCACCCTCACTCAGCTGGCCTAGGAGAGTCCAGCCTTGGCCCACGCTTACCATCTCGGTGAAGACATTTGGATGTGGGTCAAGTCCATCCAAAGACACTTCTCTCTTCAGCCTTGCACCAGCACAGGAGGACAGTCAATTGCTTGCTATTTTGTGTCCTATTTTTAAATCATTAATAAAGTATGCTTGTATTTTTCCATTAACCTTTTGGTTATTTTTGGTGACGTCGCTGGTAACTCTCCCAAAACTTCCCATTAGAACACTGTCTAGAGGTGCACCTCCTTGTCCCTTTCTTTCTTATTATAGTGTTCTGCCACCACCAACACTCCTGGCCCAATTTTTCAGCACCTGTGTGCCTCGGACATGCCATTACAATTTTTAAAATAAATTACAATAGCAGGGCCTGTTCCTGCGCCCAACAAGAGTAATTGTGAAGGGTTATAGTGTTCTGCCACCACCAACACTTATGGCCCAATTTTTATGCATCTGTTTGCCTGGGGCATGTCATTACAATATTTAAAATAAATTACAACAGCAGGGACTGTTCCTGTGCCCAACAAGAGTATTTGTGAGGGTACAGTTTTTTATTGCATTTTAGTGTAAATGTAATATCTGAGGTCTTTTTGACCCCAGATCTCATATTTAAGAGGTCCTGTCATGTTTTTTTCTATTACAAGGAATGTTTACATTCCTTGTAATAGGAATAAATGTGACCCATTTTTTTAAAATGGACAGTGTAAAAATAACAGGTAAAATAAATAAGAAAAAAAATAAAAAATTTAAAGCGCTCTGTCCCACCGAGCTTACGTGCAGAAGCGAGCACATACGTTAGTCCCACCCGCATATGAAAATGGTGTTCAAACCACACATGTGAGGTATCGCCGCGATCGTTAGAGCGAGTGCAATAATTCTAGCACTAGATCTTCTCTGTAACTCAAAACCTGTAGCCTGTAGACATTTTCAAACTTTGCCAATGGAGATTTTTAAGTGCCAAAGTTTGTCACCATTCCACGAGCGGGCGCAATTTTGAAGCATGACATGTTGGGTATCAATTTACTTAACATTATGGGAAAAATTGGGCTCACTTTACTGTTGTCTTATTTTTTAATTCAAAAAAGTGAATTTTTCGCAAAAACATTGCGCTTTCAAGACCGCTGCGCAAATACGGTGTGACATTGCAATTGCAGGTGTTGAAACAACCGCCATTTTATTCTCTAGGGTGTTAGAAAAAAATATTAATAATGTTTGGGGGTTCTAAGTAATTTTGAAAATAAAACTGATTTTAAGTTGTAAAAACTAAATCTCAGTAAGAAGCTCTGTCCTTAAATGATTAAGGGGAAGCCTGCGCCAAAATCTTAAGAAAAAATTGCGCGGGGGTCCCCCCAAAATCCAAACCAGGCCCTTCGGGTCTGGTATGGATTTTAAGGGAAACCCTGTGCCAAAATTTTTAAAAAAATTACGTGAGGGTCCCCCACAAAATCCAAACCAGGCCCTTCAGGTCTGGTATGGATTTTAAGGGTAACGACGTGCCAAAATGTAAAAAAAAATTGCGTAGGGGTCCCCCCAAAGTCCATACCAGGCCCTTCAGGTCTGGTATGCCTTTTAAGGGGAACCCCGTGACAAAAAAATGGCGTAGGGATCCCTCAAAATCCAAACTAGACCCTTATCCGAGCACACAGCCCTGGCATGGCATGAGGGGGTGGGGACGAGCAAGCACCTCCCCTCCAAACCATACCAGTCTACATGCCCTCAACATGGGGAGGGTGCTTTGAGGTTCCCCCAAAGCACCTTGTACCCATTTTGATGGGGAGAAGGGCCTCATCCCCACAACCCTGGCTGGTGGTTGCGGGGGTCTGCGCGCGGGGGGGGCTTATCGGAATCTGGAAGCCCCCTTTAATAAAAGGGCCCCCAGATCCCGACCCCCCATATAAATGAGTATGGGGAACATTGTACCCCTATCAATTCACCAAAAAAGGAATGTAGTGTTACAAAAACAGTAGACAGTTTTTGGCAAGTCCTTTATTGTAAAATAGCTCTTTTTCTTCCTTTCTTCTTTCTTCCTCCGAGCTTCCTCCATCTTCTCCTGTCCGCTCCTTCTGTCCTGGAGGTGGGATTTGTTTGAAAGAGCCCGTGAGAAGAATAAAATTCCAATTCAAATTTTTGCTGTAATAAGCGTCTTTCTTTTTTGAGAAAAGAAGCCTGGCGACTGCAAATCCCACGGACAGGTTTATGCGCTTCCCAGAGTGTTAATGGAAAAATATTAGGAGTCATATTAGTCAGGGCCGGCCCTACCATGGGTCCCAGTGGGTCCATTGGACCCAGGCAGCACTTTGAGAGGGGCAGCAAACTGAACCTCAGCCGCCTCTCCTTCTCGTCTATTTACCCAGCAAATTGACGACCAAGATTTTTTCCAGCAGTATTGTGTATCATGATGACAACTGCCCCCCGGGCCGCTCTGCCTGCCCCTATACTACCCTAGCCCACCCCTATACTGCCCTAGCCTGTCTATATTCTACCCTAGCATGTCCACATACTACCCAAGCCTGTCTATATACTATCCCAGCCTGTCCATATACTACCCTAGCCTGTTTATATACTACCCTAGCCTCTCCATATACTACCCTAGCCTGTTTATATACTACCCTAGTGTGCCCATTTACTACTGTAGCCTGTCTATATACTACCCTAACCTGTCTATAGCCCGTCCCTATACTGCCCTAGCCCGCCCCTTGGAAGCGAACATAATGGTATGTCTTATAATTTTGCATATAGACAAGGTGCTGCTGTTGCATGTAAATCTGACTTTCTGATGAATTTAATTTTAGTTTTAATTACCATGATATAAAATAATGGATGTGGGGGCCTTTTGGTGGCTGGGATTTTTTTTGGGGGGGCAGCATTTTATTCTTGGACCCAGGCAGCACAATGTCTTGGGCCAGCCCTGATATTAGTACTCAAGTAATCTTTCAATCCCGTTTCTAGATCTGCAGAATGTGACGGATGAGATAGAATTGTGTCATTAATATGCCACGTAGGATCACGTGCTGTGGGAAATAACGAAGTGAGAGTGGTTAGTAGTTCAATTCGAACAATGGGCGTTTGCCTGTTCGTCAAAGTGTGAACATTATGGAGCGTTCGCGGCGACTTCGCCCGCCGTGGAGCGCCCCATAATGCATGGCGAGGTGACGGTGTCCTATGCCTTTACTGGACCCATGAGAAATCTCGACGCACGTCACATCCAGTGAACGTGCGTCATCAGGATCAGCTGGCCGTCTGCAGATCGCCGCAAGTCCGGAAGAATTATAAACACAGTGGTCCCACTGTGCATGCGCACATCGCCGACAGGGTTCCGAAAAATTATAGCACAACGCACATAGGCAATAGGCGAAGCGGAGAGATTTCTCGGGGTCCAATAAAAGCATAGGATAGCGGCCCCGTGAATACATTCCAAGTGCTTGGTGGGGCACACAGGCGGGATTTCATCTTCCGATCGCCGCCGTACTGCTCCTCTGCAATATGCCGCCGCTAGCCTTCTACTTTAGGGCGGACACACGGGGTGGTTCGTGAACCTTACATAAGTGCCCCGGCGATAGGATACGAAAATAACCTGG
>BLSH010324538.1:87783-100082 GCA_018402905.1 Glandirana rugosa | reverse complement strand
TAAGAGACAGGGCTAACACTGTACCCCCAATGCTGTACTCTCTAAGGGGATTCTTTTTCCCTAGATGCATTATTTTACATTTAGAAATATTGAACTGCAGTCTCCACTGCTTTGACCAATCTTCCAGCAATGCCAAATCATGTTCCATGTTACAGACACCTCCAGGGATATCAACCCTATTACACACCTTTGTATCATCAGCAAAGAGACATACATTGCCCAGCAAACCTTTAGTTATATCACTTACATATAGGTTGAATAGAACAGGACCCAATACAGAGCCTTGTGGTACCCCACTAGTGACTGGTCTCTGTTCTGAGTGAACCCCATTTACAACCACACTCTGGGATCTATCCTTTAGCCAACTGCATATCCACTGAACCACCCAAGGGTTAAGTCCCAGCTTGTACAACTTTTGTATCAGATCATTATGTGGAACTGTATCAAATGCCTTGCTGAAATCAAGATACGCTATGTCCACAGCACCACCCTCTTTCTCTACCTTAAAACTTACATGAAAGCTACATCAACCCATAATTTCCAGTAGGAATATGCCATAGTGATAAAACATACATATTTGAATGTAGAATTTGGCCCCGATAATTCAAGTATAAACATTCACCCCTTGTTACCCAAGGAGGGCTAGAAGTAGTCTATTGCCTCCCCAGGGTCCCAGAAGGTCTCAGAACTCTCGTGTTTGGAGTCATTTGAAAGCTTTATGCAAGCTGAAATTAAATGTATTACTGGAACATGTGCCAGGCGGCCCAATCTTGAAATATGCTATGCATGAATTATGTAGCATGTCTTGCAACAGCCCGCCCTGGACATTGTCTAAGAACGCGCCCTCTCATGCGAATGGTAGAGGGGTATGGCTCCACCCCCTTGTGATCCAGAGAAAAAAGGACTGCCAAGATAAATGGTCAGTTCTCATCTTACCATCAATGAAACAACATCAGAGAACCAGGAAATAATCTTCGAAACACTGATTAGGCACGCACATTTCAAATGCAGGTATTTTCATTCTGCTCTCTTTCGCTGTCATTTTGTCTCACTTTGTACTCTTATTTTTCTGTAAATATTTTACTGCACCTAAAACTTGACCTTTTCATTATTAAACTTTATTTTGAAAAGTGTTAATTTTGTCCCTAAAGCTCTTAATGCAACTATTGCGAATCTGTTCCTTTCAAGAGCGCTACTGTTTTTAAAATAACGCATCTGAATATACCTGTCTGAGGTGACAGTGTGTGTACAGGCGGTTATTCTGAAATACTGGTATTGCTAACATACGGGTCTTCTGGCCGGTATCCAGAAGTTGTGGCAGTGAAAGGGTTAATTGTTTGAATTAGCCCGGTAACAATCGCTCTCAGGCGGCTGACACTTAGACGGTGGTCCCGCAAACTGGGTAATCTTTGTGCTGATAACAGCTGAGAGTGGCATTGTTATGTTCGTGACAAGTGCGGTATTGGATCAGGGGGATCCTCTGTCGCTGGTCGGAGAGGAGGGCAGCGATCTGATACCCGCATTCGTCACATACTGACTGGCAGCGGTCGGATAGTTTTGCCTTAAGAGCATTCAGTGCATTGTTAGGAATTAGCTCTGTACTGAAGGAGTGTAACCTTTTTGGAAACAGTCCTTAGAGACAAGCTGGGGCATATTTTTTTTTTGTTTGTTTTTAAAGAGACATACAGCAACAACTCCTTTCTATCTTTGCTTTCTGTTCTCTGTTTTCTGCTTGCAAAATGTCTGGGCCATCAGTGTATAAGAAGATGAACAAAGATGAACTGACTACTGAGTGTACAACAAGAGGCCTTGTTGTCAGTAACAAAACTTGTAAAGACATGATAAAGGCCCTACAGGAGTATGATATCTGAGCAGACCAGAACTCAGGTGAACGTGAAGCTGAAGGGGTTCCTGATACTCCAGAGCCAAGTGGTTCAGACTCAACGACCTTGCAGGATGAGCAAAGAGGGACTGAAATGGGAATACTACTGATTGTCCCTTCTGGGCCACAGCAGGAGCAAGCTAGCCCCAGATTGCCTGCAAGCAGCAGAGACTCTCAAATGCAGGCAACACTTCAGCGCATCAGTGAAATGGATCCTGGGATGTACTTGCAGTTTCTGTAATGCCAGGCCACAACTGAGAGAGAGGAACGCCAGGCTGAGAGAGAGGCTGCGCAGAAGGAGGCTGATCGTCGGCATCAGTTGGAGATGTTGAGGCTCCAACAGCAGCACCGACAGGATCAGAACCTCAGATCCCTAGAGCCCAGGGACACCTCTCTGCCTGCAAGCCCAGCCGCTAAATTTCCAGTCATGGAAAAGGACAGTGACATTGATGTGTATCTACTGTCGTTTGAAAAAACTTGCCGTCAGTACCATTTGCCCCGAGCACAACGGGCCCGGTACCTGATACCAGGGCTACGAGGCAAGGCCCTGGACGCGTATGTGGACCTGCCGGTGGAGCAGGACGAGGACTATGAAGCCATAAAGGCAGCATTCATTCAGAAGTACTGATTGATCCCAGAAGTATACCGAAAACGGTTTAGGTCCCTGAAAAAAGGGCCTGGGGACTCTTATATGGATGTGGTAAGCCGTTTACGTATCACATTCCAACAGTGGACTAGGGGCCTGAAAGCCACTTCTTTTGAGGCCCTGGAAGATCTCATGATTGAAGATCAGCTCTTGCACATCTGTCCTCCAGACGTCAGACAGTTTGTGCTAGAGCAGAAGCCCTTCGTCAGTACTCGGCTATCGGACCATCGCAAAGCTCCACCAAATGGCTGGAAAGGGGGAAAATCGCACGTGGCGACCCCTTCTCTGCAGGCCAACCAAGACTCTCAGCGGTCTGAAACTGCAGGCCCTGGCGTCAAACCTGCCCTGACTGATAACCACAGGTGTTACACCTGTGGCAAGCCTGGCCATCTGCGAACACAGTGCACGGAGCAGAAGAAGATGAAATCATCTGGCCACCCGGCCAGCAACCCTTCCGCCGTGCTGTTCGTCAGTGGGAGACCTCAAGGACCAAATGCCAACTTGCAGCCAGTCATCGTGGGTCACCGGACTGCAACGGGTCTCCGGACACCGGAGCTGAAGTCACCTTGGTCAGACCGGAGGTGATAGAAGAAACAGACATCATCCTCACCCTCACTGGAGTTGGGGGAACCCACTCCCGCATACCCCGCGCCTATGTGTACATTGATTGGGGTGCTGGGAGTGGGATGAGAGAGATGGGAGTTTCTGAGGAGATACCCATTGCTGTGTTGCTGGGTGCTGACTTGGGGACCCTTGTCTCCTACTATGCCCCTGCTGGGGACACCCCCTCGGAAACTTCTGGACTCCCTAAGGTACTGTGTGCAGATGTGGGTATGATATCTGGGAAACCTCGGGAGGGGGGGGGAGTGGAAATGCAAGTTTCTCCTTCTTTAGAGAAAGGAGAAGAGACACAATTGAATGTAAATGTAAATGATGTATGTGCCAATGATGTCACATGTATACCTGTTGAATGTAATGATGATAATGATGACAATGTATTACCCATACTGGTGGTCACTCGCAGTGCTGCAAGGGCTGCAGAGGTACAGGCTAGGGTTGCCGAACAGTAGGAGGAGGTCTCTGGGCCCTCTCCGTGTTCTGACCCAGTGGGCTCTACTTCTGTTGGGCCTCAGCAGCTGTCCTCGTTTGCCAGGACTGCTGGCTGGGACTTGTGGTTCAGCCTTTGAAGCAGCCCTGCAAATAGACCAAACGCTGGCACAGCTCAGGAGTTTAGCTGACACCCCCCCTGCAGTGAATGACAAACAAAAGATTTACTGGGAAAAAGGAAAGCTGTACAGGGAGAGTTTTTCTGCAAGGGAAAACACAGCTGGCTTCAGAAGCAGACAGCTGGTGGTCCCAAGCCAATTCAGGGGACAGTTCTTAAAAGTGGCCTACGAGATCCCCCTAGCAGGTCACTTGGGGATCACTAAGACCTGGCGGCGATTAATACATAACTTTTATTGGTCCACCATGCTGACAGACATAGCTGCCTACTGTCGGTCCTGTGATACCTGCCAACGAGTTGGCAAGGTAGGAGATGTACACAGGGTTCCATTAAAACCTTTGCCTGTGATTGATGAACCTTTTAAGAGGGTGGCAGTGGATATTGTTGGACCTCTAGCTATCCCCAGCAGTTCAGGCAAACATTTTATCCTGACAGTTGTTGACTATGCCACATGTTACCCAGAGGCAGTGGCTCTCTCCTCCCTCCGTGCAGACAAGGTTGCTGATGCTCTACTGGGAATCTTCACAAGAGTGGGATTCCCGGCCGAGCTCATTAGCGATCAAAGCCCTCAGTTTGTGTCTGACTTGATGCACGCTCTCTGACAGAAAATACAGATGACGCATATCATGGCCAGTCCTTACCTTCCACAAACGAATGGCTTGTGTGAGCGTTTCAATGGTAGCCTGAAACAAATGCACCTTTGTGGAGTCGCAGGGTAAGGACTGGGAAAGGTACCTGCCTCATCTGCTGTTTGCTTACAGAGAGGTGCCCCAGGAGTCCACAGGCTTCTCGCCATTTGAGCTGTTGTACGGACGGAGGGTTAGAGGACCCCTGGACCTAATCCGGGAGACCTGGGAGGGCAAGATCGCCGACCCAGAGGTCTCTGTGGTGGATTACGTCCTGAGATTCCGGGATAAAATGGAGACGTTGGTGGGGATGGTGCGGGAAAATATGACCCAGGACCAGACCAGGCAGAAATGTTGCTATGACCGCAATGCTAGAGAGCTGGCATATAACGTTGGGCAGCTGGTGTATGTTCTGCTCCCCTTGCGGCAGAACAAACTCCAGGCCGCATGGGAAGGCCCGTACCCCATTACTCAGCATCTGAATCATGTTACTTACCTAGTCCGGTTGGGAGAAGGGAGTAGACGGCAGAAGGCCTTCCATGTGAACATGATTAAAGCCCATCGTGAGCGCACGGCCTATGCCATGCCGGTCTGCAGCAGACCGGAGCCTGAAGACGCTGACCCACTCCTAGACTTGTTAGCTGACACCAGGGAGGTCAACTTTGACCTCCTGATAAACCCCAACCTTACCCCCCCACAGGTACCTGGGCTGAAGGATGTGCTGGCAGTCCATGGGAGACGGTTTACGGGAAAACCGGGGTGGACGGACCTCGCTGTCCTCCAGGTGGACACTGGGGCACATCCCCCATTAACCGCTTGCCGACCGCTGATCGGCAATTGACGGCGACAAAGTGGCTCTGTAACGCAAATCGCCGTCATACGACGGCGGCCGCGATACAGAGCCACTGTGAGCGTGCGCGCGCTCACTGTGTTCGGGGGGGGCCAGGGAGCGGGTGCGGCGGCTTCGATTGCCGCCGGCCACCGCGATGCCCCCCCCGGAGTGAAGGAGCGGAGGTCCGTGTAAGTAAACACGGACCTCCGCTCTGTGTGAGGGGGAAGGGCTGTGATCACAGCCTTCCTGTACATGAAGGCTGTGACCACTTCCCTTCCCCAGCTAGGCAAGCCCCCATACAGTTAGAACACGCCCAGGGAACATACTTAACCCTTAGCGCGCCCCCTGCAGGTTAACCCCTTCACTGCCAATGGCATTTACACAGTAATCAGTGCATTTTTATAGCACTGATCGCTGTATAAATGCCAATGGTCCCAAAAAAGTGTCAAAACGTTCCGACATGTCCACCCCAATATCGCAGTACCGCTAAAAATCGCAGATCGCCGCCATTACTAGTAAAAAATAAAAAAAAAATAAAAACCCCAAAAATTAATTCTCATCATCCGTAAACGCGACCACTTTTGCGCAAACCAATCAATAGACGCCGATTGCGATTTTTTTTATCGCAAATATGAGGAAGAATATAAATCGGCCAAAAACGGTGAAAAAAAATGTTTTTTTATATTTTTTTTTTTGGATTTGTATTTTAGCAAAAAGTAAGAAATGTGGGTTTTTTGCAAAATTGTCGCTCTTCTTTTGTTTATAGTGGCGATCAGAAATGACGCAGAGGTGATCAAATACCACCAAAAGAAAGCTCTATTTGTGGGGAAAAAAGGACGCAAATTTCGTTTGGGTACAACGCCGCACGACCGCGCAATTGTCAGTTAAAGCGACGCAGCGCCGAATCGCAAAAAGGGCTCCGGTCCTAAAGCTGGAAATCCTTCCGGGGCTGAAGTGGTTAAACAGTCGGCCTATCGCGTCTGGGGGTTATTCGGAAGTCCCACAGTGCTTGGGCGTCCCCAGTGGTCCTGGTCCCCAAAAAGGATCAGACGACCAGGTTCTGTGTGGACTACCGAAAGCTGAATGCGAACACCACTGCAGACGCCTACCCCATGCCCCGGATCGATGAGTTGTTGGATAGGCGGGCGGCAGTCCACTATATCACGATCATGGATCTGAGCAGAGGATACTGGCAAATTCTTCTGGTCCCTGAAGCTCGGGAAAAGTCGGCCTTCATCACCCCATTCGGCTTGTTCGAATTTGCCGTCATGCCGTTTGGGATGAAGAACGCCCTAGCCAGCTCCCAGAGGGCCATGAATGACTTACTGGAGGGGATGGAAACCTTTGCCGTGGCTTACCTGGACGACATTGCGGTGTTCATGGCGACCTGGGAGAAACACTTGGTGCACCTGTCACGGGTCCTGGACCAACTGACAGCTGCCAATCTGACTGTCAAGCCTAGCAAGTGTCAGATCGGCATGACTGATGTCCAGTACCTGGGACACCAGGTGAAAGGAGGCACTCTAAGACCTGAGACAGGGAAGGTGGAGGCCATACTGGCCTGGCCAACCCCTCAAACCAAGAAACAGGTTATGTCATTCTTGGGGACAGCTGGCTACTATAGGAAATTTGTAAGTAACTATAGTAGCCTGGCAAAACCTTTGCCCAAACTGCCCAAAGTGGTGTCTTGGACACCAGAATGTGAGAGGGCTTTTCAGGTCCTGAAGGAGGCACTAGCTACAGGCTCCCGACTTCACCCGCCGTTTCTTAGTGCAGACTGATGCCTCTGCCTATGGGTTGGGTGCAGTCCTGAGCCAAGTGGATGACACTGTAGAGGAACACCCCACCCTCTACCTGAGCCGGAAACTACTTCCCAGGGAAATAGCCTATGTCACGATCAAAAAGGAATTTCTCGCAATTGTGTGGGCTCTCCAGAAGCTGCAGATGTACCTCTATGGGAGGCACTTCGCGGTGATCACCGATCATAATCCCTTGAGCTGGCTAAATCGTGTTGCTGGGGAGAATGGCAAGCTACTTCGTTGGAGCTTAATCCTTCAGCAATATGATTTCACCATCCAGCACAAGAAAGGCAGCGCCCATGGGAATGCTGATGGTCTGTCATGCCAAGCTGAGCCCATAGGCGTGGATTGCGCCAGGACGGGAATCGCGTTCCCCTCCTATGCAACCACCTCAGGGGGGAGATGTGATGATATCATGTGTGAGACCCACATGAAGTAATGATACCAGGCCCGAAGCAAGACTGACTCCATATTGGAAGGGGAGCTACTTAAATGGCTGTTAAGTTTTTTGTTTCTCTCCTTCTAACATGGCAGTGTGGCAAGCTTCTCATTTACACTCCATCCCTCTCTGCCCAGATCAACTTCAAAGGAGCAATCTGATTATGGTCCATTCGCTTATCTTGAACAAACATACAACAAACTGATGTTTGCCCATAAATTCTCCTGGCAGCTCTAACATTGGGATGACCCTCTTTCTCTACCTTAAAACTTGCATGAAAGCTACATCAACCCATAATTTCCAGTAGGAATACGCCATAGTGATAAAACATACATATTTAAATGTAGAATTTCGGCCCGGATAATTCAAGTATAAACATTCACCCCTTGTTACCCAAGGAGGGATAGACCTAGTCTATTCCCTCCCCAGGGTCCCAGAAGGTCTCATAACTCTCATGTTTGGAGTCATTTGAAAGCTTTATGCAAGCTGAAATGAAATTTCTTACTGGAACATGTGCCAGGCGGCCCAATCTTGAAATATGCTATGCATGAATTATGCAGCATGTCTTGCAACGGCCCGCCCTGGACATTGTCTAAGAACACGCCCTCTCATGCGAATGGTAGAGGGGTATGGCTCCACCCCCTTGTGATCCAGAGAAAAAAGGACTGCCAAGATATATGGTAAGTTCTCATCTTACCATCAATGAAACAACATCAGAGAACCAGGAAATAAACTTCAAAACACTGATTAGGCATGGACATTTCAAATGCAGGTATTTTCATTCTGCTCTCTTTCGCTGTCATTTTGTCTCACTTTGTACTTTTATTTTTCTGTAAATATTTTACTGCACCTAAAACTTGACCTTTTCATTATTAAACTTTATTTTGAAAAGTGTTAATTTTGTCCCTAAAGCTCTTAATGCAACTATTACGAATCTGTTCCTTTGAAGAGCGCTACTGTTTTTAAAATAACGCATCTGAATATACCTGTCTGAGGTGACAGTGTGTGTACAGGCGGTTATTCTGAAATACTGGTATTGCTAACATACGGGTCTTCTGTGTAGTACCTGCTACAGAGGGAAAGTTCAGAGAAAAATACCCTTGATCCCATGGGTGCAGGTTCGGCATGCAAACCGTATCAGGTAAAGAGAAAAGTCCAGAAAACTGCACTCCAAAAAATGCTTCTATAGGTCCATACAGTGCAAAAATAGAGCGAGAAAAGCTTATGCGTTTCACGCCCTTCTTACGGGCGCTTACTCATAGCTGCTAGCAAAACAGTAAAAATATTATTTATATATATCAACATTGTACATGGTATAACCAATCAGAGTCCATAGATCATTAAAGGTGATTAAGCTGCAGGAGAGTGAGCTCCTCTGGTGGGCGAGCTCCATGAAGAAATGGTGAAGCCAATCAAGAGAAAGGAATGTGAAGATAACTGATACACCTGAAGATTGCAAGACAAATAAATCTTCTCCAGTCCCATGGAAGACAGCCCCTCAGAGCAACTGACCTACAGCACAAAAATATATGATTAGAATCAACAACAATGTAAAAATCACGATAAAATATTTCACAAAAAAAAAAAGGGGGAATTTTTTCACATGTAAAGTGTGTTATGCAGACTGACAATAACCACGATAGGCAAAGGATATGTCTCTTGCGTCAAATACCTGGATAAAATCATAACGATTGTACAAGTATAACAGACACACACATGCACCGATGTACACAGGAGGATAAATCCAAGAAATATTTATACTATTGGTATCAATGGCAGACACTCCCACATCAAATGAAAATAATGAAGATATATATGTGAAGGGTCAAGATACAAAGTAGATATCTTATGTGTACATGGATCTATAGGTAGAGATGTAAAAGAATGTATCTGAGAGGTTTACACAGTGAGCCAAGTAAAAGAGATCCAGAGAGGAAAAAATTCCCAGTCTATGAAGACCATGAGCCCATACACATGACAATGAAATTGTGCATTGAAAAACCGATATAAAAAGAATCATCAGCTGTCGACTCAAATGAAAACAAATCCACGCACACAATCACAAAGAGATTTGTATTATAGATATAGGTAATTACAGACCCACACAGATAAAAAATAAATAAAACATGTATATATATATATATTATAAATACGAGGGGTCAAAAACGAAACTGAATGTCTTGTTGATGCACTCAAAGGATGTGTAGTGAAGCATATGTATAGAGCCCTGAATGGGAATAGACAAAACCATGGCTAAAGGATCCCCATGATAAACCAGGCAAAGGAGAAAAAAAATAAAAATAAAAAAAAATATAGAAAAAAAATTTCCCAGTCCCTGGTCGGCCATACGGAGAACATGAACGCATACACATGACAATGGGATTCGCATTGGAAGACCAATGCTAAAGCCATCAATCGCCAGTGTGAATGGGGAAAAAAAAAACACACATGAAATCCCAGAAATATTTATATTATAAGTGTGGAATCAAAAAGCGCACACAAATGTAAATGATGAAAGTATGTATGTCAGGGATAAAAATATAAAAAATAATAAATGTCCTACTGATATACATGAAAAACGTGTGGTAAAAAATAAGCATAGGAATGTGGATGGGTATGTACAAAATATCTATGAGGTCTCCATGATGAGCCAAGTAGAGGAGATCCAAAAGGAAATTTCCAATACATGGCCGACTATGTGGGAATAATAGACCCCCACCCACATAACAATGAAAAATATGTTTTGGAAAACCGATACAAAAAGTATAGGCTACCGGTATAATGGTGACCCTGCACATAAAATCCTAAATAAGCATAAAAGAACAATAAGTAACATCAGTGTGGGAGGTCATCGTCAGATGATGTAAACATGTGGTGCGAAAAATGAAATAAAAACAAAAACAAAACAGAGGAAAAAGATATGATTGTTACATAGTTACTTGCTGCAAAAGGTATGTCTAATATAAAATCACGACAATCAAGAACGAGACATAGATAATTAAAGCAATATATGGCTAATTTTGAAAAGGTAAAACCATCAATCTTTATTGAAACTGAACCCAATGGACTATAGAGGGGGAGTGAAGGGGGTGGGATGTGAAATGATACAAAGGAGTGCCAATAAAATGTGAATATATGAGATATGTATTAATATTAATGTGTGATGGGTAGGACAGGTGGTCAGTTAGGTTGGTAGGGAGGGTAGGACAGGCGGTTCGTTCGGTTTGTGTGGTGGGTACGACAGGTGGTCAGTTAGGTTTGTGTGGTGGGTGGGACAGGTGGTCAGTTAGGTTTGTGTGGTAGGTGGGACAGGTGGTAAGTTAGGTTTGTGTGGTGGGTGGGACAGGTGGTAAGTTAGGTTTGTGTGGTGGGTGGGACAGGTGGTAAGTTAGGTTTGTGTGGTCAGTTAGGTTTGTGTGGTGGGTGGCACAGGTGGTAAATTAGGTTTGTGTGGTGGGTGGGACAGGTGGTCAGTTAGGTTTGTGTGGTGGGTGGCACAGGTGGTCAGTTAGGTTTGTGTGGTGGGTAGGACAGGTGGTCAGTTAGGTTTGTGTGGTGGGTAGGACAGGTGGTAAGTTAGGTTTGTATGGTGGGTGCGACAGGTGGTAAGTTAGGTTTGTGTGGTGGGAGGGACAGGTGGTAAGTTAGGTTTGTGTGGTGGGTGGGACAGGTGGTCAGTTAGGTTTGTGTGGTGGGTAGGACAGGTGGTCAGTTAGGTTTGTGTGGTGGGTGGGACAGGTGGTCAGTTAGGTTTGTGTGGTGGGTGGGACAGGTGGTCAGTTAGGTTTGTGTGGTGGGAGGGACAGGTGGTCAGTTAGGTTTGTGTGGTTGGGTAGGACAGGTGGTCAGTTAGGTTTGTGTGGTTGGGTAGGACAGGTGGTCAGTTAGGTTTGTGTGGTTGGGTAGGACAGGTGGTCAGTTAGGTTTGTGTGGTGGGTGGCACAGGTGGTCAGTTAGGTTTGTGTGGTTGGGTAGGACAGGTGGTCAGTTAGGTTTGTGTGGTTGGGTAGGACAGGTGGTCAGTCATCATGGTGTGTTGTGCAGTGCAGGCTGTCAATCAGATTGTAATTTCGTTGACAACTGAGGGTCAGTTAGGTGTGTGATTGGTCACTATTATCACCGGTCATACTGGTTTATTGCCCACATTCCTCCTATAACGCTGTATGCGCTCTTTCTCCGCCCTCTACTCCCCAAGTTATCTGATTCTGCCAGACTGTCTGTCCAGTGACGTTGATAACGGAGCACAGACGTGGCGGAGTCAGACCGGACACAGTACGCATGCGCAACGTCAGCAGTCAGCCTATGGTATTGCCGCACGCCACAGGATTCCCGGAAGAGGCGGGCCATTAGGTTGCCGGAGGTGACGCTGGGCCGGAGAAATCAAAGGGAGCAGACATGGCAGCTTCTGCGGATGGCAAGTGGAAGGTGGTTGGGGGAAAGAGCAAGAAGAGCGGAGAGAAGAGGAGAGCGCTGGGGGAGAGCAATGTTCCTCCGACCCTATCCGCCATCACCGCCGGGGGTACGACATTTCCCACACCTTAGTGTCCATCTCTATACACTACGAATCCTACACTTTACTGCCCTCTACACTACGAATCCAACAACTTACTGCCCTCTACACTACGAATCCAACAACTTACTGCCCTCTACACTACGAATCCAACAACTTACTGCCCTCTACACTACGAATCCTACACTTTACTGCCCTCTACACTACGAATCCAACAACTTACTGCCCTCTACACTACGAATCCAACAACTTACTGCCCTATACACTACGAATCCAACACCTTACTGCCCTATACACTACGAATCCAACACACAACCTAAGCATCACATATCCCGTCATT
>BLSH010324538.1:65510-78603 GCA_018402905.1 Glandirana rugosa | reverse complement strand
CTCATATTTAAAAGGTTCTGGCATGCTTTTTTTCTATTACAAGGAATGTTTACATTTCTTGTAATAGGAATAAAATTGATCAATTTTTTCTTTTTTTTTTTTTTTTTTTTTTTTTTTTTAAAGAACAGTGTAAAAATAAAAAGTAAAATAAAAAAAAAAAAGCGCCCTGTCCCCGCGTGCTTGCGCGCAGAAGCGAGCGCATACATAAGTCCCGCCCACATATCAAAACAGTGTTCAAACCACACATGTGAGGTATCGCTGCTATCGTTGGAGCGAGAGCAATAATTTTAGCATTAGATCTCCTCTGTCACTCAAAACTGCTAACCTGTAGAATTCTTTAAACATCGCCAATGGAGATTTTTAAGTTGCAAAGTTTGTCGCCATTCCGCGAGCTGACGCTCTTGTAAGACCGCTGCGCAAATACGGTGTGACATAAAGTTTTGCAACGACCGCCATTTTATTCTCTAGGGTGTTAGGAAAAAAAAAAAAAATATGTATGTATGTATGTATGTATATGTGTTTATGTATATGTGTTTGGGGGTTCTAAGTAATTTTATAGCAAAAAAAACCTGTTTTTTAACTTGTAAACACTGAAATCCAAAAAGAGGCTCGGTCTTAAAGTGGTTAAATGTAAGGACTTATTCTTGCTGGTAGTTAGAATCTTTTTTTTTGCAAACAAAATGAAGGTTTCCTATTTAGAATAATAAGCTGTCAGGTTACTAAAACAGCGATATCAGAACCGATTCAATCATACAGTTTGTAGTGTACATAGATTTGCAAAACAATGGGGTAAAGAAATATTCCTGAACTTCATTTTATCTCATGGTTACTTATGAAATTGTGTGAATGCATCAATGCAGTGCATGTTATCTCAGCTTGCAGAGCTTGGATTCATTGAATGAGTTTACCAAAAATGTAAATATTGCAGAATATACAGCCTCATGCTATGTAACTAAGCTCCATGTCATGCTGAATAAACAAAATGATTAGTGTACATTGAATTGAAAACCTCTTTGGATAGATTTTTACTCCAAAAGCATTTTATTAAACTAAATTTGTTAAAAATCAAATCAGATTTAAATAAAAAAAAAAAAATCAGATTTAAATTTTTTTTTTTTATAATAAATTGATTTCATTTTTTTTATCCACCTTGATATCTATATCTATATATTCAAAAAAGTGAGTACACCCCTCACATTTTTGTAAATATTTTATTATATCTTTTCATGTGACAACACTGAAGAAATGACACTTTGCTACAATGTAAAGTAGTGAGTGTACAGCTTGTATAGCAGTGTAAATTTGCTATCCCCTCAAAATAATTCAACACACAGCCATTAATGTCTAAACCACTGGCAACAAAAGTGAGTACACCCCTAAGTGAAAATTTCCAAAATGGGTCCAAAGTGTCACTATTTTGTGTGGCCACCATTATTTTCCTGCACTACCTTAACCCTCTTGGGGGCATGGAGTTCACCAGAGCTTCACAGGTTGCCACTGGAGTCCTCTTCCACTCCTCCATGATGACATCACAGAGCTGGTGGATGTTGGAGACCTTGTGCTCCTCCACCTTCCATTTGAGGAAGATGCTCAATAGGGTTTAGGGCTGGAGACTAAGGATGGGCTTGGGCGTGTTCGCAACTGCACGTGCCCGAGCCTGCCAGGAAGTTTACACTGCGCAGCGCTAATCACAGGCAGTGAAATATTTCCTGATGCGCGGCTTCATTGATCGGGGAATGTCTCACTGCCTGTGATTAGTGCAGCGCAATGTGAACTTCTTGCCGGGGTCGGGCACATGCAGTTGCGAACACGCCCAAGCCCATCCTTACTGGAGACATGCTTGGCCAGTCCATCACCTTTACCCTCAGCTTCTTTAGCAAGGCAGTGGTCGACTTGGATGTGTGTTTGCGGTCGTTATGTTGCAATACTAACCTGCGGCCCAGTCTCTGAAGGGAGGGGATCATGCTCTGCTTCAGTATGTCACAATACATGTTGGCATTCATGATTCCCTCAATGAACTGTGGCTCCCCAGTGCGGGCAGCACTCATACAGCCCCAGGCCATGACACTCCCACCACCATGCTTGACTGTAGACAAGACCCACTTGTCTTTGTACTCCTCACCTGGTTGTCGCCACACACGCTTGACACCATCTGAACCAAATAAGTTTATCTTGGTCTCATAACACTACAGGATATGGTTCCATTAATCCATGTCCTTATTCTGCTTGTCTTCAGCAAACTGTTTGTTGGCTTTCTTGTGCATCATCCTTCTGGGGCGACAGACATTCAGACCAATTTGATGCAGTGTGCAGCGTATAGTCTGAGCACTGACAGGCTGACCCCCCCACCCCTTAAATCTCTGCAGCAATACTGGCAGCACTCATACTTCATTTCCCGAAGACAACCTCTGTATATGACGCTGAGCATGTGCACTCAACTTCTTTGGTCGACCATGGCAAGGCCTGTTCTGAGTGGAACCTGTCCTGTTAAACCACTGTATGGTCTTGGCCACTGTGCTGCAGCTCAGTTTCAGGGTCTTGGCAATATTCTTATAGCCTAGGCCATCTTTATGTAGAGCAACAATTCTTTTTTTTCAGCTCCTCGGAGAGTTCTTTGCCATGAGGTGCCATGTTGAACTTCCAGTGACCAGTATGAGAGAGTGAGCGATAACCCCCAATTTAACACACCTGAGACCTTGTAACACGAGTCACGTGAGACTGGGTAGGCAAAATGGCTAACGGGGCCCAAGTTGGATATTTTCAATTAGGGGTGTACTCACTTTTGTTGCCAGCGGTTTAGACTTTAATGGCTGTGTGTTGAATTATTTTGAGGGGACAGCAAATTTACTCTGTTAAATGTAAAATATTTACAAAAATGTGAGGTGTACTCACTTTTGTGAGATGCGGTGTATGTGTATTTATAATATATAATCTTGTTTTTGCTCTTCCGCCCTTGGTGTCTTGGCACAGGTGACATCACACTCCTTTCAGGAATATCCTGGGGAATACTGCAAAGCTCAGATCTCACGAGAACTCTCTTGAAATAAACAGGGGTGTCTTTTTGTTAGATTTTGCCTGCTCCTCATTCCCTAGGAATCTTTCTGGAAGGATGGTTGTGTCCAGGGATACAGAAACCGGTGGTAAGATGAGTATAGCGTTTAACTGTATTTTCCCTTCAGGACATACTATAAGCAGGACCTGTTTACTTTGCTCTGCAAAATCCATTTCAAAATTTAATAAACTCGCGCCTTCCCTTCAGTCTTGCACAGTTGTAGACTCCTGTACTGAAGTGTTTTTCCTCCCCAGTCTGACTGTCCCTGGCTGGCCCACCCATTTTATTGGATTTATTTATTTTTTTCATTCACTGATGCTCAGCATCACATGTGGGCCTTGCCTAGGGTTGTCTGCATGCAAATGGAATGCTACTCTTCCAGGCTGACATCCACCCCTCAAGATGTTTGAGTATTTGCATAACTCCTAAGAGTCAGCCCGCTGCTTGGATCAGGGTTCTGGAGGAGTACTGAGACAGGCAGCTGTGAGGTTTTCAACAAACGGTTTATACAGCATGGGGAAAAAAGTATTTGATCCCCTGCTGATTTTGTATGTTTGCCCACTGTTTTATTTTAACAGTGAGAGACAAAATAACAAATATATCCAGAAAAACACATTCCAAAAAAGTTCTAAATTGATTTGCATTTTAATGAGTGAAATAAGTATTTGATCCCCTATCGGCAAGATTTCTGGCTCCCAGGTGTCTTCTATACAGGTAATGAGCTTAGAATAGGAGAACTCTCAAAGGCAGTGCTCCTAATCTCAGCTTGTTACCTCTATAAAAGACACCTGTCCACAGAATCAATCAGATTCCAATCTCTCCACTATGGCTACATCCAAGGATGTCGGAGACAAGATTGTAGACCTACACAAGGCTGGAAGGATGAGGATGACAACAGTTGGTGTAATTATTTGCAAATGCAAGAAACACAAAATAACTATTAATCTTCCTCAGTCTGTGGCTCCATGCAAGAAGTTTCAATGATCGTGAGAATGGTGAGGGATCAGCCCAGAACTACACAGGAGAGTATTGTCAATAATCGTAAGGTAGCTTGGACCATAGTCACCAAGAATCAAGTGGTAACACACTATGCTGTGAAGGACTGAAATCCTGCAGCGCCCGCCAGGTCCCCCTGCTCAATAAAGCACATGTACAGGCCGGTCTGAAGTTTGCTAATGAACATCCAAATGATTCAGAGGAGAACTGGGCGAAAGTGTTGTGGTCAGATGAGACCAAAATCAAGCTCATTGGCTTCAACTCACCATGTTTGGAGGAGGAGGAATGCTGCCTATGACCCCAAAAACACCATCACCACCATTAAACATGGAGGTGGAAACATTATGCTTTGGGGGTGTTTTTCTGCTAAGGGGACAGGACAACTTCACCACATCAAAGGGTCGATGGACAGGACCATGTACCATCAAATCTTGGGTGAAAACCACCTTCCCTCAGCCAGGGCATTGAAAAGGAGTCGTGGATTGGTATTCCAGCAGGACAATGACCCAAAACACACGGCCAAGGCAACAGAGGAGTGGCTCAAGAAGCAGCATATTAAGGTCCTGGAGTGGCCCAGCCAGTCTCCAGACCTAAAGTCCCATAGAAAATATGTGGAGGGAGCTAAAGGTTTGAGTTACCAAACATCAGCCTCAAAACCTTAATGACTTTGAGAGGATCTGCAAAGAGGAGTGGGACAAAATCCCTCCTGAGATGTGTGCAAACCTGGTAGCCAACTACAAGAAACATCTGATCTCTGTGATTGCTAACAAGGGTTTTGCCACCAAGTACTAAGTCATGTTTTGTGAAGGGGTCAAATACTTATTTTACTCATTAAAGCGGAGTTCCACCCTGTTAAAAGTCAGCAGCCAAAAGGGTAGCTGCTGACTTTTAACAATCGGCCACTCACCTGTCCCTCGTTCCAGCGATGCGGCCGCCCGAGGGCTTGCTCGTCTCCCCCTCCCCTCGGCGGCGCCGGCATCACAAGTGTGGGCATCCGGCTTTGGCTTCAAAGCTGGGTGCTCGCTGCGCATGCGCGAGTCACCCTGCAGCTTGTGACTGGCTCGGCGTATCTTCTGGGACCTATGACATGTCCCAGAAGATCGCCGAGAGGGAGGAGGGAAGGTGGACTTTCTTTCCGGAGCCGCGGCTCCAGGGGAGGAAGTGGACCTGGGACCCTGTGAAAACGGGGTCCCTGGTCACCCCCCAAAAATGACATGCCATTTGTGGCAAGTTGGGGAGTCACCTTCCCTTAAAGCGGAAGTTGCACTTTTGGGTGGAACTCCGCTTTAAAATGCAAACCAATTTATAACATTTTTTTTTTTTTTTTAATGCTTTTTTTTCTAGATTTTTTTTTTTTTTTTTCTGTCTCTTGCTTTTAAAATTATAGACTGGTCATTTCTTTGGCAAATGTACAAAATCAGCAAATACTTTTTTTCCCTCACTGTAGTTTCTTTAAAACCTCACAGCCATGATCCTGCATTGCATAGAGAAGTTGAGATACCCAGTGTTGATGTTACTGGGTCTAAAATGGAAATGAATCTAATGGAAATGGAAAGGTTTTATTTCAACATGTCATTAGTATGTTGACTGAGGGGTGGGACCAAGGATGGCAAAATGTAAGCAGATAAAACTTCAGCTTTAATTACCGTATTTGCTGGCGTATAAGACGACTGGGCGTATAAGACGACCCCCTACTTTTCCTGTTAAAATATAGGGTTTGGGTTATACTCACCGTATAAGACTACCCCTCTTCCGCGATCTCAACGCGGCTTGTAAGGAGACTTCTATCGTAGAAGTCAATGCAAGTCGCGCTGAGATCGCCCTGAATATAGTGCTGTATGCGGCGTGATGCGGCGCGACTTTCCAGGGCAAAGCAAGTCTCCCCGCTCGAGGCGATCTCAGCGCGGCTTGTGAGGAGACTTCTATCATAGAAGTTAATGTAAGCCGCGCTGAGATCGCCCTGAAAATAGTGCAGGAACCATTTTTCTAAGTCGGAGCGAAGCGATTCGCTCCTATTAGAACGGTTCCATTGCACAGCATTGAGACGACTTGTCAGGCGACTCAAGTCGCCTGACAAGTCGCCTAGATGTGAACGGGCCACTTTTTTACATTTGGTGGTCACAAGCTAAAAGCATTTTTTTTGCTAGAGAATTACTTCGAACCCCCAAACATTATATATATATATATTTTTTCAAACACCCTAGAGAATAAAATGGCGATTGTTTCAATACTTTTTGTCACACGGTATTTGCGCAGCGGTCTTTCAAGCGCAATTTTTTTGGAACAATTTTACTTTTTTGAGTTAAATAAGACAACAGTAAAGTTAGCTCAATTTTTTTGCATATTGTGAAAGAGGATGTTACGCCGAGTAAATAGATACCATTCATGACATGGTTGAAAATTGCGCGGAATGGCGACAAAGTTCTGTATTTAAAAAGTTCCATAAGCGACGCTTTAAAATTTATCGGTTACCAGGTTAGAGGTGCAGAGGAGGTCTTTTGCTAGAATTATTGCGCACACTCTGGCGATCGTGGCGATACCTCACATGTGTGGTTTGAACACCGTTTTCATATGTGGGCGCGACCTACGTATGCGTTTTCTTTGCTGCGCGAGCTCGCGGGGACGGTGGCGATTTAAATCTTTTTTTTTTTTTTTATTTTTATTTTTTTTTATTTTTAGCACTGTTCCTTTAAAAAAAAAAAAAATCTGATCACTTTTATTGCTATCACAAGGAATGTAAACATCCCTTGTGATAGTAATATATGGTGAGAGGTACTCTTTTTGGAGGGCCGGGGGGTCTAAAAGACCCCCCATCCCTCCTTTGCACTTCACAGTATTCAGATCGGCAAAAACGGCGATTCTGAATATTGTCACTTTTTTAAAATTGGCGCCGTTAGCCGCCGAGTAAACCGGAAGTGACGTCTCTTCCGGAATTTGCCGAAGGAGACCCGATCAGAGCCGATTACGGCTTTTGTCAGGTCTCCTTCCAGCCGGCGGACGCGCCGCATCGTCGCTCCGGTCTCCCGGTGGGACGGGAGGCCGGAGAAGAGCGGCGGAAGGGGGGGGGGGGGGGGGGGGTATGTCCCCTCCCGCCCCCTGGGGTAACGACCGAGCAGCTCGGGAGCCGGATCGGTCGTTACCCCTGGATAACCGACCGCCAGCTCTAAAAAATGACACCGGGATATAGCCTGTCCCGGGAGAGCCACTCAAACCCGACTGCCGCCTATTTACGGCACTGGTCGGGAAGTGGTTGTGAACCGGCCTTAATCCCCGGCGTATAAGACGACCCCCGACTTTTGAGAATAGTTTCATGGGTTAAAAAGTCGTCTTATACGCCGGCAAATACGGTATGTTGTCTTCCTCATTTATGGTTATTTCTGCATTGTAATAGTTTTGCCTTCTTGTTCTAGTTGGACCTTGGTGAATTTCATCGGGAGATGGATAAGAGTCAGAGTGTGTTTCCAGAGAATCCCAATATCTGGGTTATGGACTTGGCAAGCTACCTGAACTATAAACTGCAGACTGTGAAGAATGACCCCTTGCCTCTGCAGCAGTCACATGGTGAGTGGCCAGTTGGTGCAGTTGGACAGTAACATGATATAAGCTGTAACTGGATGACTTTTCGTTTGCTAAAGCAGTGGGTTTCGTAATCTATTGCCACTTATTGCTTTTTTTCCCTAGAATACAGCTTTTTACCTTTTTCAATCTTTATTGCAATGCCATGCTACTGATCCCCTGTTGACTTTTTCAACCACTTTTCTGTCTACCTACACTCAGTGCAGCATTGATCGCACCTCATTGACTTTGTCCTTGATACCTTAGTGACTGCAAAGGGCTATGCCTGTGCAATGCTGGTTGAGGCTAAATCGGCATTGTACCAACCTTGTCATAAAGCTGGTCCAAAATGATGTGCAGCTATTGCTGGAGTGACTGCATGTAGACAGGAAGTGGCTGTAGGAGATTGGAGGAGATGCACAACACTGAAATGGGAGACAGAGGAGCAAAAAAACCCTGTATTTTAAGTGATCGAAGTGCCTAACTATAACTATTCTTAACATTGTTCTCTCCCCTCTTTTCCTTCCTATCTTGCTTAAAGCGGACTTCCACCCAGGTAAAAGTCAGCAGCTACAAAAAGTGTAGCTGCTGACTTTTAATAATCACACTCACCTGTCCCTCCAGCAATGCGGTCGCTCGAGGGCTCGCTCTTCTCCCCCTCCCCTTGGCGGTGCTGGCATCATAAGTGTGGGCACCTAGCTTTGGCTTCAAAGCCGGCCATGCACTGTGCATGCGCGAGTCGCGCTGCGCCTTGTGAATGGCCGGCGTATTTTCTGGGATCTGTGACGTGTCCCAGAAGATCGCAGGGGGGGGTGAACTTACCTCCAGAGCCGCGGCTCCAGGAGAGGAAGTGGGCATGTGACCCTGTGATAACAGGGTCCAAACCCCCCCCCCCCCCCCAAAAAAAGACGACATGCCAATTGTGGCATGTCAGGGGTCACCTTCCCTTAAAGCGCAAGTTCCACTTTTGGGTAGAACTCCGCTTTAACCTGTTTAAATATTTAATTACACACGTTTTTTTTTTTTCAGTCGTCCTCGATGTCTTGGTGAGCAGCTGCAGGGGAGAGCAGGCGCTGACAACAGCTGGGCTAAGGAAGCCTATGGGTGAAGTCACAACTCCCAGAATTCACAGCTGTTGAGTACTTCTTAAGCAGAGCTGCAGTATCACGTGACTGGAGCAGATTGAGAAGTACGCACGCCACTTTTTGTTTTTTTCTTTTGTTTTTTTATACAGGTTAGGCAGGATAGATAGGAGGGTGGGAAGGGAACATTTCTAGGGATAGTTCGTTAGGATTTTCCTTCCACTTCAAAGAAAATAAGGATGGCAAACATTTTTCGTACACAATGCTTTAGGATGAGTTCACATCTGTTTGGTGCAATTTGTTCACTTTGCATTTTACCTGCACTTTTAGGTGCCCTGCTATTAAACTATATTAGAATGCATGTGTTCCAAGTCCTCTTCCAGTACGGCTTACAGAGAGAGAGGCTCCTCCCACCTAACAGGAAACACATGATCCACATTATAAAAAAGACTGCTCACCAGTAGTACCTCAGTATGTGTTTCCTCCGGCCTGACAAGAACTCTGAAGAAGTTTTGTTATTTTTCTGGCTTTCGTGCTAGGTGGCAGGGGCCTCCCGGCTACAGCATCCCAGAACAGGGGCAGTGAACCTTGGGGATGCATGTAGCTTGGGCTTGTTCAGGCTGCCCTGGAAAGGAGCCTTGAATTTTTACTCCAGGAGACCCCCCTCTCTCCATGGGAGTCCAGTCAGCAACATGCCTGTAGTTCAGGTACACTGGTAGTGTGGGATTTTGACTGAGTCTTCCGGGGGACAGTGTGGTCTAGTGGTGTCCTGATGCTTGCAGGGTGGCCATGTTGTTGGTAGCAAACACTGACCTGGTGGTTGGGGCTGCAAGCTCCATGCACTGTCCCAGATGAGGCGTCCGATCCACAGCGCCAGACCGGGATCCGCACTACTTGACCTTTCAGGGCTACAGAAAAGATGGTGGAAGCCATTCTGTCCTGTGCTGGTAAAGTCACCAGTGGAGACTGTAAGCAGGAAGCAGGTCTGGGACACCTGCAGACTCTGACCCTAAGGTAAGAAAGAGGCTAAAGGCAAGTTTCTCCTTTCTCACTCCCTGGTGTAGGGAGCACCAGAGGATTTGGGATGATTCTCTGTACAATCTACAGACCAGCAGACTGGGTCTGGGGAGTCTGGCTGTTTGTGTATCCCTCTTTTCCCTACCAGTGGTGGGGCTTCATTTGGGTCTCCCTAGGTGGCGGAGTGCTGGTCATAGTATGATCGTCTGCATCCTTGTCTCTCCTTGTAAAAGGCTCATAACCACCTTGTGTCCTCTCCTTGTAGGACAAAGGAAGGGAGCAAAAGGGGAACCGCCTAAGGGACAGATGTACAGATTATCTCCTGCCTGGATACCAGCTCCAGTGCTGCAACACTCTAAGAGGTTTCCTAGAGAGCATTGCAGAGAAATGACAAAGTGTATTTGTTTTCATTTGCTGGCTGAGCTCCTGATTGATATGGATTGATCAAGGCTGCTGGCTTCCCCAAATCTTTTTGGAGAGAATACTGTATGACTGGAGCAGAGGCATCCAGAATCCCTGACTACTCCCAGTTGGGGGGAGGGGCGCATGTTTGAGGCTGGTAAACTATGTTGGTAAGCCAAAACAGAATGCAACCTGCCAAGCTGCAGATACCCCTGAAGGGACAGCTATTAGGTGGTTGTGCAAGTATTCCCTGGTGCCATTCCAGGAGTATTACAGCAGACTTATCTGGTCTGCAAAGCTACACCATGTACTCTGGTCCCGCCATGACACTTGCTATCATTTGTGGCAGATAGCTACAAGGTGGTTACCCTCCCTTTGGGTATTGGTTGCTGTGGGTGTTTGCATGCCTCCCACAAACAGAGTGAATGTGGTTTGTGTTCTTATCCACCATTGTGTGGTCATTTGAAGGCAGAGGGCCTAACACCTATAAACTGCAGAGCTGGGGCTGGCTAACCCAGAGATCAGCAGAAGCTGCAGCCTGTTAACCCCTTCCTACACTTGAGCAGGGCTCCGGGAGTCTATCAATTACATATTGTTTTCAGGGTCTGCTGTGGGTTAAGCAGGACTTTCTGTTTTTGGATTTAGGGCCAGTTCACACCATAGAAAGGAAGCGTTCCGGATGCTTTTCTGCAGGTGCGTTTTTGATGCTGTTCAATGCAGTTTTTTTTTTCCCCCTACTTAAAATGACATGTGACTTCCAGTGCATTTAGGTGCGGTCCAGTGCATTTTTGATGCGTTTTACCGCTTTCCAGTACAGTTAAGTGCAGAAAAAATGTAGCATGTTCTACTTTTTTTTTTTTCTGGAGCTGGAACGCACTGGAACTGACTGCACTGGTGTGAACTAAGCCATTGAAAGCCATATAACCTACTTTCCATGCATTTTTGATGCAAAAAAAAGAAAAAAGCACACTGCATGTGGTGTGGCTTGGCCCTTAGGCAATAACCCATTCCTAGGCTGAATTAAAACTTTAAATGTGGAATCCTGCATGATTCAATTGGCAGACTCCTCGTAACCTCCATGCAAGGCTTGCATGGGCACATCCAAGTTTAATGATTACTTGTTTAATGCCTGCAGGTGTTGGCCTTCTGATGGCTTTAGTTGCACACTTTAGGGCTTATTCAAAGGTGCCAGAAGCATTCATTTATCCTAGATTTGGATATGTTATGAGCTGGGTGGTTTTATGTCTCCCACCTTAGTGTGCACTATATAAAATAAGTTAAGGATACAGCAATCACTGTTAATTTACATGGTTTAACCCCTCCAGATCCGCGCTATAGCCGAAGTACGGCTCCAGCGCGGATCTGAAATGCCGGGACGACGTCCATGGACGTCGTCCCCTGTGCACGCTCCCAGCGCGCCCCCTGGCGGCAGCAGCGGCGCGCACGCCCGCCGCACGCTGCGCGTGCGTGCCCGTGGGTTGGGCGGACTCTGTCTGCTCGAGACCCACGATCGCCTGACAGAGCTGCAGAACGGGGAACCGCCGTTGTAAACACGCCGGTTCCACGTTCTGTGAAGGGGGACATAGCAGATCTACTGATCCCTGTCACTGGGATCAGTTAGATCTGTTATGTCCTGGCCAGCCCCGCCCCCCACAGTTAGAACACGCCCAGGAAACATTTGTTAACCTGTTCACTGCCCCCTGCAGGTTAACCCCTTCAGTGCCAATGACATTTACACAGTAATCAGTGGATATTTAAATTTCTGATCGCTGTATAAATGTCATTGGTCCCAAAAATGTGTAAAAAATGTCCGACATTTCTGCTGCAATAGTAAATCAGAAATACTGCGCTAAAATAATTCAATATTAAAAGTGTTATACATATGACATTTGTACAAGTGCAATATTCAAAATAAATAAATGAATGAATTAAACATATATGTGTAAGAGTGCAGCCACTATTCAAAATCTCAAAGTAAATGGGTAAAACTAAAAAACAATAGTCCTATAAGCGGCGCAAGTGTATGTGAACAAAACACATTCACAACAAAGGTATTTCAAGTGCTCTGGCAGTTCATAAAGTGACTTGTTCTGTGTAATAAAAATCAAATCTTCCACGGTAAAAATCCTCCACCTGTGTCACCACGTGAATAAACCACACACACTGAGGCTCACCAGAACATCAAGGGTTAAACAGCCCATCAAGATCGCCTGTCAGGCACTGCATCCACCGGTTGTATACCTCCAAATTCTGGGAAATCTGCTTTTAACAAGCTCCTGCTATCTCTTCAACTCCCTCAATGCTCATACAGGAGGCAAGTTGCTAGAAAAAAGGCATCTGGATACTGTCTGCAGTCTGGCAAGCATTTGACTTGAAATATTCCTCTGCTCCTCCAGCCCTGTATCTCCCCTCCTCCACTCACAGGAAAGGAACTCGCAGTCCCGATAAAAATCGCAGATCGCCGCCATTACTAGTAAAAAAAAAAAAAATAATAAAAACTCCATAAATGAATTCCCATAGTTTGTAGACGCGATAACGTTTGCGCAAACCAATCAATATACGCCGATTGCGTTTTTTTTTTTTTACCAAAAATATGTAGAAGAATATATATCGGCCAAAACTGATGAATCATTTTTTTTAATGGATTTGCAAAACCGGCTATATATAAGAAGATGTATAAAAACCATTTTTTTTTTTTTGCGTTAGCCGCATATAACTAACCAAACGCGTTTGCAATAGCGCAGATGTTTGATACCCTTAAGTAAATACCTCAAAAATAATAAAAAAAAAAAAAATGATCATTACCGCCGCTAGACGCTAAAAATAGCCCTGACGCTCAAGGAAAGGACACTCACCTCCTCCCCTCTATGTCCCGACCTCCTCGTCTCCTTATAAAGTTCAGTTTACGAACGGTCTGACGTCTGTCATAGGTCTACGGAAAAAAGATCGTTGAACGGAGGACATACTCGTAACTCCCTCAACTTCTCTA
>BLSH010324538.1:0-35548 GCA_018402905.1 Glandirana rugosa | reverse complement strand
GCTCCAACCCTTCCTGTGGAGGGTTCGCCCTCCTTTAAGGACGCGGCGGATCGTCGCACGGAAATAGTGTCTAAGGCTATCTTTCAGGTAGCAGGTTTTGCTATGCGGCCAGCTCTGGCTTCAGCAATGACAGCACAGTCTCTTTTTGAGTGCCTCTCCTCGGTGAGCAAATATTTAAGTTGCAATTGTGCGAGGAATAAGTTGCATAAGGTGCAACACATGGCGGAAGGCCTCCATTATCTGTGCGACTCCCTGCTGGACATCATGCCCATGCTGTCCAAAATTTCCGCCTTTGCAGTAATCATCAGACGGGTGTTGTGGCTGAGGTCTTGGTCGGGTGATCAGGCGTCTAAGAAGTGCCTCACGGACCTTCCCTTCCAGGGGGGTCGTTTGTTTGGACCGCAGCTTGACGAAATCATTAAGGATTTCATGGGGGGAAGGGTCTTTCTTCCGGAACCCAAACGGCGGGACTTTCGCCGACGTCAGGGCCCCTCTTTTTCTGGGTAAGAGAACCTGGCATGGAAACCCGGTAAAGCGGAGGATAAGCCCTCCTCAGCGTGACGGGTTGCCCCCGCCCATCTCTCGGGTGGGGGGCCGGTTATTGGAATTGCAGACTGCTGGACAGCTCACATCTCCGATCGGTGGGTCCTGGATATGGTGTCCACCGGATACCGGTTAGAGTTCAAAGCTCTGCCCCCAGACAGGTTCTTTCCCTCAAACCTGAGACTCCCGCAGGGGCGTCTGGAGGAGCTGTTAGGCGCGGTCCAGTCCCTTGCGGACATGGGCGTCGTGGTGCCAGTTCCACTGGAGGAGAGGTTCTGCGGTTTTTACTCAAACCTCTTTGTGGTGCCAAAATAGGGCGGGGTCAGGCCGATTCTGAACCTCAAAGCTCTGAACTGCTTTGTCAAAGCACAGAAGTTCCAGATGGAGTCCGTTCGCTCGGTCGTTGCCGCCCTGCATCAAGGGGAATTCTTGGCATCCCTGGACATCAAGGACGCCTATCTGCACGTGCCCATCTGCCAAAAACACCAGCGGTTTCTGCGCTTCACAGTGGGAGACCTGCACTAACAGTTTGTGGCCCTACCTTTCGGTCTGGCCTCGGCTCCCAGGGTGTTCACCAAGGTGTTGGCACCGATCCTAGCACTGCTAAGACAGAGAGGTATCGCAGTGGTAGCTTACCTCGACGACCTGCTCTTGAAGGCGGAGTCGGCAGTGTCCTTGGAGGAGGACGTGAGAATCACGGCCTCTACCCTATGGGACTTCGGTTGGCTCATCAACCTGCAAAAGTCCTCGCTAGCCCCCTCATGTCGCCTGGAATACCTTGGTCTGATTTTTAGACACGGTGCAGGCGATGGTGTTCTTGCCTCCTGACAAGCTATTGGGGCTGCAAGCGGCGGTTCGGACCCTACTGTCACGCCGGAGGTTCTCCCTAAGGTTCTGCATGCGGGTGTTGGGACTCATGGTTTCGTCCTTCGAGGCGATACGTTACGCACAGAGTCACACTCTGCTCCTGCAGATGGCGATTCTGTCACAGTGGGACAAATCTCCCTTATCCCTGGACAGACTGATCCATTTGGACCACCAGACCAGGGGATCACTGACTTGGTGGCTCCAGGCTCCAGCACGGACTCTGGGGAAATCCTTTCTTCCCCTCAACTGGTCGATAATAACGACGGATGCCAGCTTGGCGGGCTGGGGAGGGGTGTTGGGTCAGTTGTCTGCTCAGGGCCGTTGGTCAGCTCAGGAAGCTCGACTTCCGATTAAATGTGTTGGAACTGAGAGCGATCAGGCTTTGCTTGTCCCGTTGGTCGACGAGGTTGCATGGCCTCCCTGTCCGAGTTCAGTCGGACAATGCCACAGCTGTGGCATATGTGAACCATCAAGGAGGGACAAGAAGTCCCGCGGCGGCTGCAGAGGCTGCTCTGATTCTCCGCTGGGCGGTACACGTTCCGGCGCTCTCCGCAATTTACGTTCCGGGAGTGGAGAACTGGCAGGCGGACTTTCTCAGTCGCCAGACACTGGACCAGGGGGAATGGTCCCTGCATCCGGAGGGGTTTCGCCAGATTTGCTGCAAGTGGGGCACACCAGAGGTAGACCTCATGGCGTCCAGGTTCAATCACAAGGTCGAGACCTTCGTGTGCAGAGCAAGAGATCCGTTGGCGGTCGCCACGGACGCGCTGGTGGCTCCTTGGGGTCGGTATCGGTTAATATACCTCTTCCCTTCCCTGAAGCTGTTTCCTCGGGTTCTGTGCAGGATAGCTGCGGAGGGTATTCCGACGATCCTGGTCGCTCCCGATTGGCCTCGGCGCACTTGGTACGCCGATCTGGTTCGGATGGTGGCGGACGCTCCTTAGCGGCTTCCGCTTCGCGAAGACCTGCTGTCCCAAGGTCCCATCTTGCACCCTGCTTTACCCTCGCTGGCTTTGACGGCTTGGCTATTGAGGCCCAGGTATTAAGGGATCAGGGAGTCGCTGACTCTGTAATCCCTACTATGCTTAAGGCATGTTAGTGCACTTCGCGCAAAATTTATCACAGGACGTGGAAGGCCTATATTGCATGGTGCGAAGCGGGGGGGTTGGAACCCTCGCTCTTATTTGGTGTCCAGGGTGCTGACTTTTCTGCAACAGGGACTGAACAAGAGCCTGGCATTGAGTACGCTCAAGGGCCAGATTTCGGCCTTAGCGGTCCTTTTTCAGAGACCTTTGGCTTCCCATTCGCTGATCCGCACATTTGTACAGGGTGTACGTCATGTGGCTCCCCAGTTTCGGCCGCCTCTGGCGCCATGGGATTTGAATCTGGTGCTCTCTGTTTTACAGAAACCACCATATGGGAAGAGTAGGGACATTCCTTGTCCCTTTTGTCGCAGAAGGTTGCCTTCTTAGTGGCTGTCACATCCGCGCGGCGGGTGTCGGAATTGGCTGCCTTGTCCTGCAAGTCCCCGTACTTGATTCTTCATAATGACAAGGCGGTGTTGCGACTTCCACCTTCTTTCCTTCCGAAGGTGGTCTCCTTTTCATTTGAATGAGGATTTGTCCTTCCTTCATTATGTCCTCACCCAAAACATCCTAAGGATTTTGAGCTACACTCTTTGGATGTGGTGAGGGCCCTGCGGGTTTATTTGAGTGCTACAGCTTCCTTTCGGAAGTCTGACTCGTTTGTGTTACCCGGGGGATCCAAATAGGGTTCGGCAGCCTCGTCGGCTACCATTTCCCGTTGAATTAGACAGACCGTGATCCATGCGTATGAGCTTCGGGGCAAGGTTCCCCCTTTTTCCGGTCACGGCTCATTCCGCCAGGTCGGTCAGTACCTCCTGGGCGTTCAGGCACCAGGCTTCGGTGTCTCAGGTGTGCAAAGCGGTGACTTGGGCCTCAGTGCACACGTTTACTAAGTTTTACAAAGTTGATGTTTCAGCATTGGCGGATGCTGCTTTTGGCCGCAAAGTTTTGCGAGCAGCGGTGTGAGTGCGTCAGGCGCTCCCTGAGAGGGTTCTGTTGGGTACTGTTGTTTTTGTTTGCCCACCCCTCTAGTTTTTGGCACTGCTTTGGGACGTCCCCACGTGTCAATTAAGAAGAGCTGCTTCTGTCAGTGAACGTAAGAGAAAAAGGGATTTTATTATAACTTACCGTAAAATCCTTTTCTCTGAGTTCACTGACAGACGCAGCTCCCACCCCTCTGTTTTTTTTGTTGCACTGCTTGTGAAAAACGGAATGCTATTGGCCAGCAGGGGGTTTTATAGGCTCAGGTGAGGACGGCCCCCCATGGGAGGGGCCAGCCTATCCCTGATGCTTTTGCATCTTTTTTGCCTAGTCACTCCTGATAGGACGACATAAAACCCCACGTGTCAATTAAGAAGAGCTGCGTCTGTCAGTGAACTCAGAGAAAAGGATTTAAGGTAAGTTATAATAAAATCCCTTTTTTGCTTTCTGCTAGAAAACATATCCAATAAAAAAACAATCTTCATAAATTTAGGCAAACCTGTATTCTGCTACGTATTTTTGGTAAGGTTTTTTTTTTTCTTCTTTTTTCTTTTTTTTTTTTATAAGTAATCGCAATTAGTGACAATGATCAGTGCTAAAAATATGCACTGACACTGGCTGGGAAGGGTTTAAACATCTAGGGTGATCAAAGGGTTAACTATGCCTAGATAGTGTTTTTATGTTGACTTTGAGGTGCTTTGACTTAGGGATGTACTGGATTGTATTACTTGCTTTGCAGGGAAACAAAATCCAGCACATCCCCCCTGACAGGACAGGGCTCTGCATTGTTTACATAGATAGAGTTTTGTTCTGTCTTTTCCTTACCGATCAGCGGGTCCCTGGCAGTCCACCATTGGCCGGCGTGTGCTGATCGGCTTGTGCTGTGACTAACCACAGCACAAGCAGCACGCCCCCTAAGGGAAGAGTAGAATTGCGTATATATACATGATTCTGCGCAGCTGGCCCACACTGTTGCAGTAAATGTAAAGTGCACGGTCAGCAGATGGTCATAGCTGAACTTCAGCTTTTGATACGCTTTACATAATTTTACTATCTCCCTCACTAACCTGTAAGGCTGCTGGATGTGTGGTATAAACTGGATGTAGCTGAGGCTACATACAGCATACCTCATGGTGTTCTGGGTTCAAGCCAAGACTTCTTATCTCATACCCAGAACACAGAGTCTATCTGATCAGTGCTCAGTAATTCAGAGAAATTGCTGTATTCAATACTAGAATAGATTGCTTTCTCTGAGTGGCTGAGAGCCAATCAGACTCTGTTTTCTGGGAATGAGACAGGAAGTCTCACCTCGATCCCAGAACATTGTACGGTATGCTGTATGTAGCCTCCTCTACCGCACATCCAGCAGCCTCACATGTTAGTGAGGTACATAGTTTGTTTGGGTTAGCTGGAGTATTTTCTTTTAGTGAAAATTTTTGGTGCCGAAAACTGAAAATGACAGTTTTTTTAAAAAAAAAAGATTTATATTTTTATATACAATTGTCATATGCAGCCTGGGCACTGACAGACGGGACTGATTGGGACTGATAGGTGGCACTGATTGGAAGCAATGATTGGCACTGATAAGTGGCGCTGATTGGAAGCAATAATTGGCACTGATTGGAAGCATTAACTTGCACTGGTAGGCGATATTGATGGACACTGACAATTGGCATTGGTGGGCACTGACAGGAGATGAGGAGTGTGTTACATTGCACAGATAGCGCGGCTTGTAAGAGCCTTTCTGTGCTTCCTTGCTGAGAGAGAGAGACAAGCTGTCACGGCTGATATCGGGGGTGGGTGGGACCCAACAGCTAACACACGCCCAGCCCCTATCCCATTGGCTGGTGTTTGCTAGCTGTTCGGTCCCGCCCACCCGACATCAGCTGTTTCAAGCACAGAACGGCTCTTACAAGTCACGCTATCTGTGCAATGTAACACACTCCTCATCTCCTCCATACACACAGACGCCTGGGGCTGACCCCGCCCCCTTTCGGTCTCTGTTTGTTTTCTTTTGGCAGTATGCCGAAAACACCATTTTCGGCCAAAATGTTTTATTTGCTGAAATTTCGGAGCATCCCTAATTTTGTTAAATGCAGGTGGTGTAACTGCCTGAAATGTAACCTTGTTTCAGCCTCTTACAGTCCCTGTATAGTGGGGCTGGAGTGTGATAGGAAGAGTCAACACAAGGCGTCAATCGGTATGTGTGGCGACATGAAGGATGCTGAAAAAGCAAAGTGACAGAGGTGAATTTGTCAGACTGGGGTTGGGTTCTGGATAACCTGGCCTCAGGTGAAGGTGGGTTAAATGCCAGCCATCATATGAGGGCAAAAAAAAAAAAATACTGCTGGTGAAATATGTATTGATGGTGAAAATTACAGCAAAGGCTGGTTTTATTTTAACCCTAAAAAAAAAAAAAAAATCCTGTTCTTTTAAGATAGTTTAAACAGCACAGTGCTTGTGCTGTCTAATCTGTCCCTTTCTATGCTGTAAAAAAACATGGTTGATCATGCCTGTTCCTATGTAAACTGACCATGATGATCATGGCTGCTGATCCATTAACATGCTGATCCATTAACATGGTCCGTTTACATGCCTCCATCATCCCGCTGCTCTCCTTCTCTCCTCCCTCCCTGCCTGCCTGTCGGCTCTTGTGTGTCGGCGATCTCCTCCCCTCCTGCCACTTTTAGTACCTGGCAGTAAAGTCAGAGTAGGATTACTACCAGTCCCTGTTATACCAAGGTATACTACACTGTGCAAATGTTTGTTTAAAATTATGCCGCTAAATACCTTATTTCAGAGTGCCTCTGTGCGGTCATGTGAATACCCGCCACTCTCCTCCCCTGATCTAAGGGCTACAGTGGGAGGGGCTGAGAAAACAGCACAGCGGTCAAGTGACCTCCCAGCTTATGTCAGAGGGGATCTTGGCCCCTCCCACTGTAGCCTTAAGATTGCGGGAGGAGTGGCGGGAGGTCACCGCACAGATGGGATCTGAAATATGGAGTTTAGTTGCATAATTTAAAAAAAAAAAACAATAACCCTGTGTAATATACCTTGATAACAGAGGGGGGCCTGGCAGTAATCCTACGCTGATTTTACAACCACTTCATTGCTTTTTTATTTTTGGCTGGTGTTTTTTTTCTGTATAGAAATGTGAACCCATAATTTGAAATCCTGTATGTAAATGTGATATCCTTGGCTCCAATAATGCATTCTAGCATTGGTTTTACTTAATCACATGACACAAGGTGTGGCTCTTGAAAAAAAGGTGTAAACAGGTGTGTTCCATGTACAAATGTTACACCCATGAGTCCTCTGCAGAGTCAAGGATGCTATATACAATATCTGAATTACAATGCCAGTCTGGTTATGATGCATTTTCCATTAAATTCTAATCTGAAACTAAAGCTTGCATTCACCCCTGAATTCTTCTGGTTGCAGCCTCTTCAACGGTGAGCATGCTGCAGCAGACGGGTGTGTTGGCGGTGTCGCAGCAGGCATGGAGCAAAGTGTCGCACTACGCCCAGCACGGGCACAGGTGGGTAAACTGAACGTCCTTCATCTGTGTCAACAGGCTTTAGGCTTGCGTCAATGAACTATGCTTTTGACATACATTTGAGATTGTTCAGAACTTCTTTTGACCTGTTCAGCTTGTTTTTCTACTTCTCTTGTATGTGGAGTAAAGCAGTTTTGAAGCCAACAAGACTGTTCCTTGCATAATAGTTTCAGTGTGTCGCACAAAAGTGAACTTGATTATGGTGTATAGCAGTCACAAACCTTAAACCTTAGTTTTACACTTTAAAGTGATTGTAAAGTCTCATTTGTTCCTATAAAAATAACAAATATGTTATACTTACCTGCTCGGTTGTGCCCCTGTCTCCGCCCTCCTGTCTAGTGCCACCACAGCAAGCAGCTTGCTATGGGGGCACCCAAGCCGCCCGCCCCTGCCCCCTCTCTCCCCTGATTGGCTAGCTGACTTTGACAACAGCGAGATGCAATGGTGCCGCTGCTGCGTCTCAGCCAATCGGGAGGCAGAATCGTTGTGGCTGAGACACTCATGGACATCGCTGGACAGAGTGTGACATAGAATAGATTAAGTTAATAAACCACCTGCCTTTACAACCACTTTAATAACTGTTGTTTTATATGCTACTGTCTTGCAGCTGGTTGGAGAGGAACGTTCCTGTGTATTACTCCCAGGCAGTGGAGGTGTTGGGACCAGGGTTGGAAATCATATGGGAAAAGAGCCGTGATGGGACCATTTACATTGCACAACATTTTGCAACCTATTTTGTATACTTAAAGGACAACCTGCCAGGGTTTATTCAGTGGGTAAGTTGCTCAGATATCTTAGGAGACTTCTTTCCTGCTTTCCTCTACACTTTTCCGAACTACCTGACATAAGTGCATCAGTTAACCTTAGGTGAATGTTTTCAGAATGGGTAGAGCGGAGGATGTGATATCCCAGTGTTGGGTGTAATCAGAATAGCAGATAGAATGTCAGGAGCACAACGTTGGAGGGAGTGATATGATGGAGGTGGATGTATTCCAAAAGGTAGAGTAACATAACGGAGGAACCGAGTATTTCCTGCTTATAGAGCAGACTTTCTTAATCTTTCCAACATGGAGGAACCCTTGAAATAACTTTCCAGTCTCAGGGAACCACTGCTAAAAATGACTATCTCTACAACTCATGATCCATTAGTGTAATTGTCAGTGGGTAGAATATTCCTTACATCTGTGGACATTGGGAAGAATTTACCCCCTTACAGATGGCTAAAAAGCTCAATCGTGTCAGTGAGAACTTATCTGAGATTGAGAAATTGCTCATTAAAAGTAACCCCAAATCGGGTGTAGAAATAACTAAAAACCCTAATTAAAAGTAGCACTATGACTTAACACACAAAGACCACCCTTGGAAGAGTGAAGGCCACAAAAATTATGCTCCGTCCAAAGGTTGTGATATGTAAATCCACATAGCTCTAGATTCCAGTACACCAAAAATAAGTGTTTACACCAGTGTTAATTTCGTCGACTAAGGCGGTTTAGTCAACCAACTTGTTCTAGTCGACTAAAATACGACTAAAACAATTGATGACTAAAACGGGACTAAAACTAAAATGCCATTTTGGTCCTAAGACTAAAGCTAAATCAAAATTTTCTGCCAAAATTAACGGTTAACACCACGTGATTCAGTGAAGAACCTCATCCAATAGACTGGGACCCATTGGAACTTTATGCCTCTCATTCACATGATCGGCATATAGTGCTTATAACCATTGGTAAATCTGCTGTTCCCTGAGTTCATCAATCCATCATCCATCCCTTCTTACTCATTGTTCAAGGAGCCTCTAGCAACCTCTGGGGGAACCCTGGTTGAGAAACCCTGTTGGAGGATCATTTTGGAGACCCTTATCCTGCTAACGATTATCCTGATTGTAATCAGGAAGGCAGGAAGAAGATCAGGAGCAAAGCATTTTCTACCATATGGAGTGTCTTGTTGGAAGGACTGATATTCTGGAGGTGGGTGTAATCAGAAAAGTAGGGAAAAGGTCAGAAACTGAGTGTTTTCATTGCGTGAAGGGTGTGAAACCCAGTATGTGTAGTATAATTGGACAGATAGAAGCAGAGAATTTTATACCCTATGGATATGGAGGTCAGACAGAAAAAGATTGTCTGTCAATGGGGGGAAAAAGGAGGGATGAAGGAAAAAAAGTGAAAGGAGGTTTATTTTGTACAGAGTTTTCACAGCTGCTCTGTAGGAATTGAAGGGTACTGTTAGATGGGATAACGAGTAGATTGGTATGAGTTACTTTAAGATGCATTGTGTGTTTAATCTTTTTTTTTCTCTCTTTAGCTAAATGCCCAGATTCCTGACTCTGTCCACCAGTTCATAGAGTACCTAAAAGAGCTGCTGCTCCTCCTCTATCACAGATATCTTGTGCCTGCCACAGTGTATTGTATGACTGCTTTACAAAAAGCGTGGCAGCAGTACGTTGATTCGTGCAAGTAAGTACATTTATAGCATATGGGTTGTAGCTGTAGATAATGCAGAGGTATTTTAAAGGTATAATCAATTTTATAAATGTGGTGTTCTGCAAAAAAAATGGTTAGTTTGGTAGGTTAATAAGATGGTGGATTTTTTTTTTTGGTCCGCTAACAGTCGCTCTGTAATTTCTAGGTTTTTACTAATGAAATGAAATTATCCTTTAAGGGCCCGGTTCACACTTGAGCGGCGCGACTTGCCAGGGCGAAGCAAGTCGCCCCGCTCGAGGTGATCTCAAAGCGGCTTGTGAGGAGACTTCTATCATAGAAGTCAATGTAAGCCGTGCTGAGATCGCACTGAAAATAGTGCAGGAACCATTTTTCTAAGGCGGAGCGAAGCGATTCGCTCCTATTAGAACGGTTCCATTGCACAGCATTGAGGCGAATTGTCAGGCGACTCAAATCGCCTGACAATTCGCCTAGATGTGAACGAGCCGCGAAGTCGCGCCGCTCAAGTGTGAACCGGCCCTTACGCTTGTCTCAAGCCCAAACTTATTTAACATAAACACAGAGAATTTAAACTAGTGCTTTACAAGGCATAGGGGACCTCATATGCAGCTCTTGATATCACCATGATATGTACTGCTAAAGACTTGCTAGAGCAAATTTTCAGACACACTGACACAGGAGTAGTTTTAAATACACACAAGGCTGCGCTCTTATGAATGACAATTTCTCCATCAATGCATAGTTACACACCTATATAAACATCATGTGTAATAGGATATACGCCTGAAAATTAAATATAGGCAAGTAGATGTATAACAAAGGTACAGTGCACCCACAATACTTACAGATATGATCGCATGAAAGGCACAGTGTCACACATAAAAATGTTCATAGGAAGATAGAATCTCAGATACAGTGGCTCCAAAACAGGAGTGGTTTCCCCTTACATCCTGTTCTGTCAAGTAGACAGGAAGTCAGTAGTAATATCCCAAATGATGACACAGCAGTAGGATGGGAAGTTTTATCTGCCAGCTTTATCCCAGGAAGGCCTATTAATCTGTGTATAGCTGTGGCTAAACACGCAAGCCAGAAGTTTATTTTTTTAGCAGTTACAGGAAAAGAGGCAATTTTGTGGTTAAGCCAGAATGTTATGTTTTCACTGATTCCCTTTCATATTTTTACTAAAACTTGCTACTGCTCTTACTACTCTGCCCCCTTTACTCATGACAGTAAAGGGGGGCAGAGCTCTAATACTACTTTTAATGTTCAAATCCAGGCAAACTTCCAAAAAGATGAAATCCATAAAAAGGAGCTGTTTTATCTGTCAAAGGATTTGTATTTTTGTTCAACCAGTTCCGAGATTTACTCAGCTTAGGTGGTAAACGAGCAGCAGCACACTGATGGGATCCCCTCTCCCCTCAATACATACCTTGTGTATACAGCACACCCTCCCTCTCCCAGTCTGATCTGCTGTACAGTGGGTGGATTCAAAGTCCAAATTTTAGATTCTTGTGCTGCTTGCAATCGCTTACCTGTTTCATTTATTTAACCACTTCAATACCAGGCACTAAGAACACTTCCTGCCCAGACCAATTTTTTGCTTTCAGTGCTGTTGCAATTTGAATGACAATTGCGCGGTTGTGCAACATTGTACCAAAACAAAATTTTTATCATTTTATCAATAGAGCTTTCTTTTGGTGGTATTTGATCACCCCTGCGGTTTTTATTTTTTGCGCTACAAATAAAAAAAGACTGAAAATTTTTGAAAAGTTTTTCTTTGTCACAAAACTTTGTATGAGTACATTTTCTCCTTCACTGACGGCACTGATGTGGCTACACTGACGGGCACTGATGAGGCAGAACAGATTGGCACTGATAAGTTTGCACTGATGATGGGGACATATATGCAGCACTGATGGAAACTGATAAGCAACACTGACCGGCACTGATATGCGGCACTGATGGACACTCATAGGCGGCACTGTTAGGTGGCACTGCTGGGCACGGATAGGTGGCACAGGTGGTCACTGATAGGTGGCACTGCTGGGTAATGGTGCATATAGCACTGTTAGGAATGGCACTGGCAGGCATCATATATGGGCACAGTGCCATCCCTACAGTGCACTGTATTGCCCTTACCTGGTGGTCTAGTGGGGGCTCCCTGGTGGTCCTGGGCGGCCTCCATGTTGTCTCCCTGGTGGTCCTGGGTTGCATCCTTATGCTGTCCCGGGGGGGGGGGGGCTTCCTGGTGGTCCTGGTCGGCTCCCTGGTGTCCAGTGGGGTGATCCTGAGGGGGGCTGCGCTGATAAACGTTCAGCGCAGCCCCCTCCCATCAGGAGAGCAGCCGATCGGCTCTCCACTGTTTTAGGTCTGCAAACCTGAGCAGAGGAAAAACCGATAAACGGCTCTTCCTATTTACACTTTGATCAGCCGTGATTGGTCACGGCTGATCACATGGTAAAAGGCTTCTGATGGAAGCCTTTTACCTCGGTCGGTAATGCGGTGGGTCGGAGTGACCCACGGCACCACTGATCGCCGCGATGCGCCCCCCCACACGGGCGCGCGATTGCGGATTATCCTGATCACGTCATATGACGTCCGATCAGGATAATGAACCGCCCGGCCGTCATTTTGTCAATAGACCGGACGGGAAGTGGTTAAAGAATTCCAGGTATGATATATTTTCACATAGGTATGAAACTATAAATATACCATACCTAGCACAATGCCCCTGGAAGATGGAAAAACACTGAGGTAGACACAGCAACTTCAGTGATCTCCACTTTCTTCCGAGTTCCATGCTGAGTGGCTAGCTTGCTGCAGTGTGAACCTAGCTGGTCGACCACTCCGCACAGTCACCATTCAGAGAACACTTTGCAAATATACCATACCTTGAATCAGGACTTGCCACATTTGCTTTGAATCTAGAAGCCAGCTAAAAAAGTTAGGAGCCATTTATTGTTTTTTTTTTTTTTTTTTTTTTTTTTTTTTTTTTTTTGTAACTAACAAAGCTTTATTTTCAATGACAAATCCCCTTCTCTTATGTAGCCCTGATGTGTATCTTTACAGATTCATGACACCGGCTACTACTCACCTTTTGCTATTACAAGAGCACACTCTTCTGATTTCAAATACTATGAATACATTCCCTCCAATTTCTAAGGTGCCCCGCACAATGCCATGGCTGCAAGGTAGATGGTGCACATCACACCTGCATCTGAATCCAGGAGAGATGTTGCTGTGGCACTCCAGTCGCTGATGCCCACTCTCTCTCTCTGAAGCCCTGGATTCAAACAGCTACCCCAGTGCCATGATACTGAGCTCTTCACTATGGCAACAGGGAAGAAAGTGCATTTGTAGTGTGTGAATGTGAGGGTGGGGGTGAGCAAACAGTGGCTAGTCCTTCATAGAAATGTCCTAGGGGAAAAAAGGCCAGGGAATGCAGTTACAGGCGGGGTACATAATTTAATATTGTTTATAGGAGCACAGTTTGTTTTTATCTACAGTGCAGATTTTTTCCACTAGTCCTGGGGTCTGCAGAGTGACGCAAGGAGATGATTTGTAAATTTCTGGGCCTCCTTGGCTGTGCTGCCAATTGTATTATAAAGTTGAACAAACCCTTTACGTCTGAACATATAACAATTCTTCCACAAGCACAGTCATGACCGGTTCTCTTTAAGGCAGAGAAGTTGCAAGGATTGTGCGCAATATATGGACGCATCCATGGCTGCCAGTCCCACCTCATAGCTCATACACAAGACTATTATTGTCATTCAAGCCCCAAAGCTGTAGAACTCACCCCAAAGTAGATAATTCCACCAGCCCTCTGCTCACCTCTCTGCTCTGCCACAGCCAGGAAGCTGAGACTCCGCCTCATGAGAACGATTGTCCAAACACAGCATCAGGACTGCATTCCACGCCTCGCGCCAGCCAGAAGCTAACTAATCATGCCGCTGTTACTTCCTGTTTTCTGACTGGCATCCAATTGCTTTATGTAATGGGTAGCCTGTTTGGATACCAAACTTTGCTGAGGAGGCGCTGATCACGTCAGGCGGAGCTCTACTTCTGTGGACTGAGCGAGTATCCCCGGTGGGAGATGCCAGTGTAGGTGTTGATAGCTCAGGGTGCACATGACTAGAAGGGCAGAGGGGGGTGACAGAATGTACTGTGGTGCCCGCCCTCTCCTCTGCATGCTATTCCCTGCGGGATCTGGTGCCGTGTGTGGCTGGGTACCCTATGTCGGTGGTTGCCAACAGTGAATAGGCTGACAAAAGCCCAGGCGTCACGGCGCAATTTCTAAGTGAAATTGAGACCCGGTGTCTGGGATTTGTCGAGCCCTGCCTTAAATTCATCTTTAAGGCATACATAATATTAAATTGCTGTTTTTCTACCCGCTTGGAGTTCAGTTACTTCTGTTATGAAGCAAAATGTCAATATAAAGCCTCAAAAGCTTCTTTCTCCTACGTTCACTGACAGACGCAGCTCTTCTTGACTTTGTGGGGTTTTATGTTCGTCTTACCAGGAGTTAACTAGGCAGGGAAAGAATTCAGCTGGCCCCTCCCCCAGGGGAGGGGCCAGCTGAATTCTTTCCCTGCCTAGTTAACTCCTGGTAAGACGAACATAAAACCCCACAAAGTCAAGAAGAGCTGCGTCTGTCAGTGAACTCGGAGAAAAGGATTTTACGGTAAGTTATAATAAAATCCCTTTATTACCTTACTCATTCTAATTAAAGTGGTTCCAAAGCCTTAAGGTTGTTTACCTATATATCTATACATATATTAAAAAAACAAAACAAAACACCTGTGCTGCAGTATCCCCCCGTCCCCCCTTCTGCTTATGAGCACGATCTTAATCCAACAATGTGCATGAGAACAGCAGCTCTCTCCTCACTGAGCAGATTGATGGCAGCAGCCGTTGGCTTCTGCAGCATTCAATCAAATCCAGTGGTAGGGTGCAGGGCCAAGCCGTCCTGTCTGTGTCAATAAATACGGACAGGGTGGCTATGGAGGTAGCCTGCACGAGTGCCCTTTAGGAACCGGCTTTCTACAGGGGCACCCAACGGGGAGTAGGAGGAGCTAACGCAGGGGACACCAGAAGAGGATTGGGGCTGCTCTGCAATACCTGTGCACAGAGCAGTTAAGTATGACATGTTTATTTTAATTAAAAATTGAAGCTTTAATACCATTTTAATCTTTTAAAGCAGGTGTGTAGAACCAAAATTCTAGAGGTTCAATTGATCTAGCAAGCAATTAGCTGCTTGATAACTTGAAAATTTGGGTCGCTCCCACCCTCTGTCCTGACCTGCTGCTTCTCCCGCCCTTTGCCCGGTCGTGAGGATGACTGCAGCAGTGGTGGTAGGACATTCCGAAGAAGACACCCAAGCTGCAAAGTGGCGCACCGCTGCTTTCCAGATAGGACTGTCACTAGGTCTGGATGTGGTCCACTATTTATTGATTTCTGTTTTAAAGCCTCACTTCCAGTGACATCACTACCCCAGAGTCTGAAAATGACAGCTTCTCTCTGACAGTTTTATTTGCTTTGAAATGCTTGTTATATCGTGTTGATAATTTTTCACTTTGATTTCTTTTCAGTGGGGAGGTGACTTGGGACTGCACACGAGGCCACCTGACCAGCATCACTCAATCTTCATGGACATTTGTCCAGAACACCACATTGGCCATCAAGGACTGGGCTGTGGCCATGATCTCAAGTCATTAAAGGCTAGTGGCTGTGACTACACAAGGAACAGACAATAAACAATGGCTTCATTTGGCTTTTACTCAAATCCCGTAACACTTCTGTGAAGAGTCGCAGCTGTGATGGGACCAGCGTGAACAATCTGGGATGAGAAGCCCTGAGATTCCCCTGTGACTTGTATTCCACTGCTGCTTTCTCCACCTCCTTGTTCCAGAACATATTGAAGGAATCTGGCAGACACATGGTTGTACCAAGTTCTCATGGGTCTTTGGGACAGATGATGTAGAAGCATTTATCAATCTTTTGTTCTTCGGGGATGTGTTGGACTTTGACATCGGTGGCACAATCTACTGTTTTCCTGTGGACTTGTGTCTTAATTTTTGTTGTTTTTTTATAAGTGTGATTTGTCTCTTGGATTGTCTGAATCAGTCATCTTGCGTTCAGTGCGCAGTCATGAGTGTTGTGTGCAAGTTGGTCTTAAATGTCTGTTGCTCTCATCCCAACATTCTGTTGTACAGGCAACATGGATCTTTGTTTTTAGCCAAATAAAGACATTTTTGTTTTTCTGTCTGCTTGTTCAGGCTGTTAAACCATATTATATGTCCCTTATCCCAGTCTGGAAACTACTATGGTTGACATTGGGAAGTATGCATTGACCTCTCCTCTGGCTTCATATCATACTTAGTCAAATAAAATCATCAGTGTTTCAGTACACAACATAGTCTGTATGTTTTAGCAGTGTGAGCTATATAAGGTAGTCAGTTTTTTTTTTTTCCAGGTATTTAGCCTTTTCTTTATTAGACCCTGTTCTCATATTGGGTAGCTGTAGCGAGCGTTCCTTCTACCCAGTTTTTACAGAGCATTTATCTTGCGATTTTTGCGTGCCAGCTCATTCACTTGAATTGGCTGCCCTGTGTTTGCATGTTGCCTGAAAAGAAGCTCCTGTTTCTTTTTGAGCAACAAGCTTCAGGCGATTATTAAAGGAGCTGTTTGCCGTGCGATGATCATGGCAGAATTGCATCGCGTTTGGGTTGCCTTTAAAGGGTAATGGCACCCAAATGTGCATTGTGCAGCAATTGTCATGCGACTTAGAATCATGGGCAGAATTGCCATGATTCTGCCCACAATTGCAAATCAGGAAATGTGGCTGGAGCCTAGGAATCAATGAAAGTGAGCTTTTTCCAGGGAGGTTTTCAGCTCTAGGTCCTCCAATGTGATATCTACTTTTCCTAAAGTATTCCCTGCAATGTCAAATCACATACAAATGCAACAGGGAAAATTAGGATATTTGGTTGTTGCAGTATGTAGACTGAGATCTTTCCAGCAGAGGCTCCTGGAGTTAGAGGCTGATAAATGTCTCAGAGGAGTTTAAAGTGTATGGCTAAGCAAAAAAAAAAAACACTGTATACAGTAATATCTGCAATGCATGCACATTTTGCCAAGTTTAATTTCTTTAAAATGCAGCATAATACACAGTAACCTGCTAAGAAATCGAATGAGCTCCGCACATGACTTGCCCTCTGGTGGACTACAGAACTCTTCCCCCTTATGTTGGAGAGTGGATGATCTGGAGTCGAGCAAATGAGAACAATGTCTGCTCAAACAGGAGTGAATTTCTTTGGAGATTGCTGACATTTTTCTTTAACATTAAAGAGAATTTGATGAAACCGAAGTTCCAGGACTTTTAAGGTGCCAGAATTAAGGACAAGATGATTTTCATAAAAATTCCATAAGCTTTATTTATACAAAGTTAAAAACTAGATAAAAGACAATTGTCATTCGTGAGAACAATTGCATCATATCATACAACTCTCCAGGTGTCCTTGCTCAACATGTTTCTCCTTTAGCTAGGGCTTCTTCAGGAGACTTATAGGAGCTGTGTAGAGTACATACTGTGAATGAAAAAGATATAGTAATTATGTATAGTTTACATACGCACTATATAACCGTATAGTCATGTGTCATATTATGGTCTTTAATACATCTACTTTATAATAGAAAAGCGTATGGCATCTAAAGATTCAATATGAAAGAATAGTTCATAACAAATACTAGATGCTACATAGGGAAGATCCATCACGTAAAGCTAGGCAAAGGAAACCTACCAGTTGTTCAAATAGATATACATCGGGTATATGTAGATAAGTAATCTCATGTTCATGCCAAACCAGAGCAGCTTAAGTAGCCATAGAAGACATTTTTCTTTACCTACAGCAGATATGCCCCGGGTTCTTTAAAACGTTAGCAATGTCTTGCCAACCCGACTGGGTTTTGAAAGTGAAGTTAACCACTTGATCTCCAGAAGACTTACCCCATCATGCAATGCTGTACATAAATGAAATGCTTCATTTTTTTTTCTCCCGCAAGTAGAGCTTTCTTTTGGTGGTAGTTGATAAACGTTATGTCCCCCCCCCCCCCCACTATAAAAAAAAAAGTTTGATTTTTTTTTTACTTTCCGCTATAAAATCTACCCAATAAAAAAAAAAGTGAATTTAATTTCTTTACACATTTTTGCCAATATGTATTCTGCTACATATTTTTGTAAAAAAAAAAAAAAAAAAAAAAAGTTATATAGCATCTACAAACTATGGTATGTATACTGGAATTTTTATTTAGGTCATTTTTTTTTTATACTAGTAATTCAGCAACTTATAGCGGGACTGCGATATTGCTGCGGACATTGACACTGACACTTTGTGGGAGCCAGTGACACTAATACAGTGATCAGTGCTAAATATATGCATTGTCACTGTACAAATAACACTGGCTGGGAAGGGGTTAAACATCTAGGGCGATCAAAGGGTTAACTGTGTGCTTAGCCAGTGTTTTTATGTACTGTATGTGCTGCTTTTAGTAGGGGAAAAGATGGATTTTATTCCCTGCTTTGCAGGGACACACAACCCATCCCTTCCCCCTGTCAGAACAGAGATCTGCCTTGTTTACATAGGCATATCGCCGTTCTGAGTCTGCCTGATGATTGTCAGGTGCTGGGGGACATCCAGTGCCCAGCTCCCGCAGGTTGGCTTCTGCTGTGAATAGTCACAGCAGAAGCGGCACGCTTGTGCCCCCCGCCCCCCCCTGTAGGCAGAAGTGCAGAATCGTGTGTGTATATCCACTTCAGCCCCAGGATTTCCCAGGTTAGGACCAGAGCACTTTTTGCGATTCGGCACTGCGTCGCTTTAACTGACTATTGCGCGATCATGCAACGTTGTACCCAAACGAGATTTGTGTCCTTTTTTCCCACAAATGGAGCTTTCTTTTGGTGGTGTTTGATCCCCTCTGCGTCATTTCTGATCACCACTCCATACAAAAAAAAAAATTTTGCAAAAAAACTGTTTTTCTTACTTTTTGCTAAAATTCAAATCCAAAAATAAAAATTTATTTTTTCATCGGTTTTGGCCGATTTATATTCTTCCTCATATTTTTGGTAAAAAAAAAAAAATCGCAATCGGCGTTTATTGATTGGTTTGAGCAAAAGTGCCCGTGTTTACGGATGATGAGAATTAATTTCTGGGGTTTTTATTTATTTATTTTTTTTACTGGTAATGGCGTCGATCTGCGATTTTTTTTTTTTTTTTTTTTTTTTTTTTTTTTTTTTTATATATCTGCGATTTTTAGCGGTAATGCGATATTTGGGCGGACATGTCGGACATTTTTGACACTTTTTTTGGGACCAATGACTTTTATACAGCCATTAGAAATTTAAATATCCACTGATTACTGTATAAATGTCATTGCCAGTGAAGGGGTTAACCTGCAGGGGGTAGTGAATGGGTTAACTGTGTTCCCTAGGCGTGTTCTAACTGTGGGGGGGGCTGAGCTGTTATGGGCATAGGAGATCTAACTGATCCCAGTGACAGGGATCAGTAGATCTCCTATGCCCACTGTGTTTACATTGGCGGTTCCCCATTCTTTCTGCTGTGGCCGATCATCGCGGCTCGCTGGCGGACATCGGGTCCGCCCGAGCTGCGGGCACACTCGGGAGTATGGGGGGGTGCGTGCGCCGCCTGCGGTGCGCACACGCCCTCTAGCAGCCATGCCGCAGATCGCCATTTATTTACAGCGATTCGCGGGATGCATCCACACTGCCGCAGTAAATATACTGCGCGTGGTGTGGAAGCAGTTAATACATATACTTCACAATAGAAAAGCGTATGGCATCTAAAGATTCAATATGAAAAAATAGTTCATAACAAATACTAGATGCTACATAGAGAAGGTCCAGCACTTAAAGCTAGGCAAAGGAAACCTACCCGTTGTTCAAATAGATATATATCATGCAGAGGGCATATGTAGATAAATCTCATGTTCATGCCAATCCAGAGCAGCTTAAGTAGCCATAAAGACATTTTTCTTTACCTACAGCAGATATGCCCCGAGTTGTTTAACCACATCTCTTTAGGTGGACGTCTATTGACGTCATGCCTTTGAGAAGTGATATCTGAATGGTGCCTGCAGCTACAGGCACCATTCAGATATTGTTTTTTCTGCAGGCGATTCTGTGTAATATAAAAGTGGTCTTAGTGGCGGATTTGCAGCAAGATTACTTTTATCAGCGGCGGTAGAGGCGCCCCCCCGCCGCTTACCGGATCCGCCGGCAGAGGTGGCGATGATCCAATCCGTCCCCCCCAGTGTCCGTGAGCCGACTGAGCATGGCTGAAGCCGCTCACTCGGCTCCATAACATGCCAGGGCGGAAATGACATCAGAAGTCCGTTCCGCCCCAACGGTCTTAACCAGTTCCACACTGCCTACCATCTATTTACAGCGGCAGTGTGGACGCTGGCCGCGAATCGCCGTAAAAAGGCGGCAATCTGCGAATGGCCACTAGGGGGCGCGCACCCCTGCCGCACTCCTGAGGAGTGTGCCCGCGGCTCGGGCGGACCCGATGTCCGCTGGCAAGCCGTGATGAGCAGCCACAGGCAAAGAGCTCTACCGATCCCTGTCACTGGGATCAGTTAGATCTCTCATGCCCATGGTAGCCCAACCACCCCACAGTAAGAACACACCTAGGGAACACAGTTAACCCCTAGATCGCCCCCTGCAGGTTAACCCCTTCACTGCCAATGACATTTATACAGTAATCAGCGGACATTTAAATTTCTGATCGCTGTATAAATGTCATTGGTCCCAAAAAAGTGTCAAAAATGTCCGACATGTCCGCTGCAATATCGCAGTACCGCTAAAAATCGCAGATCGCCGCCATTACTAGTAAAAAAAAAAAATAGATAAAAACCCCAGAAATGAATTCTCACCATCCGTAAACGCGGGCACTTTTGCGCAAACCAATCAAACGCCGATTGCGATTTTTATTTTTTTATCACAAATATGAGGAAGAATATAAATTGGCCAAGATGGCAAAAAATGTTTTTTTTATATATTTTTTTTTTTTTGGATTTGAATTTTAGCAAAAAGTAAGAAATATTTTTTTTTTTTTTTTTGCAAAATGGACGCTCTTCTTTTGTTTATAGTGGTGATCAGAAATGACGCAGAGGGGATCAAATACCACCAAAAGAAAGCTCTATTTGTGGGAAAAATAAGGATGCAAATTTCGTTTGGGTACAACGTCGCACGATCGCGCAATAGTTAAAGCGACGCAGTGCCGAATCGCAAAAAGTGCTCTGGTCCTAACCTGAGAAATTCTTCCGGGGCTGAAGTGGTTAAAGGGCCCGTTTTTTTTTTTTTTTGGGGCTTTCATTTTTTTTCAACTTCTCAATTTTTAAATTTTTTTTTTTTTGCATTTTAGTGTAAATATGAGATGTGCGGTCTTTTTGACCCCAAATCTCATATTCAAGAGAACCTGTCATGCTTTTTTCTATTACAAGGAATGTTTACATTTTTTTTTTTTTTAAAGAAAAACAGTGTAAAAATAAAAAGTAAAAAGCAAAACAAAAAAAAAATTTAAAGTGCTCCGTCCTGCCAAGCTCGCGCGCAGAAGCGACTGCATACGTAAGTCCTGCCCACATATGAAACCGGTGTTCAAACCACACACGTGAGGTATCGCCACGATCGTTAGAGCGAGAGCAACAATCTGTAACTCTAAACTGCTAACCTGTAGAATTTTTTAAACGTCGCCAATGGAGAGTTTTAAGTTGCAAAGTTTGTCACCATTCCACGAGTGGACGCAATTTTGAAGCATGACATGTCGGGTATCATTTTACTCAGTGTAACATTATCTTTCACAATATGGCAAAAATTGACATAACTTTACTGGTTTCTTATTTTTTAACTAAAAAAACTGAATTTATTCAAAAAAATGCACGCTTGGAAGACTGCGGCGCAAATACGGTCTGACATAGTTTTGCAATGACCACCATGTATTCTCTAGTGTGTTAGAAAAAAAAATGTTTGGGGGTTCTAAGTAATTTTATAGCAAAAATACCTGTTTTTTAACTCGTAACACCGAACCCAAAAAACAGGCTCGGTATTAAAGTGGTTAAAAAGTTAGCAATGTCTTGCCAACGTGACTGGGTTTTGAAAGTGAAGTTAACATTAACCACTTGATCTCCAGAAGACTTACCCCATCATGCAATGCTATACATAAATAGATTTTTTCTTTTTTTTTTCCCCCACAAATAGAGCTTTCTTTTGGTGGTATTTGATCAACGTGTTTTTTTTTTTTTCCCCCCCCGCTATAAACAAAAAAAACTATTTATTTTTTTTTTACTTTCCGCTATAAAATCTATCCAATAAAAAAAAATGTAATTTAATTTCTTTATAAATTATTGCCAATATGTATTCTGCTACATATTTTTGTTAAAAAAAAAAAAAAAAATCCCAAAATGTGTACTGTTTTTTTTGTATTGATTTGCGCAAAAGTTATAGCATCTACAAACTATGGTATTATACTGGAATTTTTATTTAGGTGATTTTTTTTTATACTAGTAATGGCGGCGTTCAGCAACTTATAGCGGGACTGCGATATTGCTGCGGACATTGACACTGACACTTTGTGGGAGCCAGTGACAGTAATACAGTGATCAGTGCTAAATATATGCATTGTCACTGTACAAATAACACTGGCTGGGAAGGGGTTAAACATCTAGAGCGATCAAAGGGTTAACTGTGTGCTTAGCCAGTGTTTTTGTGTACTGTATGTGCTCCTTGTAGTAGGGGAAGAGATGGATTTTATTCCCCCCCCCCATCCCTTCCCCCTGTCAGAACAGAGATCTGCCTTGTTTACATAGGCAGATCGCTATTCTGAGTCTGCCTGATGATTGGCAGGTGCTGGGGGACATCCAGTGCCCAGCTCCCGCAGGTTGGCTTCTGCTGTGAATAGTGCCCCCCTGTAGACGGATCCTGCAGAAGAGAGCCGCCCTGTAGCAGTAAATCTGCTATGGGGCGGTCAGTAAGTGGTGTTAAAATTGCTCTTTTAAGCCATGCTCCTACTTAAATGCATATGTTTATGTGCAATGTGTTGACATGCATTTTATATATGTTAATCTTTTTTTTAACGCCCTTGTATGGCCCGGGTCAATGCATTAAAAAAAAAAAAAAAAAAAGAGCTTGCATCACTTTTTGCATTAGTGTGAACAGAGTGTTATATTGTTTTATTGACCAAAAAATAATTAATTCTGGCCAATGAAATGAATTAACGGGCAAGCGCTAAACTCATTACATGTGTTTAAAAGTGTCATGTGTTTTGTCTGCCAAAACACCACTGCCAGGAGGAAAGGCGCCTAGGAGGGAATGCAAACATGTCCACAATGCATGAGGTTTAACCACTTCAGCCCCGGAAGGATTTCACACTTTAGGACCAGAGCCCTTTTTGCGATTCGGCACTGCGTCGCTTTAACTGACAATTGCGCGGTCGTGCGACGTTGCACCCAAACAAAATTTGCGCCCTTTTTTTCCCACAAATAGAGCTTTCTTTTGGTGGTATTTGATCATCGCTGCGTCATTTCTGATCGCCGCTATAAACAAAAGAAGAGCAACAATTTTGCAAAAAAACCCAAATTTCTTACTTTTTGCTAAAATACAAATACAAAAAAAGAAATACAAAAAAAACATTTTTTTTCATCGGTTTTGGCCGATTTATATTCTTCCTCATATTTGTGATAAAAAAAAAAATCGCAATTGGCATTTATTGATTGGTATGCGCAGAAGTGGCCGCGTTTACGGATGATGAGAATTCATTTCTGGGGTTTTTATTTTTAACTAGTAATGGCTGCGATCTGCGATTTTTAGCGGTACTGCGATATTGCAGCGGACATGTCGGACCATTTTGACACTTTTTTGGGACCATTGGCATTTATACAGCGATCAGTGCTATAAAAATGCACTGATTACTGTGTAAATGCCATTGGCAGTGAAGGGGTTAACCTGCAGGGGGCGCTCTAAGGGTTAACTATGTTCCCTGGGCGTGTTCTAACTGTATGGGGGCTGCCCTAGCAGGGGAAGGGAAGTGATCACAACTTCCATGTAGAGGAAGGCTGTGATCACAGCCCTTCCCCCCTCACAGAACGGAGGTCCGTGTTTACTTACACGGACCTCCATTCTTTCAGTGCAGGGGGGCATCGCGGGTAGCCGGCGGCGATCGAGTCCCCCGCACCCACTCCCTGGCCCCCCGAACACAGTGAGCGCGGAGGCGCGCCTCCGGCAGCACGCGCGCACAAAGTGCGCGATCTCGCAGCCGCCGTCATATCATGGCGGTTTGCGTTATCGAGCCACTTTGTCGCAAGTGGTTAAAAGTGTAGCTAAGTCTGGCTCAGCTATAAGATTACTACTCTTAATCTGTGAATTATTGTTCCTACATAGTTTAACCTCCCTGGCGGTATTCCCAAGTGTGGCTCAGGGCGAATTTTCAGTACCAAGAGCGATAACCCCGAGCCACACTCGGAATTGCATCGCTGGATCCAGGCAGTGTTACTCACCTTGTCCCCTGGATCCAGCGATGTCCCCCGCCGTGTCTGCGGGATGTGTCCTCCGCCAGATGCCTCTGTGGACCGGGCTCCGTTCCCTGCGAGCGTCGCGTCGCATGGGGGCGGAGACCGGCGGCAAATTCAAAAAGTGAAACACAGTAAGCATACAGTACACTGTAGTCTGTAAGATTACATTACTGTATGAAATCATTTCACATCCCCTTTGTTCCTAGTGCTTTGCCCAGTGCCCTGCATGCACTTTTATATTATATATGCCATTCTTTCTGCCTGGAAACTTGAGAATGTCCATGGCATCCAAAAAGTGTCCCTTTACGTCAAAAGTGTTTTTTTTATCAGCTAGAAAACACTGATAGTAAATAAGAATCATTTGCAGAATTGAGTGATACTGATTTTTGGGGAAATTTATCATCAGAAACTGAAAGTGACGACAGCGACAATTCTGCAACTGAGCAAATTTTTGTGTTTTTTGGTTTAATTACATTATTGAATAAATTTTGTTACTATTATATTATTATTTTTGATAATTATTTATAGTTATTTATTATAATTTATGATTTCTTGTTTCAAACTTAATCATACATGGGATGTCTACCAGACTCTGGTTTGGACAGATTTAAGTGAGTTATTCCTAAGAATTACAGGTCTACAATATAAAACGCTAAATTTCTATGCAAAACAATGTACCGCTTTCAGCACCAAAAATCTGACATGATCATACCGCCAGGGAGGTTAAGTCCCCGTTCAGACATTGTGTTGAGGAAACTAGCATTCCCACTTGCCATTTTAAAGTGGTGATTTACATGCGTTTTCATATGTGCATAGCACAACCCATTCACTTCAATGGGCAGGACCTTGTGCGTTTGTCGCCCAAAAGAAGGTCCTGCTCCTTTTTGGCGACAAGCTTAGTTGGATTTTTAAACGTGTGTGGCACTCACAGCCGCATTGCGCCATGTTTGGGGTGCCTTTTTAACCACTTCCTGCCAAGCGTGTTGTCAAGTGACGCCTGGGAGGGGCATTCGTCGTTTCGGGTGGATGTCCTATGATGTGCTCTCAGAACGTGCCCCACGGGATGCGCTGTGGCCTGATCTGTCACAGGCTGTGTTCACCAAACACAGCCGATGACTGATCAGTGTACCGGCCCAGTACAATGTGATCGCTGTGACCAATCACAGAAGATGACATGACAATTGCAAACCAGGAATGGCTTCCTTTCATGCCATTCATTGTGTACAATTGTGTTGCTAGCTGTGATTGGTCACAGCTACCATATGGTACAGACAGGGCCAATCACAGCCCGTCTGTACCATCTCTGGCCAATCACAACAATACACATTGAATTAATTTTTCATTCAGTAAAAATTGTTGCTTGTATCAGTAAAATGTGAAAAAAAAAAATCCTGATCACTTTCCCTATGGTAACACTGTATTGCTCTGGTCACGGTGTAGTTAAAAAAAAAAAAAAAAAATATATATATATATATATATATATATTTTTTTTTTCTTTCTTTCTTTTTCACATACTGTCACCAGTCAGTGTCCTTGATCACCATCACGGCAGTTATCTGATGATGCTGTACTGCACTGGTGACAATGTGGAAAAAAACTCCAATTTCTTCATTTTCCACAAAATGTGAAAAAAAATTACAACTTCTAAAACCTTGCCACGCCGCTTACTTAAATACCTTGGGCTTTCTACTTTCCAAAAATAGGTTATCTGGGGAAATGTATGCTGTCCTGGTGGTTTCATGCCTCAAGAAATGAGCTAGGCTGTCAGGAGTGATCGATTTTCAGTACAGCTTGGCCTAAATTTATGAAGAACAAATATATATTTGCAAACTTTTATAACGGAACTGAAGAAAAAAATCTTTTTTTTCCCCTAAATTTGTTTTTTTGCTTTTTTTTTTCTTTAGTTTTTTCTTTAGCAAAAAAAACTAAATGCCACCAAAAGAAAGATATATTTGTGTGAAAAAAATGCTACACATTTCATATGGGTGCAGTGTTGCATGTCTGCGCAATTGTCTTTCAAAGTGTGACAGTGCTGAAAATTGGCTTGTGCGGGAAGGGGTTGAAAGTGCCCGGTTAAGAATAATGGCACTTTGCTGTGTTTTGGAATTGGGGCAATTACTATTACGTTCACTGACAGACGCAGCCCTTCATTAGACAAGTGGGGTTATGCTCATATCACTAGGAGTAGACTAGGCAAAATAAAACAAAAGCATAGGTTGGCCCCTCCCAGGGGGCCGTCCTCACCTTAGCATATAACCCCCTGCTAGACAATAGCATATCAGTTTTTATTGCCTAGTGCAAGGAGTAGACCTGGTTCCCTATGGGATCTGCGTTCGTCTGAATTTTTTTCTGCTGAAGACTGCTATCAAGAAGCCGGCTGGTGGTATAGAGGATATCTAGAATCCAAAAACTTTCCCCAGTCCGGCCAACATCTGTGTGAGCTACCCTTAGCCTTGGTGGGGACACGCCGCATAGGGCCCATTCCGTGCGGGCTGCCAGTGGCTGATCCCACTTGTGCCCAGTGACTGGTTTGTTGCTGTCCAGTGGCCTGGCCAGCAGCATCCCTCTCCATGGGGAGGAAAGTTTGCTTCGGGTGGCTACCCGCTGCGCCTGTCGGATCGGTGAGCGGACCCCTCTTCCGTCCTAGGGGCGCGGAGAGGGGCATCTGGGCAGCTTCTGAGGTAGCCGGCCGGTGGGGGCTTTTTAGTGGGGACACATCTGGGGTTGTAATCTCCCGCCACCCCACTCCCCCCCCCCGGCGGTACCACACTCCGCACTGACCGTTTTGAGCACTGTATTCAGGCGATTCACCGCCATTTTGTGGTGGATCACCGTTCATTTGCCACCATTTTGCCGTAGCTCGGCATGTTTTGATGGCAGCGGGCATTTTTCTGTAGCCCATGCGGTTTTCAGCCTGTCCTCTGGTGGCCCCCAGTGGCTTTTCTCGGTATTTCGGGGAAGTGATAAAAACGGCAGAGGCATTTCTGTTTTCGCTTGGACAGCGTGGCTAACAGACGCGGCGGTGCAGGCTCATGAAGTGGAGTGTTTTTTCATTGCTCATTCCGGTCACAGCGCCGAGGCATCAAGAAACAGCAAGTATAGCTGGCTTTCCCTGGGTGCTGGTAGCGGTGGGTGTAATCCTTCTGGGTCTTCCTGGCTGATTGGTGGGGTAGAGGTGGTGGTCACACAGTGGGGGTGCCAGAAGTCTGGGATGTCAGAGGCCAGCAGTGCTATGGCAGGGGTACCTGCGGAGCAACAATCCACGCCGGGGTCCTTGGAACAGCTGAGGGCGGTATTTGGTGAATTCTTTCCCCTGGAGGGGGACCTGACTCCGGGGGGCCCCAAAAAATGCCCGCCCCCCGTCATTCTTCGGGGGGAGGATTCGGAACCAGAGAGCGCCTCAGTGGTCACGGGAACCCCTGTGGAGCTATCAGAGGGGGAACTGATACCCTCAGACGGTGAAAATGATCAGGGGGCTTCATCTTCGCGTGACAAAGCGATATTGACTGCCCTGATCACTGATATTTGCGAGTCCATGCGGCTTGACCAAGCAGGGGAGTCGCATGAGTCCGCATATATTTGTGGGTCGCTTAAGCCCACTAGGTCCCCCAGGGCCTACCCTTATGATCAGGTTTTTGAACAGGCGGTGTTCAAGGAATGGCTGCGGCCGCAAAATTCCTTTGCTTTACCCAAAAGCTTTGCTGTTCGCTACCCCTTTTAGGATAATTTTACTAAGAGATGGGCTTCCCCAGCAGTGGACCCATGGGTCGCCCCTCTGAATAAGGCAACGACCACTCCATTGGAGGGGTCTCCGTCTTTTAAAGAGGCGGCCGATTGCCGCACAGAGGCAGTGTCTAAGGCACTGTTCTTGTTGGCTGGGTCAGCCATGCGGCCAGCTCTGGCGGCTGCTATGGCGGCGCAATCTCTTTTCGAGTGCGCTACCACATCACATGGTTTGATTTGTGAGTGTGCGCAGGCTGAGCTGCAAGGGGCACAACACTTGGAAGAGGGTCTCCGCTACCTATGCGATACTGCATTGGACCTACTTCCCATACTGTCAAAAATGTCTGTTTTTGCAATTGTTATCAGGCGGGTGCTGTGGCTCCGCTCTTGGTCAGGCGACCAGGCGTCGAAGAAAGCTCTTACGGATCTTACCTTTCAGGGAGGGCGTCTGTTTGGCCCACAGTTGGATGAAATCATTAAGGATTTCACGGGAGGGAAGAGTACTTTCCTTCCAGAGCCAAAACGGCGGGATTTTCGCCGTAGGCAGGGCCCTGTTTCTTCAGGCCAGAAGAAGTTTTTTTGTGCGCCCCGCTCAGCGGGAAAGGGCTTCAAGTCCGGTAAGGCTTCCACTGGGCCCAGTTAAAGGCCCTGGCAACGTAAGTCTGAAAAAATGAAGGATAAGTCAACCTCCGCATGATGGGTTGCCCCCGTCCGTCTCTTAGGTGGGGGGGGCGGTTACTGGGGTTCACAGACAGATGGTCTGCCTGCATCACCGATCAGTGGGTGCTGGAGGTGGTGTCCTCCGGGTACAGCATAGAGTTCATCTCTCTACCCCCAGAAAGGTTCTTCCCTTCAAACTTAAGACTCCCTCAGGGGCGTCGGGAGGCGCTTCTAGGCGCCATTCGGGCGCTTGCCCAACAGGGGGTGGTTGTATGGGTACCCGCGATGGAAAGGTTTCACGGGTTTTACTCAAACCTCTTTGTGGTGCCCAAAAAGGGCGGTGTCAGGCCAGTTCTGGACCTGAAAGCGCTAAACTGCTTTGTAAAGACAAAGAGATTCATAATGGAGTCCTTCCGCTCGGTCGTGGCCGCCCTGCACCAAGGGGAATTCATGGCGTCCCTGGATATCAAGGATGCATATCGCCACATTCCAGTTTGTCACAGACACCAGCGTATTGTACGCTTTGCAGTGGGGGATCTGCATTTCCAGTTTGTGGCACTTCCCTTTGGTCTGGCTTCGGCTCCCCAAGTGTTCACCAAGGTGGTGGCCCCGATGCTGGTGCTGTTGAGACAGAGAGGTATCGTGGTGGTAGCGTACCTCAACGATTTACTCCTGAGAGCAGAGTCGGCTGCAGCTCTGGAGGAGAACGTGATAATCACGGTGTCCACGTTAAAAGAATTCGGTTGGCTGATCAACCTGCAGAAGTCGACATTGACTACATCCTGTTGTCTGGAATACCTGGGTCTGATTCTGGACACAGTGCAGGCAAGGGTGTTTTTACCGCTGAACAAGCTCCTGACACTACAGGCAGCAGTGCGAACCCTGTTATCACGCTGGTGGTCCTCCTTACGGTTCTGTATGTGAGTGTTGGGGCTCATGGTGTCGTCTTTCGAAGCGATACCTTACACCCAGAGTCACACTCGGCTCCTGCAGAAGACGATTTTGTCGCAATGGGACAAATCCCCCCTATCCCTAGACAGACTGATCAGATTGGATCATCAGTCCCGAGGATCCTTGATTTGGTGGATTCGGGCTCCAGCCCTTAAATTGGGAAAGTGTTTCCTCCCCATCAATTGGTCGATAGTAACAACGGATGCCAGCCTACCGGGCTGGGGAGGGGTCCTGGGTCAGTTCTCTGCCCAGGGTCGTTGGTGAGCTCAGGAAGCTTGCCTTCCGATAAATGTACTGGAATTGAGAGCGATCAGACTTTGTCTGTCCCGTTGGTCGGCAAGGCTGCGAGGCCTCCCTGTCCGGGTTCAGTCGGACAATGCCACGGCTGTGGCATATGTGAACCATCAGAGCGGAACAAGGAGCTTGGCAGCAGCCGCGGAGGTGGCTCTGATCCTACGATGGGCAGAACTTCACGTGCCAGCACTCTCCGCAATCTACATTCCAGGCGTGGAAAACTGGCAGGCGGACTTTCTCAGCCACCTGACTCTGGATCAGGGGGAATGGTCCCTACATCCAGAAGTGTTCCTCCAGGTTTTCCTCAAGTGGGGCACGCCAGAGGTGGACCTCATGGCCTCCAGACTCAATCACAAGGTACAGACTTTTGTGTGCAGATCAAGAGATCCGTTGGCGGTCGCCACGGACACACTGGTGGCACTCTCGGGTTGGTATCGGCTACTGTACGTCTTTCCTCCTCTGAAGCTTCTGCCGCGGGTTTTGCGCAGGATAGAATCAGAGGGAATCCCGACAATCCTGGCAGCTCCGGATTGGCCTCGGCGTCCTTGGTACGCCGATGTGGTACAGATGGTGGCAGATGTCCCGTGGCGTCTTGCACTTCACGAAGACCTACTGTCTCAGGGACCCATCTTTCACCCTGCTTTACCCTCGCTGGCTTTGACGGCTTGGCTATTGAGTCCCAGGTGTTGAGGGATAGAGGGGTCTCTGACTTCGTGATCCCTACTATGATTAGAGCGCGCAAGTGTACTTCGCGTAAGATTTATCATAGGACCTGGAAGGCCTATATTGCCTGGTGTGAGGCGTGTGGTTGGAACCCCCGCTCTTATGCGATGTCCGGGGTGCTGACTTTTTTGCAGCAGGGACTGGACAAGAACCTGCCGTTGAGTACGCTTAAGGGTCAGATTTCGGCTCTGACGGTTCTTTTTCAACGACCCTTGGCGTCACATTCGTTGATCCGTACATTTGTACAGGGTGTACGTCATGTGGCTCCTCGGATACGGTCACCTTTGGCGCCGTGGGATTTGAATCTGGTGCTCTCTGTGCTTCAGAAGCCACCATATGAGAAGATTAGGGACATTCCCTTGCAATTGTCGCAGAAAGTGGCTTTTTTTGGTGGCTGTTACATTCGCTAGGCGGGTGTCTGAGTTGGCAGCTTTATCCTGCAAGTCGCCTTACTTGGTCCTTCATAAGGACAAGGCGGTTTTGCGACCTTCCCCTTCTTTCCTTCTGAAGGTGGTTTCTTCTTTTCATTTGAATGAGGATATTGTTCTTCCCTCATTGTGCCCGCACCCGTCGCATCCCAAGGAATTTGAACTTCATTCTTTGGATGTGGTGAGGGCTTTGTGGGTGTATTTGTTTTCTACAGCTTCCTTTTGGAAGTCTCATTCTTTATTTGTGCTGACGGAAGGTTCACGCAAAGGCATGGCGGCCTCGTCAGCTACCATTTCTCGGATTAGGAAGACCGTGACTCATGCATATGAGGTTCGGGGCAAGGTTCCCCCTTTTCCAGTCACTGCTCATTCCACCAGGGCAGTTAGTACTTCCTGGGCTTTTAGACACCAGGCCTCGGTGTCTCAGGTGTGCAAAGCGGCTACTTGGGCCTCTGTGCACACGTTTACTAAGTTTTACAAAGTTGATGTTTCAGCATCGGCGGATGCTGCTTTTGGCCGCAAAGCTTTGCAAGCGGCAGTGTAGGCGCGACTAGCGCCGCCTGAGAGGGCTTTTTTGTTGGGTACAGTTGTTATAGTTGCCCGCCCCTCTTGATTGACACAGCTTTGGGACATCCCCACTTGTCTAATGAAGGGCTGCATCTGTCAGTGAACATAAGAGTAAAAGGGATTTTATTATAACTTACCGTAAAATCCTTTTCTCTGAGTTCGCTGACAGACGCAGCACCCACCCCTCTGTTGAGTTTGTACGGCTTGTTACGAACTGATATGCTATTGTCTAGCAGGGGGTTATATGCTAAGGTGAGGACGGCCCCCTGGGAGGGGCCAGCCTATGCTTTTGTTTTATTTTGCCTAGTCTACTCCTAGTGATATGAGCATAACCCCACTTGTCTAAGGAAGGGCTGCGTCTGTCAGTGAACTCAGAGAAAAGGATTTTACGGTAAGTTATAATAAAATCCCTTTTTTGCCCCGGATTCTGAATCGCCTAATGTGAAGGAGGCCTAAAGCTGTACTCCGGGGTAAGCAAATATTGTCCAAATTTCAGGTGCAATGTGTATTTTTACTTGAATTTTAGCATGCTTTGCATATTTCTTCCAGATCTGTTCGGTAAATCTCATATGAAACTTGTGGGAGCTTCCTGTAATAAAGACCGCTCCCTTCTGCTTTCTCCTCAGTAGTCTGTTTTCTGCAGGCAGCTGGTCATGGGTGGGGTTTGTTGGGTTCCTCCCACAGTTCTGCTATCTGCACATTGCAACACTGTAATGATGTCACCCCTACTTTTACAAGGTAATAACTAGGGATGCACCGGTATTGTGCCGATACTAGTATTTTCACGAGTATCTGTACTTGTGAAAATGTTCCCGATTCCAGAAACTGATACCGGACTTGACCATGCAGCGTGACTTCGGCACAACTTCTGTATAGAAGTTAATGAAAGTCGCCCCCAAAGTAGTACAGGAACCTATTTCTAAGTCGGAGTGACTTGAGTCGCTCATATTTAGAACGGTTCCATTGCAATTCATGGAGGTGACTTGTCAGACGACTCAAGTCGCCTATGTGTGAACCTGCTCAGTGCAGTATGTTGACAGATTAAAACATAATAAAACACATGTGGATGTACACTCACAAATGGAGGTAATCAGACAGCATGATAGGATCAAAGGGGTCTTCAGCTGTGACCCGGATGAGGTATTCCAGCAGGGAGGTCTGCTAGCTGCTTCCAACCCGGGTATGCTGGTGGTTTCCAGCACTTTCCGGGAGCTGGGGACAGTGTGCTGTACACGGAGGCTGGGATGTCCCTTTGGGGTTCACATCAGGCGGGGGTGTGTGTGCGCGTTCGGATGATCCGTGATCCTTCATCAGTCTTAGCACACTGTCCCAGCTCCCTGGAAGCGCTGGAAACCACCAGCATACCCGGCTTGGAAGCGGCTAGTGGAGCTTCTTGCTGGAACACCTCACCCGTGACACAGTGGAAGACCCCTTTGATCCTATCATGCTGTCTGATTACCTCTGTTTGTGAGTGTACCTTGACGTGCATTTTATTAAATCTGTCAACATACTGCACTTAGAAGGTGCTGCTGCTTTATCATTTTTTCTACCACAGTTTCTCCTACCTCATCCCACCCCTGCAGCCTCTAAGGACAGTTCTCTCGGCTGTCTCCTGTACCTGGCCTGCAGTCTCTGATGGTCTCCTGTACCATGCCTGCAGTCTACTAAAACCGAGCAGACACAGACCTGTCATCAACCCCACTTTGCTCCAATCAGCTCACAGATCCCCTGGTGATGGTAATTGAAGCAGCCAGTGTGAAAAGGTCCTTAAAGAGACTATTCCTAATTAGGTCCCTGCTGCTCCCTGTGGACTGATGATCTGATAACTGGTGGGGCAATATATTGAAGGATCAGCAGAAGAAAGCACAGGTCAACAGAGTGAATAAAGCAGAAGCAGGGAGATACTTGCATTGCAAGTCTTTGAATCATAGTCTTTTAAAGAAGAGGAGCTCTATACCCTGCTTCCCTACTGGAATTATGCCTTCGCTGTTGGTCAGGAGAGCACTCCACCGCCACAGGGCAGGCATAGATCTGTGCGCTCAGGCAGGCACACAGCAGAGGGACATGGTCCATACAAAGGGTGTCAGAATTTTGTTAAAATATGGTCTGTGGGTCCAAAAGAGTGGGGCAATCGGGGCATTGGGGTGGTAGGCCTGAATTGAAAAAGCAAAGCCTTGCATTTCAAAGTTAGCCTCTTCCACGTAATCAAGGTAGACCTTTTCACCCCAGTGTAGTTGTGGCCAAGTGGTTAAGGCGATGGATTTTAAATCCATTGGGGTCTTCCTGTGCAGGTTTAAATCCTGCCAACTACGGTTCTATTATTGGATCGTCTCAATGGGCTCTCCCTGCACAGGTTCAAATCTTGGCAAGTGCTATCTGTTCTTGGGTTGTCCCATGAAAATATGATTCTTGGCAGTTATGGTTCCTTTACTGCTAGTGGCTTGTGTTGTTAACATTGTCACGGACAACATCTGCACTGTTGCTTCAGGTTAGGAATGCCTACAGTACAGACGTTTCTGCTTTTCTCTAGAGAAGTGGCTTGGATAAGCTGCAAAGCATCTTTGAACCTAAAACGTACACAGAGCACCCAGGTGCAGGAAGCTTGGAGCTGTTTTGGAGTACATAGAGTAAGGATGAAGAGATATTAGCAGTCTCCAGGTAGTTGAACTTCTAGTGACATGGTCTTGCATCCATAGGCATTTCCTGAGGCTTCCAGACCAGAGTCTCTTCATGCCACAAGGCAAATGTTTAGAATGTATGGTACAATGTATTTCACATATACTGAAAAGTAATATTTTTAAAAGCTGAATGTCTAATATAATGCCTTTCCGTGGGCATTTGTTGGTCTGTTCTTTAGCCATTCAAACATTATTGGAGGACTTGCCTCCACCAAGAGATGTGTGCTTAGATTTTCACTTTGTAATGAGTGTGACTTCAGTGGAAGATTTTCCTACTACTCCTCCAGCTTGTAAACAGACTTTCTGACCCAAGGCTGTAGGTAGTCGTGGCCGAGTGGTTAAGGCAATGGACTAGAAATCCATTGGGGTCTCCCGGCGCAGCTTCAAATCCTGCCGACTACGATCTGCTTTTATCATGTCCACTTTCTTTAACTTTTCCTCAGTGAGTTGGCACCAAGCTCACCACTACCTCAAATCACAAAACCACTTAACCCTTTCCATGTAGCAAAGGTGGCACTAAAGCGGGTGTGGTTAAGGCGATGGGCTCGAAATTCATTAGGGTTTCCTTGTGCACGTTCCAATCCTGCCACCCATTTAGAGTTCCCTCCTCATCCCTTTAAACCCGAACACATATGAATTACACACGTTCTGAGGCTAATTTAATACAGAGAAGGCACCAAGTGAGTTTATTTGCCACTTTAATCAGCCACAGAACCTGTGTAATTAGTATGCGTTCGGGTTTAAAGGGATGAGGTGGCAACCCTACACGCGCTGTATCTTCTTGGATAGTCCCATAAAGGGCTGTTATTATTAATTCAGCAGGGTTATCCTTACTAGAGTTGAGCGAACCAGAACTGTAAAGTTCGGGTTCGTACGAACTTGCGGTGTTCGGGAACCGAACCTGAACTTTTGAAAAAGAGTTTGGGTTCGGGTTCTGGGTTCTGGTATTTTTTTCCAGCTTGTTGAATAGCTGCAGGGCAGTCAATCAACAAGCGTTTCACTGGTTTTCCCTTAGAAGCCATCACAGCCATGCCTACTAATGGCATTGCTGTGATTGGCCATTGCATCATGTGACCCAGCCTCTGTATGAGCTGGAGTCACGTAGTGCTGCATGTCATATGCTCTCAGGCTAGTGTAGGGAAAGGATGCTGCTGGTGCTGTGAGGGACAGATTTCAGATCTAATAACATCTCATTCTGCATTACAGAACAATCTAATTGTGGACTAGGTAGAGATTACTACTACTACTGCTTTTAGGGACAGATTGCAGATCTAATAACATCTCATCCTGCATTACAGAACAATCTGATTGGATTAGTTAGAGTCTACTGCTTAGAGGGACAGATTGTTGTTCTAAAATTATCTCCTAGTTCTATAGGGTCAGGTTCCTACTGTTGCTGTAAGGGACAGATTATTGTTTTAAAATCATCTCCTAGTTCTATAGGGTCAGGTTCCTGCTGTTGCTGTAAGGG
>BLSH010324506.1:55843-68748 GCA_018402905.1 Glandirana rugosa | reverse complement strand
CCTCAGCAGCACACAGACTCTGCTGTCTGATCTACAGCGTGTGGTGTGTGTTCCTGATCTGCCTGTACTTTGATTACCTGTTCCTACGACCCGGCCTGCCTGACCTTGCTGATTCCCGCCTGCACCGACCCCTGGACTGCCTACGACCACCCTCCTGCCTAGCCCTCCTGTACTTCTGCTGCCCGCCTGTTGACGACCCTGCCTGAACCCGACCATCCATCTGCCTGCTCCTTCTGTACTGCACCGCCAGCCAGCTTCACGACCCGGCCTGTACGACCACGCTTCTTGTGCACGAGTGCACCTACGGACTTCCTATCAACACCAGTGACCCAGTCCGACCCTCGTGCCATCCTGCACTCCCGAGCCACCTGTCTACTCTACCAGGGGTTCCCGAGTCAGGGTCGTAAGGGAGGTTACCCACTGCATAAGTCAGACTCATCCACCAGGTACGTGACACAGTGCCTCAACAGCCACTGACCTCACCGCATGTCCCTGGTGTATTCTGCTTCTTGAGGAAGACATCTAAAAGTTGTTGACATTCTCAACTAGTACCACTTTCTGTGAGAGGGATTTCTACATTTTTACTAATCTAACAGTAAAGAACCCTTTCCATAATCTAAAGTTAAACATCCTTTCTTCTAACCTCAAATCATGGCCATAAGTCTTCTCCAGAGACCTTAGAGTAAACATTTTCTCACCATTTCTAGAGTCGGCTCTGATACATTTGTACATTGTAATCATATATCCCCTCTTAAGCACTTTTCTCTAAAGTGTATAACTATAATCCATGAAGTTGATTCTCGTAGATGAAGTTCTCCATCTCCCTTATGTTGCCGTTTGCTGAAATCTTTCTTTTTCAACATCTTTCCCCGAGGATTGGTGACCAAAACTGAATTGCATATTCAAAATAGTCTCAAACTAGTGTTTTGTAAAGGGGTAGAATTATTGGTTTATCTCTGGAATGTTTGCCAATTTTAATGCATGACAGTATTTTTCTAGCTGTGGCATTGAGTACTGCTTCTAAGTCTGTGTACTACAAACACTCCCAGATCCTTTCCATCATTGATTCTCCTAATGAGCCCTTCTAAATGTGTAATTTGCTTTATATAAAAAGGCATGTACAAAAAACTGGACTAGACAGTAATCCTTGTGACAAACCATCTTTAATCACATTTTTAACACAAACATTTTGATTGATATTAAAAGAATAGGTTCCAAAAACACTGGCTTGCTTTCCATGGTCTTGGTTTAGATGTTCTGAAATAAATTGAAACATATATAGTACAATTGTAATTAGTTTTGTTAAGAACAAACAGTATACAATACATTATTGCACTTAAAGTAGGCACATGTATCCTTATTTTAGATGTATGATGTAGTTTGCCTCTATGAGAAAACACACCTTAGAAGAAATATGTTTGAGCTGCAGCTCTACATGGGTTTACCTTGGAACCACATATCCTTCACTGCACCATTTCATAAAGGCCACTTGCTGCATACAGGAGAGGGCGACTGAGATGTGTTTGTGAGTGGACTGGTGGGGACAAGTTGTACGGATAGCCATGGTAGTGACCTGTGAAACCTAGTAGAAACCTGTTTCTAGAATGTATTCTACCTGGATACTGCTGATATGCTAAATCTCAGTTTAGCATGTATGTGTTTGGGGAGAAGGGAGCCAAATCGACAGCAGGCACTTATTTAAACATCTTTTGTTTATCTTGGTCAATAAGTCTCCAGTTTGGGTGTACTGGTACCACCAGAGAGATCTGGGTTCATGTCATGTGGGGCTACTTAAACTAAACTTTTGGGCTCATCCTACCTTGTAAAGCCTCCCCATGTTTAAGAAGCAAGCATGCTCAGATCACCCAAGAGCCTGGAGCTCTGGTATTGCATTCCTATTGGCCAGTAAAACATCCCATAGCAAAGGGAGTCTTCTGCTACTTGCTGCATTTCAATTACATGTAGCACTGTCCCTTGCTGAGCTCATAGGCCTCTTTCTAGTTAACTGCAGCAGGTTGCTAAGGGTTTCCACTTTGGTTGCTAGGGCTTTACACTTATCCACCCTTACTCCCGCTTGCTCGTTACTCAATGATCAGTCCAGGGTATTTGTGTTTTTGTATTTTATTTTGGAACTTGGATGGGAGAAGGGATTAGTGGGATACTCCAACTTGAACTATTCACAGTGGATAAGGACAAATCTCACTTGGCCTCACCGGATTGTTTGTGGAAGCAGTCACACTGCCTTAACCATACTGCCACATGTATGGAGGAATTAAGTCTTCTTGCTCTCACTAACAGCAGACTTGATGCAGTATCTTCAGGATACTCTCTAGCATCTCCTTGACTGACACCTGTCCACTGACTCTTCTAGCTGAAGAGGGTGGGCTGCACTTGACAGGCCCCAAAAACACAGATCTGAACTTACAGTAGGCAGAATCAGATTCTTGCTGGTGTATCCCTTCCAGTCAGCTCTGCAGGAACTCTGGGTTCAGCTTCTCTCTCTAGGACCTTAAGTTGACCACCCAAGGCTGCACGACCACCTCCATGGAAGAGATGGCAGCCACCCCCCTCCCTCCTGGACTCAACTAACATTAAGCACATGTGTCTTGGGCTTTTATACAGTATCCCAGCATGCAATGCAGCACTTTTCCTTTGGCAATAGCCAGGACTGTAACAAAGCCTATGCACTCACTTGCTAGGTCCCCTCCCACTTTCCAAAATGCCTCCCTATTGGACCATTGTGAGACATTCTGACAAGCTGAGCTGCACCTAAGCACAATGAGCAGACCTAACCAATAGATCATGCTTCCCGGTAGGCAGAGAGCACTCTAATACTCTAATAAGCTCATACATACTATTCGATTTTCTGCAAAATTTTCCTTCGGATTTACCAAAACCATGTAGTGTAAGGGCCTGCCCGATTGCATACAAATTGAAATTCTTAAGGTTTGACCTCATGTTACATGGTTTGGTAAATTTCAAGACAAAAATCTGCAGAAAATCTAATAGTGTGTATGGGGTCTAAGACTTACCTGACCATCTTCCTGGTAAGCAGAAAGACCAAACCTAAACTCTCTTCTAGCACCTACCTAGGAGGGTGCTACATACATAAAGTTAGTTTTAAATAGGGCACTAACAAGTGGGAGGAGCTTAAAATCAACCACTTCAGTTCTTCATAGATGTATTTAGGTGACTTTCTATACCTGTGTCTAAAGCTGGATACACACCATACAATTTTCTGTAGATTTTTTCCTTCAGATTTACCAAAACCATATAATATGATGTCAAACCTTAAGAGTTTCAATTTGTATGCAATCAGGCAGGCCCTTGCACTACATGGTGTTGGTAAATCTAAAGGAAATCAGACAACAAAAGTTGTATAGTGTGTATTGGGTCTAACTAATGAAACTACTCATAGATGGCTTAAAATTTGGCCAGCCAAATTTCAATCCATGTGTGGCTAATCCTGATTGACAGAATTCGATCTAATGATCGACTTCTGTGGGGCGGACTTCTTGGAAATTTATTTTGATCAGTGTATTCTGAGAATCCCCACTGTCAGAATACAATGTCTCATTAGGGAGAATTAATCTATCCTCCTTGATTATGTTGATGGAGGAAATTGTTTCTTTTTTATTTGTTCGGCCTGCTGGCTGAATGAAAAAAAATGCATCTATAGTCAGTTTAAACCTGAAATAATTGTTTTTGGGTGGACTAACAGTATAATATAATTACCAAGGAAAGTTAAAAAAAAAAAAAGTACAAAAAGTTTCAAGGCAATCATTTTAACGGCTCATTTTCTTCAGCGTTAAAGGCACATTTTGTTTACTGATCTTTTTATATTTTATTAAATGAGTTTGTCTTCAGTCTTATTTATTAAAGTATGGAACTGTTTTTTCTTTTTCCTTTTTTTTTGGATAGAGTGAGGGTTATAACCCATGTCAGTTTTTTTTTTTTTTTGCCATCTGTGTCCCATTAAAGAGATTTCCCTTACTTTTCTGTCTCATAACCACAACAGTAAATTAGATTATATCCATCCAAATTGAGAGGAATTCCTGGTAATTACCAGGGTCAGTGACCCTATTCAAAAATGTCCTCTCTATTCCGGTTCTGACAAACACTCAACATGTGAGATCTTCTTTTAGTCATAACAGTCAGCATGACAAAAGATTTAGTGACTCTCCCTAACAGAGAGACATTCAGTAATAAAAACCTGACAGGCATTCTAATCCACTCATCCAAAACCAAAAAAAAGTTTTGGTTTCAGTTATGCATGAAAGCTTTTATGACACATATTTGCTAATGTTAAACACTAGTCTTGGCCTAAAGATATACAGCTGTGAATGGAATACTTACGCTGTTAATCCAGGAGATGTAAGCAGACACTCTGGTGAACACTGTGGGCTTCAGGTAAGCATTGCAACCAAGGGAGGATACAAAGCTAGCAATACCATGCACCTCGAACACTCCATTGACTGGACAGTTCAGAGGTCCACCAGAATCACCCTATGAACATAATGTAAAAGTGATTAATATTACTTTATACAGATAAAATAAAATTAATAATCCAAAAAAAAACAAAGAAATAAAACGTACATTGCAACCAGCCTGGACTCCATTGCCACCAGCGCACACCATTGAGGTCTTCACAGTGCTGCCCCAGTATGCACTGGTAGAGCAGGTTGCATGGTCAACAACAGGCAGAGGAGCCTGCTGGAGGATGGAAGGCAGAGATCCACCAGCTGTTGGTTAAACAAAACAAATTATGTTATTTATTCTAAGTTTAAAGGAGGTTCAACAAAGTGGCTGTTGCAGCAGGCATGCATTGTAAGTTAGATATTTTACAGGGGTATTAAATCCAAAACCAAAAATGAAATATATTGCATCTTACTGATCATTAGATGTGGCTGTATTCGTTTTCTTCTTTTTTTTTTTTATCCCTCTGTTTTCACCTTGTGATCTGGCCAGTAACACACCTCCTGTATTAGAGCACCTCTACTCTGGATGAAGGTGCACAGGAGCACTACAGACAACAGCATTGTCCATCTGGGTGGAGTGGAGTGTTAGACGTCCTAGTAGGTTTTTTTTCTTTTGGGATAAAGGTTTTACATAAAGGAAGACTGTTCATTGTAAGCACCTCTGTCGGTGGTAAATGGCTTGTCTCAACACTCTAACTCAGGGGTAGGGAACCTGCGGCTCTCCAGTTGTTGTAGAACTACATTTCCCACGAGGCATTGCAAGGCTGATGGATACAATTACTCCCAGAAGCATGATGGGAAATGTAGTTCTACAACAGCTGGAGAGCCGCAGGTTCCCTACCCCTGCTCTAACTGATACTTTTTCAGGAGAGCTTGTTCTGTTAATAATCAACAGACTTACTGGCCATATCGGCAAGACCATAAATACATTAGACTATCAGGCTGTACCAAAATGTAATTGTCAATCTGTGCCAAAAAATGCAAAAATCCTTCTGCCTTCAACAGCAAACAAATCCCAATGTATGAAATAAAAGTGAATTTTGTTATTAGTCCATTCCAAAATTTGATTGTCAGTCCATGCCAAAAAAAATGGAAATCCTTCTATGCAAATACCAGCGTGTATGTGAATTTCCACCACCAACAGGCACCTTGACGAAGCCATTATTGACGTAACACTTAGGGTGGAGCGCCACAAGACATCCAGCTAGCAGAGCGAAGATTTTGCCCTGAGTCACAGCCTGATTTAGTTGTACTGCGGGAAGTGAGCAGCGGGATATAGCCATAGTGGTGTTTTCCCTTTTGTCTTAGCCATTATCGTGAGTGCGTTTTAACACATTTATAATAGGGTTTAATACCTTTATACAGAGGCACTATCTTCTGTATTTTGTATCCTATTTTGTTTCTGGATCTATCATTTTAGAGTTATCATTCTGGAGTTTACCAGTTGAAAGAAAAGAGCCAGTAAGCCACTATTGTAGCTGATCCCAGGTTATAAAGGGGAACAAGTTCTGTAAGACCTTTCACAATCTGAAGGTCCATATTAGAGGATTTGCTTACTTTTGAGGGCAGAAGGATTTCCACTTTCTTTTGACATGAACTGACCGTTACATTTTATTCAAAGGGATTTGTTTACTGTTGAGGGCAGTAGGATTTTCAATTTTTTAGGCACAGATTGACAATTACATTTTGGTATGTACTGATAACAAAATGTATTCACGGTCTAATTTATACACATACTTCTCATAGCATTGCATATTTTATGAAGATCACGGTATATTACAGTATCACTAATATTTCATACTGTGCTATTGAATTTTGGTTTAGTTAGCTTAGCACAGCACATGCAATAGTATAGTCATAGAAAGACGGTTAAACATTGAGTGCTGCTGCTTTTTATTTGTCACATCATTACATTTATTGTAGGTGAGCATAAAGATTTTATTGTCTATATTATTGGCCGTATCATCAGATAAAAATAAAGCAAATAAAGTCTTAAAAAGAAAACTAATACAGCCATCATATCTAAGAATTGGTAAACTGCATTATAAAAAATGTTTGCTTGTGGGTTTAATACTGCTTTAAGTACAGGATTCTAAGTGTGTCCTAATACTAAACCACACGCAAAATATGATTTGATAGCAATAGACTTAATGGAATACTTGGATTATAGGAAAATATCTGTGATGTGCACGGGAGTAAGAATTTCCATTTTATTTTCGACCTGTAAAAATTAGCAATCTGATTGCTAACAGCATAAAATCGGTTTCTTTGAGATTTTTCTAAACATCAGATACAATTGTACATGTCATTCAGTGACAGAAATACTTACTGGTAGTTCTTCCCCATCCAGTAATTGTGCAGCTGTAGTTGTTGGCCAGGATACTCTCTACGGCAGGCAGAGAAGCCAGTTGAACATAGTTATTCAGAGTGGCACTGGCAGCCAGATGGAGGATGGCAATATCAAAACTAAAAAAAGAGACCACATGATATACAATACTTAACAAAAACAAATGTCAATATTAAACAATAGTCTGTATACAGTATTTAATTTATTAATACATATATGGTGTACATATACATATATTGTATACACACACACACACACAGTATATACAAACGGTGTGTGCAAAGTACTTCCTGTTTAATCGACACACAGTATGTGATCTGATTACCTGTGTGGTTTAAAATGCATCGTGGAAACCACAGTATTCTATTAGATCCAACCAGATAGAATATCTTGTGCTAAGGCATTTTGTAGAGACAGGTAATTTGCCATCTCATTGTAGTTTAAAATAATAGACCATATTCCCAGACCACAGACCACCCAGTGGATGTTATTGTTAAGCCTAGTACACACTAGTAGCTTTTTTTGTTTAACCCAGCAAGCTGAACGAAAAAAAAACTGATAGCTCAGGTCGGAGCTGCTGTGCTAACAATTCAATGTTAGTAGAGCTATCCCCTCTGCTGTTCTATTTTGTTCTGAAAGGGGGACACACCTCCACCCTCCTCACCTCCAGAACACTTTGGTCAGCACTCTAAGCCGATCTGCAGACCGATATCAGTCATGCCTCTTCACATCATATGTCTACTGAGTGTCCCTGTGTCTTTTTCACCACTGCCGGACCTTTCTCGATGCGCGGAAGTAGCAGAACTAGTAGCAGAACTAGCTCCAACACTGGACCCTGTCTTGCATCCATCCCAGCTGCCGAGTCAGCGGTAATATGAATCTTGCTGCTAACCGCCCTGTCCAAAGAGGCCAAAACATTGCCTTCAATGTGATGGTAGAGAGCTAGAATGGCCTTATGTGAAAACAAATGTATTTTTGGAAACTGCCACTGTGGTACGGCACATTCCACAAATTCACAAAAGGGGGCAGAGTTTACCAGGTGAAAAGGCAGCAGTTGTAGTGCTAGCAATTTGGCCAAGGTAGCATTTAGACACTGAACATGTGGATGGCTGGGACAGTATTTTTTTTTTTTTACGGTTCAGCAACTGGGGTAGGGAAATGTGTCTGCTGATGTACTGCTAGCAGATTGACTGCAAGTACTTGTGGCACTTGTGGCACTCATTGCTATACTTTCATTCCTCTCAGGGCAGGTTTTTGAGAGGACTGGAAGTATAGTAGGTGTTGAGATCCCAGATGAGGAGCAAGGAGAAGTCTGCCTTGTTTTATGAGGTGGTTCTTTCAGGTGCTGTTGCCAACGGACTGCATGGCAGGTCATCATATGTCTTGTCAAGCATGTGGTGCCCAAGCGGCTGGTGTTCTGGCCATGCTTGATCTGTTTCAGACATAGATCGCAAACAGCAATGGTGTTATAATGCACATGTGTTGAAAAAAAGCCCACACCAATGAATTTTTGGAAGTCAACGAGGAGTCAGCAGCGCCTTACACTCTGTGGTGTGATGCAATAGGGTTGCTGTTTTTAAGCTGGCCCCTGGAGGACATCCTGCCTCGTTGGAGTTGTGCCTCCTCCTACTCACTTTCCTCCTCTTCTCTCAGTACAGTCAGTGACCTCATCATCCCCTCCCTCCTAATCACTAGAGCAAACTTGGCAGTATGCTGCAGCTGGGGGAACATGACTGCTAGTTTCTTGTCCTGTGGCACTCCCTCTCTCTAGGCTCCCATTACTCCCTTCCTCAACCTGGGAACCAACATCGGAGCCTTCAAATTGCTGCGCATCCTCCATCATCATTTAACCAACACTATGGTCAAATAATTCTGGTGACTCCTCCGTGCATGATGGTGAGGCTATGGAAGGAGCAACTGTGGACAAGGATCCGGTAGAATAGGCCGCTTTGGCAGCTGCGTTGGAAGGCAAACTAGTATGAGCCTGGGTGACAGAGGATGAGGAGGATGAGGACGGCCTAGTTATCCACCCCACCAACTCTTCTGCATGTTGTGGCTCAATAACATGGCCAGCAGCAGAAAAAAACGACAAGCTGACCCGTCTGCAGAGGACGCACCATATCCGCCACCACCACTTTTCAATGTAGACACAGAGGCTGTTTGCCCTCTTTTAGTGGCTTGTGAGCATCTGCCTCTCCTTGGTGGCCTTCCGGACATGATGGGGATTTTTTTTTTCCCTAACACTGCACTACACTGTATTATATAGTGTACACCGACTGCACTGTATTATATACTGTACACACTGTATTATATACTGTGTACACAGCCTGCACTGTATTATATACTGTACACCGCCTGCACTGTATTATATACTGTACACCGCCTGCACTGTATTATATACTGTACACCAACTGCACTGTATTATATATTATATACCGAATGCACTGTGCTATATACTGTACACCGACTGAAGTGTATTACATACTGTACACCGCCGAATGTGTGTATGTATATATATATATATATATATTACACCGCCTGAAGTGTATTATATACTGTACACCGAGAATGCACTGTATATATAGTCTACACTGAATGCAGTGTGTGTGTGTATATATATATCCACTTCCCGACCACCTGCCGTGTTTTCACGGTGGCAGTGTGGTTGCTGTGCGCGAATCGCCGTAAAAAGATGGCGATCTGCGAACAGCCGCTAGGGGGCGCACGCCCGCCGCACTCCTGAGGAGTGTGCCTGTGGCTCGGACGGACCCGATGTCCGCCGGCGAGCCGCGATGAGCGGCCACAGGCAAAGAACAGGGAACCACTGATGTAAACACGGCGGTTCCCCATTCTGACAGTGCAGGCATGGGTGATCTACTGATCTCTGTCACTGGGATCAGTTAGATCTCTCATGCCCATGGTAGCCCAACCCCCCCACAGTAATAACACATCCAGGGAACACACTTAACCCCTAGCTCTCCCCACCAGGTTAACCCCTTCACTGCCAATGACATTTATACAGTAATCAGTGGACATTTAAATTTCTGATCGCTGAATAAATGTCATTGGTCCCAAAAAAGTGTCAAAAATGTCCGACATGTCCGCTGCAGTACCACTAAAAAATCGCAGATCGCCGCCATTACTAGTAAAAAATTAAAAAAAAATAAAAACCCCAGAAATGAATTCTCATCATCCGTAAACGCGGCCACTTTTGCGCAAACCAATCAATAAGCGCCAATTGTGATTTTTTTTATCACAAATATGAGGAAGAATATAAATCGGCCAAAACCGGTGAAAAAAATTGTTTTTTTTTATATTTTTTGGGAGGATTTGGATTTTAGCAAAAAGTAAGAAATTTGGGTTTTTTTTGCAAAATGGTCCCTCTTCTTTTGTTTATAGCGGCGATCAGAAATGACGCAGAGGCAATCAAACACCACCAAAAGAAAGCTCTATTTGTGGGAAAAAAAGGACGCAAATTTTGTTTGGGTACAACGTCACACGACCGCGCAATTGTCAGTTAAAGCGACGTAGTGCCAAATCGCAAAAGGGTCTCTGGTCCTAAAGCTGGAAAACCTTCTGGTTGGTAAGTGGATATACAAACTGCCTGCACGCCACTAACTAACTTGCCTAAACTAGCTCAAATTTTCTCAATCTCCACTCCAACACACTACATATGGCCACCATGTAAGCAGCCTTATATAGTGTCGGGCGTGGAATTAGCGCTCCCTGAGCGATAATTGGCCAAAGGCACCCTGCGTTTAAATTTCCCGCAAATGCCTGATAATATTCGTTGTTCTGCGAACAAACGTACACCCGATGTTCGACCCAAACGTACGTTCAACTCGAACATTGGGACCATGCCTACATCACAGGAGGAAGGAAAGAAAATTGCTTGATTCCCCAATCAATACAATCAGTGTTGATGGGGTAATCCTTCCCACAATGCTACTGTGTGTCTTCCCTTCCGCCAGAACACAATGATTAGTGTGTCAGTGGCAATAATCGTTCGATAGAATAACTTATGTACAACCAGGGTGCCCATACATTGATCAAAATTTAATCGGTTCCATCTAAACCAGCCAAATTTAGATCTTGAAATAACTAGAGTGTGGTCAGTGAGGTATTACTTAGTCGTTTAAACCCTTGGGAATAAACACAAAGGTGACAAGTGAAAACCTTAATCCTACAGAAAGTGACATCTTTTTCTTTAAGTTAACAAGACAAACTGATATACCCAAATATATGTATACAAGCAATTTAACAGGACAATATACAGTATCTCACAAAAGTGATTACACCCCTCACATGTTTGTAAATATTTTATTATATCTTTTCATGTGACAACATTGAAGAATTGACACTTCGCTACAATATAAAGTAGTGAGTGTACAGCTTGTATAACAGTGTACATTTGCTGTCCCCTCAAAATAACTCAACACACAGCCATTAATGTCTAAACCACTGGCAACAAAAGTGAGTACATCCCTAAGTGAAAATGTCCAAATTGGTCCCAAAGTGTCAATGTTTTGTGTGGCCACCATTATTTTCCAGCACTTCCTTAACCCTCTTGAGCATGGAGTTCACCAGAGCTTTACAGGTTGCCACTGGAGTCCTCTTCCATTCCTCTATAACGACATCACAAAGCTGGTAGATGTTAGAGACCTTGCGCTCCTCCACCTTCCATTTTAAGGATGCCCCACAGATGATCAAAAGGGTTTAGGTCTGGAGACATGCTTGTCCAGTCCATCTCCTTTACCCTCAGCTTCTTTAGCAAGGCAGTGGTCATTTTGGAAGTGTGTTTGGGGTCGTTATCATGTTGGAATACTGCCCTGCGGCCCAGTCTCCGAAGGGAGGGGATCATGCTCTGCTTCAGTATGTCACAGTACATGTTGGCATTCATGGTTCCCTCAATGAACTGTAGCTCCCCAATGCCGGCAGCACTCATGCAGCCCCAGTCCATGACACTCTCACCACCATGCTTGACCATGTTTGACTGTAGGCAAGACACTCTTGTCTTTGCACTCCTCACCTGGTTGCCACCACATATGCTTGACACCGTCGGAACCAAATAAGTTTATCTTGGTCTCATCAGACCACAGGACATGGTTCCAGTAATCCATGTCCATCGTCTGCTTGTCTTCAGCAAACTGTTTGTGGGCTTTCATGTGCATTGTCTTTAGAAGAGGCTTCCTTCTGGGACGACAGCCATGCAGACCAATTTGATGCAGTGTGCAGCGTATGGACTGAGCACTGACAGGCTGACTCCCACCCCTTCAACCTCTGCAGCAATGCTGGCAGCACTCATATGTCTATTTCCCAAAGACAACCTCTGAATATGACGCTGAGCATGTGCACTCAACTTCTTTGGTCAACCATGGCGAGGCCTGTTCTGAGTGGAACCTGTCCTGTTAAACCGCTGTATGGTCTTGGCCACTGTGCTGCAGCTCAGTTTCAGGGTCTTGGCAATCTTCTTATAGTCTAGGCCATCTTTATGTAGAGCAACAATTCTTTTTTTTTGAGATCATCAGAGAGTTCTTTGACAAGTTGAACTTCCAGTGACCGGTATGAGAGAGTGAGAGCGATAACACCAAATTTTACACACCTGCTCCCCATTCACACCTGAGACCTGGTAACACTAAGGAGTCACATGACACCGGGGAGGGAAAATGGCTAATTGAGCCCAGTTTGGACATTTTCACTTAGGGGTGTACTCACTTTTGTTGCCAGCAGTTTAGACATTAATGGCTGTGTGTTGAGTTCTTTTGAGGGGACAGCAAATTTACACTGTTATACAAGCTGTACACAAAATGTGAGGGGTGTACACACTTTTGTGAGATACTGTACATATACCATCACTCTATACTTCTTTCCAACTAATCTCAGATTATTCCTTTGCAATTTATAAGCTAACACAAATTAAAAAAATAAACAAAATAGCACCCCGCAACAAAAACCCTTTTTTAAAAGGAAAACATTGCAGGAAAGAAAAAAACAGCTCAACCTACAATAAAAGTCTCATCAACATAAGATAAAATACTACTATAAACCTAAAATAAAGGAAAGCCCCAAAATACCACCCC
>BLSH010324506.1:45684-55833 GCA_018402905.1 Glandirana rugosa | reverse complement strand
CCCCCCCCCCCCCCCCCCCCGAAACAGAAGCCTATCTTTAAAGAGAAGCCTTGCAACAAACAAAATAGTTCCCAATAAAAAGGACAACAAGAAAAAAAAAAACAGCACAGTGGTTGATTGTCCACAAAGTTAGCATTCAGCATTAAAGTAGGCCTACAGCAGCTTCCAATTTATGAACACTGAGGCTGCTCTGTACCTCCTCCCCTTTAATAGTGAGGGGGCTGGCTTAATCTAAGGCCCCCTTATTTTAGCTTCTAAGCTGGCCATAAATGGTCAAAATTCAGTCGGTTCAGCAGGGACCAGCTGAATTTCAATCCATGTATGTGCAGGCTGGTTGTATAGAAGTCAGTCAACCGATCAACTTCTGTGCAACCAGCCTGTTGAAAAACTTCCACATGGCCACTGCCTGCTATAGCCGGAAGTGCTGATCAGTGTATTCTGAAGGCTGTCAGAATACAATAGTTCAGCACAAGTTATTCCTTCATCCACATTGAGTGTGTGGATGGGAGAATTGAGTCTTTTTTATTTTCATTTAACTCGCTGGTCGAAAAAAAAAAGACTCATCTATGGGCTGCTTAAAGTGGAACTGTACCCTTAACGAGTTGATAAAAATGAATGTCCTTTAGCTGGCCATACATTCTACATTAATAATTATGCTAGCAAAATTAGTGTGTGCTGTAAATTTCCTCCAGCATTGTTCCTACTTTTTCTTGCTGGAGGCTGCAATTTTGCTGAAGTCCAGAGCCCCTGAACAGCAGTAAATCATAAATCAGAATGAAACCCATCAATTTAACAGTCTAAAAAAAACAGTTAGCAATCCCGGCATTCCAGGAATGTACCTGTCACATTTGCTTGTGTCCTAAACCAAAATTGTTAAACCATCAAAGGCTGGTGTCATAACTGATCACCAGCAGCATTATGACAGTTGCACATCAAACAGAAGCAGCGTCCTTGGCTGTTAAGGATCGGAGGGTTTAATTCTGCTTTAAGGCTGTCAGCAGATCGGCCTCTACAAATTTGGCACTGCCTAAAAATAGAGAGCAACTGAGCATGTGCAGATCAGGGTGAGACAGTGTATTACTGGATTGTAAACAATATAGGCACTTATATTTAATGTTTTACATAGCTGTACCTGCAAAAGGGGCCACCCTGAAGTGATCTAGCAGAACTTAATTTTCTGACTAAAGTTCCACTTTAAGCCTGCTTATCCTAATCCAAAGGCCATGCAGTGAATCCCTATTATTATCATGATGTCAAGGTGATATAGATGAAAAGATAACCAGAAAATGTTTTACCCATTAGCCACGTTGTTAGGGTTCCATCTGACGTGCTTTGTGATACTAGACACAGCGATGATCTGTTCAGTTCCCTCATTCACACTAAGGTTGTGATCCCCAAGAGCCACACGGAAGGAGACAGTTCTGTACAAAAAAATAAAGAAAAATAAAGTGTGCTGCCTCCACTGTAACCTATTATTGGGATGTCTTTAAAAGCTAAGTTCACCTTTGAGGCAGAATTTTACTTGTCATAATAAATAGACCTCCTTGTTAAAATTCTAGTTGTGTGGCTGTAATGATGACTTCATAGCTTCAATGACTTTTGAGCTACTGCCCAGAACATACATGCATCCCAAAAAATCAGACTGAAGGCAGAACTCCTGATCTGCATTCGTGTTACAGGCCAGAGACTCAAAAGCTAGCATAAGAACCTCAATAGGAGAGGAAAGCAGTGGCAATGTGTGTTTTTTCACTCAGCACAGGTTTCCTTTTAAATTTCTATTTCCTAAACCTATTGCAGTTTTGTCCCTATGACTCCTCTGTGCTCTAGGTACCTTCCTCTAATGCCCCCCTACCTCTATGGTAAACTTTTTTTTAAGGCTGGGTTCACACCATTGTGAATTGAAAGCGGGTTCCCCACACCCAATTTGCAATAGCAGGAGATTTTGATCGGTTCCCTATGGAGCCAGTTCACATATCTCCGAGCAGGTCCGGTGCGTTTTTCACAAAAATGCTGTGCGACTTTTGGTCCATTTCAGGTCCAAATTCAGCCCAAAATCCGGGCTGAAATCAGACCTGAAACGGAGAACCAGGACGCACTGGACCCCTGCTGTGAGCCGCATGCAGTTCATATGTGAACCCAGCCTAACATTTATGCTACAATAAAGAAAAAAATAAGAGTATTCCTCCCGGTACCCTGTGTAAGCTTTGTTACCTGTCCACACAGTGAGCAGCAGTCAAGACACGGTTAGCACGGATCAGGGAACCTCCGCAGGTGTGGTACCAGCTGCTGCCAGAGAGATACTGCAGAGAGATCTGGGATAAAGAAAATATGCCCATTATAATCATATCAAATAATTATGTTTAGTTTACAGAGCAGCAATGTCTTTCCATTATGGCATTGATTTAAAAGTTATACTTAGTATTTGATTATATGGCTGATAATCTATGTATATAAAAACTTTTTTGAAATGATGAAAACAAGTTGCTATGAATACTTCTATCAGCAACTGAGGAATACATATGTGGCGTCTGCTGTAAAACCTCTATTTTGAATTCTGATATCATGCTGCTTATACTGAACCTATCATAACAATCCTCTCAAATTCTGATATAATCATGGGAAACTCAACCCACTTGGTGAAACTGCTCATTTTCGAGGATCATTTGACAAAATTTAGTGTAGGTTTCAAAGGTGGAATAGGTTTTTCTTCCTTATGACCTAGCCCAGTGTTTCTCAACAAGGCACCCTTTACAAATCAGTCAAGGCACCCTTTAAAAATGATGGACAGTCTTGAGGCACCTCATTCTACAATGTAAAAACTATTCTAATAATTTTACATAATGCAGCAACATCCACACACGTAGGACACCCAACATTAAAGGTGATTTATTCTTCCAAAGCAAATACACTTTTGCACACTGGTACTGGCTAGTAGTCCAATGTTTCTCTTCTCCCTCAGTTTTTCTCCATCACTCAGCTAATGTGACCCCAACGCTGATGGAAAGAGGAAAGGGAGTATCAAACAAGGATGTTATGCAGGCTACTGACATCCTCCTTATCAGCTGATGATGCCAATTGTTATTAGGACGCCGGCAGCTAGAAGTTTGTGATGTGCACAATGAAAACATGCGGTTTTGTGTAATTAAAAGGCAGCCTTCACCCATACGCTGGCTTGTATACTATTTTTGGGCAGTTTTTAGGCATCTTGCCAAGGCACCCCTGAAGAAACCTCAAGGCACCCAGGGTGCCTGGGCACCATGTTTGCAAAAAAGCTGGCCTAACCTAATCTTGTAAACAAAAGGAAATAAGTCCAAAATATATCCCATCCAGTGCACAGGAAATAGTGATAATCTTCTCCAAATCTCATATATGTGTGAATATCCACCACATCACCACTCAAGTGAAAAAATCCTCCACCGATATGGATGTACGGCCACCAGAGCATGGGAAGGAGATACCCCGGACCCCCGTTACAGGGAGAAGGCACAATTCCAAAAACATAATGTGAAAACCATAGACATATGTCTGAAATGTAAATACTATGCTCTGGTATATATGCAAGAGAATAAAAAAAAACAAGATGTATCAGATACAGAATGAGGCCATAACCTCTGTGGCATATGTAATATATATATGGACTCCCGTATCACATAAACCAGGCCTGGGCCATGCGAAATCATGTATCACATGCACCAGGCCTAGGCCGTGCAAACAACAGTCCAGTACATCATACTGAGGCAACCCCATAAGGGTGTCCAATAATTAGTAAGGATGTTGACCACATATGTCAACGTTTTTTGAGGAGAATAATATCAGGAGTTGTCAATAAAACTACCCTCTCAAAGTGAGAGAACTGTCCAAAATGGAAACTAAGTGGATTTTTTCCCTCCAGAGCCACTCCCCGTCAGGTCTAAACATAGACCTAGATGTAAATTGTTTTATTGACAACTCCTGATATTATTCTCCTCAAAAAACGTTGACATATGTGGTCAACATCCTTACTACATGATACATTTCGCATGGCCCAGGCCTGGTTTATGTGATACGGGAGTCCATATATATATTACATATGCCACAGAGGTTATGGCCTCATTCTGTATCTGATACATCTTGTTTTGTTTTTTTTATTCTCTTGCATATATACCAGAGCATAGTATTTAAATTTCAGACATATGTCTATGGTTTTCACATTATGTTTTTTGAATTGTGCCTTCTCCCTGTAACGGGGTTCCGAGGTACCTCCTTCCCATGCTCCGGTGGCCGTATTCAAATTATCTCTATCTCTCCCCTCGTTTTCAAAATTGTCCCCAATACTTTAGATATCTCTCCTTTTACATATGCGCCTTTTTCATACGTATTTTTTTTTAAAAAAGTAATATTTGTGAGATTTACTTTCACATTAATTTTTTTTTATATATATAACAAATCTTTTTTTATACAAAAAACCTCTCTTTTTATATGATTCTTAAGATTAGGCAATTTTATTACAGATTTGGGTCTCTTGACGGGGCCTTAGTAATCTTATCCTTTTTTTCCTTTTGATTATTTGCCTTGGAACGCAAACAGGCCGGCTTCCGGTTCACGGCGCATTCGTTGGACACCCATGAAACAACGGGGCACGTGCGGACGTGCTTGCGTGTTCACCCCATACGTGAGACATGGGAGGGATGTATTACCCCGAACGAACGTTGTGATTGGCTTATGTGAACGTTTGATGCATTTATAAGAGCGGTGAGGTGGGACAGCCTTCATGCCCCGGAAGACGTCCTCTTCGTGACGAAATCGATAGGGTGGAAGTGCTGTCTCACAATCACCGCGGATCTTAGAATTTCTTTTCTGCATGCAGCGCGATTGTCTCTGATTAATTTGACGAGGACACCCCTTGAAGTTTAAGACTCGGGAGGCTGACCGCAGTAACCTAGTGGAGGTCTATATCCACAAAAGCTTCTCCTGACCCCCTGTGATAAGGGGTCCAGGAGTTCCGGTAAGGGTACATCCATATCGGTGGAGGATTTTTTCACTTGAGTGGTGATGTGGTGGATATTCACACATATATGAGATTTGGAGAAGATTATCACTATTTCCTGTGCACTGGATGGGATATATTTTGGACTTATTTCGTTTTGTTTACAATATTATTTACACGACTCTATACACTGGGACTTTATATACTTTATATACTTTGCAGCTACACATATTATGTCACAAGCGCAACTTTTTTGTTTGTATATATATTTGGAATGTAGAATTCACATTTTTTAAGTTGCAGCGGTGATAAGGAAAAATTTCTTTATGAGTGTTTAAAGGTTGGCGCAGCTTATTTTATTTTTATTTTATTTTTATTTTCTAACCTAATCTTACCTAGTATTTCCCCTCAGCATGTCAATTAAACCTGTCTGTGTTTATAACCAGCTTAAATCTTGCTACAAGCATGTATCAAGCTATAGCTAATGCTCACTTTAACCACATCAGGAATTTGAACATAGAAAGTTATGCCCTAAAAAAAATCCAAAGCTTCTAGTGCATTTCTCCTTTGTTTCGTGCCTTTCCCTATGTTGTTGCTTCTCCCACGGCTGTTACTGGCAATTGCCAGCTGTTACAATGACAGCTGGATATTTCTATTTGTTACATAGCACAAACTGCTGTCAAAATGCAGGCAGTCCTGTGTACAATGACACTTGCAGATAATTCGAAAAATGTTCTTGAGCTATACAGTGTAACAATGTATTGTTACATTGTATTTACTATTTTATTTGTACCTAGAACAAAGGTGCCACCTCTGATCTGCATATAATGTCAATAAAAAATGTATTTAAAAATAAAATACATTCCTATTTAACCCCTCATTAACTTTAATCAGCCATAACTCCTTCCCCACCAGCTATTCATTTTCAGCTTTTTTTAATTTATTTTATTTTTTACCTTACCATAATTTTTTGTATAGTTTATATACATATATATTTTGTATTGTTTAGTTTTGCATAAAAAATGTGAAAAATTTAAAAACACATTCTTTGCCATGCTTTGTACCAGTGGCTTGTTTTAGGAGTGATTTTAAACGGGACAAATCATTGAATAAAATGTATATCTTATTTAGGGTAAAACGAACAATGATCAAAGTAGGAAAAGGACATTTTTCATGTTGTTTTTAATGTTTTTTCGTGTAATACTTTATTTTAACTTGTGCACCAGTGATAATGGCATGACATTTTTCAGGACGGGTTTCCAGATAATGACAACAATGGACCATGCCTACATAATGTATGGTGATATGGCCACTTGTAGCCTCCATAGTAAGCTGGTATGACAGGCTGACAATGCAAGAACACAACTGGGAGACAGGGAGTGTTGTCATCCTTTAACAGAAATGCCTGACAGGTGCAGAATCACCAGGTATTGTATTAATTAAAACTGTAGATTTAAAAATATTAAAAGATAACTTTTAGGATTAGGTTTAAATCTACTTGAAAGGCTGTTCGAAGCATAGTAAATGTTTTGTACGTTTGCTGATACTTATTATGATTTTTTTCAGAATAGTATATATATAATGATACAGTGCTGTATATTCGCAGTCATTGAATTTTTGTTCAAATTTCGCACCATTAGTGGGCCGCAGCAACGGCCGATTTCTGTGCGGCCATCAAACTTGAGTGATCAGGCATGTTGGAAATTTTTTGAAAAACAAACAAATTTCAAATCAATGATGGGAGAATCGTGCAAGAAATATAATGGAAAAAGAAATGCTCACGAGCTGTAACCTGAAAAGAAAAGACGATTCCCGGCTACGAAAATTATTTTCTGTAGCAACATGAGAAACTGAAGGCTTGGTTGGTTGAATTTCAAAATCAATGGTGGCACCATCGCACAAAATGTCTGATTTTCAAAGCAAGATTTGTTTGAAATTTAACCCATGTATGGTCTGCTTTAATTATCAATGATATAAGGATTTACACCTGCATTCAATGAGTGCTACAAATAAACTTGCAGCAGGCTCACACAGGGGCGACTTTGCTAGGCGATTTGAAAGCAACTTCAGCGCGACTTTGGGCAACTTATAGCGCGACTTGAGGTGACTTACAACACGACTTCATGCCAGACGACTTTGCTGTGGCCAATCAGAGAAGGGAGGGAGGGGGTTGCCCTAAAATAAATTCTATTCTTTTCACTGTGAAGTCGCTTCTGTTTAGATGGGCAATCCAACTTGGAGGCAACTTCCATTCCTTTTCTGAAGTCAAAGCGACTTCAGTAGTGTACATTTACATAGTGTACATTTAGACTGCTCAGATTCACTTCTATGGGATTTCACTTGGCAAGTGACTTGAGGCGACTTGGAGGGACACAAGTCGCTGTAGTGTGAACAGGCTCTTACTCTGCAGCCTCACACACGTCTGAAGTGAATATTAGCTTAACAGCGCAGTAGGGAGTAAATTCCATCTACTGTGGTAACAACTTCTTATTATAGTATATTGTGCTTTTTTACTAATAACTTCTATTACTGCACAAAAATAAGCATATAATAATGTATATATAGTGTTTCTAGTGTAGTCAGATCTTCTTGATATGTATGAACTGATTGTACATTGTAGGATTGAAGCCACTCTAAATAATGCTAATGATCAGTCTGTACAATGCTTGGAATCTGATAGTAAGTGACTATGACACCTGTACAATACCAGTGCTGACGGTGTGCCTAGTAAATAAACTTTTGGTATACACCCAAGCTGCCTTTTTTGACAAGTAATTGTCTTTACTGAAGACAGCCTTTCTCTGATCTCCGAAACTTTTTGGTCATGGATACTAGAAGAAAAGGACCAGTTCAAGCCCAGATTTTAAAGTAATACAGGTAATCTGCAGCCAGCCTAAAGTTGACCATTTGTGGGCAGATCTTTCACAGGAGCAAAAAGCAGTAAAAGATCTGCTTGTGCTTGTTCTCATTGTCGTAGTGCTGGCATCTGTGATAGCGTTTCCATGCCACTGGCAGAACTTTCTGGTGTACCTGTACTGCAAAATCGGTTCACTTTTCTAAGAACAAAATATGGTGGAAAATATCTACAAACAAAAACAACCAGTGTTCTTACATACTTTAGGGGCATAAATAAGGATGGGATAAAGGGGCCCAAATCCAAAGCACTTGCTCTGTATTTCCTGCAGGGTACCTGGATCTTAAGGCTACAACCCCCCAACTTTTTTTTTACGTTTTTAAAAGTGCTAATTCCACTTGTGCTGTCAGATAGAGCTCTCCTCAGTGCTTGATCAACTCTAGTCAAAAGGAGAGATCCTTTAACTCTGAACTGCCTGGTCTAGTGACTTGGTTTCATGGAGTTGGAGGGAGCTGTACTGTACTGGGAGGATTATCTGCACTGGAGGTGGGGGGGGGGGGGCTGTATCCAGTAGGAGAAGCTGTTTCAGTGGAATCTGTCTACTGACCTGTGCATTATACTCTCCTGACCTTTACACCCTGTTAGTTATGTACCCTGATCATCGCTCCTGACCCCTGTGTTCTGTGCGTCATGCACTCCTGACCCTTTTGTTCTGTGTGTCACACATGTCTGACCCCTGCACTCTGTGCATTGTGCATTCCTAAAACTTGCACTATATACACTATGTTGTATCTTTCATTCTCCTGACTATGAAATTCTGTAAACTGGGCTGTTAAAAACATACTCCTGACTACTGCACCCTTTACATTGTACTGAAATGCTGGTTGTAAAGTAATCACTTCTATGCTAATGGAGCTCTTCTGCAGGTTAGGCTGTGCGCAGAAAAGCATTTGTAAGGGTTGAATTTTTTTTACAAATAATTGTGCTGAGGTCTGTATATAACTTTTGACACTTGCTTTTTCCACAATAATTAAAGCATATTTTTTTTTAAGTGCAAGGATTTTTTTTCACTCTCAAAAAGGGTTAGGCCTTACCTGCCAGGGCCAGGCATTTGGAGAAGAGTCGGTACCCCCTACAACCTTAGCATTGTCCTCAATGAATCTGAGATTTCCATCAGCAGCGTGTCCTATGAGAAGAAAAGGAGGGCTTCACACAGTTCACGAAATGACGTTTGAAGGTTTATAATTAAATTGGGATGGGTACATTATTGCCTGGTAGACAATTAGAGTACCCAATGGGACAATATGAAAATGAAAACATAGCAACATAATAATACACAAGATATATACGAAAGTGTTAGGTGGTTTAAAGTGTATCTAAACCCAAAAATAAAAATGAATACAATGCTCATATTTGGAGTGCAGTGCAGTCTACTGAGCTAATCACTAGCAACAGTAGGGATCTAGGAAAGCAGTTATTCAGGAGAAAGAGCTTAACCTCTCCCCACCCACATTATAGCCGAAAGATGGCTACAGTGCGGCTCTCTAATTCTTGGAGGGCGTCCATGGACATCCTCCCAGGACCACTCCTTCCCTTGGGGTGCACATTGGGTGTGCTCTGTGATAGCTGTGTCCTTTGGCCCTTTACTATGTGATCAGCTGTGTCCAATTGGCATTCCTTTCCTCACTTGCTGTCTCTGTGTGAGGAAAGGAGAGCCGATAAGCGACAAGGCTGACAGGGCACATTAAGTACATTGTTTACACTGATCATCAGTGCCCATTAGTGCAAATCAGTGCAGCTTATCAGTGTCTCCTATCAATGTCCATCGATACAGCCTCATCAGTGCAGCTTATCAGTGCCACCTTATCAGTGCAGCCTCATCAGCGCCCATCGGTGCAGCCTCATCAGCAAACATCAGTGAAAAAGAAAAATTACTTATTTGCAAATGTTAGAACAAAAACTAAGAGAAAAGAGTTGTTCAACAGTTTTGGTCTTTTTTTAAATAATTGATCTTTTAAATAAAAAACCCAATAGTGATTAAATACCCCCAAAAGAAAGCTCCATCTGTCTCAAAAAATGATTAAAACAATTAATTTGGATACAGAGTTGCATGGCTGCGCAATTGTCATTCAAAGTGTGACAGCGCTGAAATCTGAAAAATGTACCTGGGCAGGAAGGGGGTAAAAGTACCCAGTACTGGAGTGGCTAAGAAGTTTTAAAAAGTTATTATAATTTGTTCAGTGTAATTATGCAAAATCAGTGCAGTTCAAATGCATAGTAAAAATTAACAGTTCTAGTAAACCCAAATCAGGTTTCATGTCTATATGTG
>BLSH010324506.1:16541-28164 GCA_018402905.1 Glandirana rugosa | reverse complement strand
GTCTACTGCTTTGAGGGACAGATTGCAGATCTCATCCTGCATTACAGAACGATCTGATTCTGGACTAGGTAGAGTCTACTGCTTTGAGGGACAGGTTATTGTTCTAAAATCATCTCCTAGTTCTATAGGATCAGGTTCCTGCTGTTGCTGTAAGGGACAGATTATTGTTCTAAAATCATCGCCTACTCCTATAAGGTCAGGTTCCTGCTGTTGCTGTAAGGGACAGATTATTGTTCAAAAATCATCGCCTACTCCTATAGGGTCAGGTTCCTGTTGTTGCTGTAAGGGACAGATTATTGTTCTAAAATCATCGCCTACTCCTAAAGGGTCAGGTTCCTGCTGTTGCTGTAAGGGACAGATTATTGTTCTAAAATCATTGTCTACTCCTATAGGGTCAGGTTCCTGCTGTTGCTGTAAGGGACAGATTATTGTTCTAAAATCATCGCCTACCCCTATAAGGTCAGGTTCCTGCTGTTGCTGTAAGGGACAGATTATTGTTCTAATATCATTGCCTACTCCTATAGGGTCAGGTTCTTGTTGTTGCTGTAAGGGACAGATTATTGTTCTAAAATCATCGCCTAGTTCTATAGGGAGAGGTTCCTGCTGCTCCTGTAGAAGAAGATGAATTTATTATTCATTTTTTTTGTATTAATAAATACTTAAATAGTGCTACATAGTACATTTGCAGGCAGAATGAGGAGAGCGTCAAATAAGGGACGTGGTCGTGGTGCTGCTGGTGCTGATGGTGTTGGTGAAGCTCCTGTTGGAAGGAGAGGACGTGGTCGATCTGTGCCAGCTACACGCACAAGCGAAACACCTTCCTCAGGTAGCCGACAGAACCTTCAACGTTATATGGTAGGCCCGAATGCCGCTCAACGAATGGTGAGGCCAGAAGAAGTACAGGCGATAGTAGATTGGGTGTCTGACAATGCCTCCAGTTCCTTCACATTGTCTCCCTCCCGGTCCCTTGATGAAAGCTCAGAGTTGGCACCTGAACCCCATGGCCATCTGTCTTTCACCTCGGCCCCTTGTAAATTAGCCAAGCAGTCTGAGCCCCAAGTCATGCAACAGACTCTTATGCTTTTTGATGACTCTCCTGGTGTGCTTTCCGTGGGCCATCCACATAGCCCTGCCCCAGAAGTGGAAGACATTGAGTGCACCGATGCCCAAACACTTCTGTTGCAGGATGAGGACATGGAAACACCAGCGCAGCACGCCTCTGATGATGACGAAACACAGGTGCCAACTGCTGCAGCTGGTGAAGTGTGGGTGGAAGATGATGTGGAGGAGGATGATGAGGTCCTAGACCCCACAAGGAATGAGGGTCATGCGAGTGACGTGTGCAGTTTGGAGGAAGAGGTGGTGGTCGCACAGAGGCACCAGCACAGCAAAAGAGGAAGCAGGTTGAAAAGCGGAGCGAGCGTCCCCTAGACAGTAGGCCTGCTACTACCCACCGCACCCAGGGACCTAGCACACCAAAGGAAGCTCAAAGGTGTTCCCCTGCATGGCAGTTCTTCAGGCAATGTGCTGACGACAAGACACGAGTTGTTTGCACGCTGTGCAATGATAGCGTGAGGCGAGGCCTAAATGTTCTAAACCTGAGCACAACCTGCATGATCAGGCATCTAAATTCAAGGCACAAGCTGCATTGGAATAATTACCTCAAAATCCAAGAAAGGTCTCGGCCTCCTCCTGCTTCCTCTTCTGCTGCTGCCTCGGCCTCTTCCTCCACCTCTACAGTGCCAGTGTCACCTGCCACCCATCAAACAGAGCATGTGACAGCAACGCCACCATGTCCACCACCGTCCCCAAGCATTTCCACGCGGTCCCATGGAAGCTTACAGCTCTCAATGTCCCAAACACTGGAGAGAAAGAGGGAGTACCCCCCTACCCACCTGCGATCCCTGGCCCTGAATGCAGGCATTTCCAAATTCCTGGCCTTTGGTGGACATGGACAGTTTTAAAAACCTGATGGCGGTGGCTGTCCCACAGTATGTGGTTCCCAGCCGCCACTACTTTTCCAGGTGAGCCATCCCTTCCCTGCACAAACAAGTCGGGGACAAGATCAAGTCTGCACTGCGCAATGCCATCTGTGGCAAGGTCCACATAACCACTGATACATGGACCAGTAAGCACGGGCAGGGACGCTATATCTCGCTAACTGCACACTGGGCAAATGTAGTGGCGGATGGGCCTGAGGCGGCTAGCCATTTGGCGCATGTCCTTCCTCCACTGAGGATTGCAGGGCATTTCTCTTTGCCTCCTGTTGCCTCCTCCTCCTACTGTGCTTCCTCCTCCTCTACCACCTCCTCATCTGCTCAGCGTAACACCTTCACCACCAACTTCAGTACATCCAGTGGGAAACGGCTGCAGGCTGTTTTAAAACTGATATGTTTGGGGGATAAACCCCACACTGCGCAGGAGCTGTGGATGGGCATTGAACAACAGACCGATGAGTGGTTGTTGCCACTGAGCCTCAAGCCCGGCCTGGTGGTGTGTGACAATGGGCGAAATCTCGTAGCGACTCTGGGCCTAGCCGGTTTGACGCACATCCCTTGCCTGGTGCATGTGCTGAATTTGGTGGTACAGAAATTTCTAAAAAAACTACCCGGATATGTCAGAGCTGCTGCAGAAAGTGCTAGCCGTCTGTGCGCACTTTCAGCATTCTCACCCTGCTGCTGCTCGCCTGTCTGCGCTGCAGCGGAACTTCGGCCTTCCCGCTCACTGCCTCCTATGCAACGTGCCCACAAGGTGGAACTCCACCTTGCACATGCTGGAGGGACTGTGCGAGCAGCAGCAGGCAATAGTGGAGTTTCAGCTGCAGCACGCACGGGTCAGTCGCTCTGCGGAACAGCACCACTTCACCACCAACGAGTGGGCCTCCATGCGAGTCCTGTGTACCATATTGCAGTGTTTTGAGTACTCCACCAACATGGCCAGTGCCGATGACGCTGTTCTCAGCCTTACTATCCCATTTCTATGTCTCCTTGAAAAAACACTTCGGGCGATGGTGGAAGAGGATGTGGCACAGGAGGATGAGGAGGAGGAGGAAGAGGGGTCATTTCCACGGTTATCAGGCCAGTCATTCACAAGTGGCTCGGAGGGTGGGTTCCTGCACCAGCATAGGCCAGGTAAAAAATATTAAAGCCAGGGCCCAGTTCTGGAGGATGAGGAGGACGACGAAGATCATGAGGAGGAGGAGGAGGAACCGCAGCAGGGTGGCACCCAACGCAGCTCGTGGGCATCACTGGAGCATGGCTGGGGGGATACCGAGGACACAGGTGATATACCTCCCACAGAGGACAGCTTGTCTTTGCCTCTGGGCAGCCTGGCACACATGGCCGACTACATGCTGCAGTGCCTACGCAAAGACAGTCGAGTTGCCCACATTGTAACTTGTTCTGATTACTGGGTGGCCACCCTGCTGGATCCCCGTTACAAGGGCAACATGCCGTCCTTAATTCCTTCACTGGAGCGTGAGAGGAAGATGAGCGACTACAAGCGCACACTGGTAGACGCGCTGCTGAGGGCATTCCCAAATGACACCGGGGGCTCAGTGGAAGCACAAGGCGAAGGAAGGGGAGGAGGAGGAAGAGGCCGCCAACGCAGCCGTGGCACCGCCAGCACATCAGAAGGCAGGGTTAGCATGGCTGAAATGTGCCAAAGCTTTGTCAGCAGCCCGCCACAACAAACAGCACCACCAGCTGATAGGCAAGGTCTTAGCAGGAGGCAGCAGTTCAGCAACATGGTGGAACAGTATGTGTGCACACGCCTACACGTACTGACTGATGGGTCTGCCCCATTCAACTTCTGGGTCTCCAAATTGGGCACATGGCCTGAGCTTGCCCTTTATGCCTTGGAGGTGCTGGCCTGCCCTGCAGCCAGTGTATTGTCTGAACGTGTGTTTAGCACAGCAGGGGGCGTTATCACAGACAAGCGCAGCTGCCTGTCCACAGCCAACGTGGACAAGCTAACGTTTATTAAAATGAACCAGGCATGGATCCCACAAGACTTGTCTGTACCTTGTGCAGAATAGACATTTAGACCAGCCTCACACAGCCATTGGTATACCTGCTTTTTTGAATATGCCTCAATATTTTGGGGGCTACCCCAATTAGAAAAAAAAAAACAAACAACAAAAAGTGTTGGCTACCTCCTCTTCCTCTTCCACCACCGCCACTTCCACCTACACTGCCACGGTCACGGCCTAGTCAGAACCTCTAGGCTCCTACTCCACATCCACCCCCCTTCCCATTTTTATTTTTTTTATTTGATTTTAAGTTATTTTCCCTATCCCCATTTTTTTTGTAGGGCACCTGTCCTACTCTTACCCCCATTTTACTTCCTTTTGCAGACCTCTAGCACTTGCTAGGACTTTTTTACAGCCATTTTTGTGCCGAAAAGTTTGGGTCCCCATTGACTTCAATGGGGTACGGGGTAAAGTTCGGGTCAAGTTCGGTACCGAACCTGAACTTTTTCGCTAAGTTCGGCCGGACCCGCCGAACCCAAACATCCAGGTGTCCGCTCAACTCTGTTCTTGTGTTTCATCAGATAAGTAGTTGTGTACCTGGAATAATCATCAAGTCAGTAGATATTTATTCCCGCCTGACGTGGGAGTTTTCATTGGACCACATATGTCACTGTGTATGAGCTGTAGGGGTTGTATGGGTTTTCTTTGAGATGCCTGTGGAAGGGGAGCACATGTGGCTTTAGCTTCAATATAGCCATGGCCATGAGCACTTTGCAAGGCTCTATTGAAAAATCTTCTGATAAGCCTCTCTTTATAATGTCCTGTATAGCTTTTGGACTTCTGTGTCCCAGCCGCCTGTGCCATAAGTGAATACATTTGCTGTGTAGGTCATTAGAGACTATATTGGCTTGCTGGTCTGTGGAGATGAGCCTGTATAGTTGACCATCCAGGTTTCCTTTTGCGAGGCATTGCTTATTATTGTGAATTGTGCATTCATCACCCCAAAACTTAACTGTGAGACCGTTGTTTGCAAGACTTTTCACTGATAGAAGGCTGCCTTCTTGTTCTGGAACATACAGCACTTTCTTTACAAGAATACTGCGGTAATGCAGTTCAGGAAGCCCTGGCCTTTCCCTTCGGAAATGATGCTTTTGCGTTTGCTAGGAAAACATTGTCTTTTACACTGTAATCAATGTTTATGAAGAAGGTCTCCACTAGTCATGTGGCTTGTCGCACCTGAGTCTATGCATCAGCCGCGTGACTTTCCGCACTGTGTCACTTTAAGGGCTCGTTTATACTTGCTGCAAAACAGGGTGTCAGACAGGCATTGTTAAAGCACCCTTAACGCCAGTCAAAGCCCATGTCACTAAATAATATGGTTAGCGTACAGTCCTGTTTACACCTTGCTTGGTTGGGCTTCAGCTTTGCGTCAAAAAATATACCCCATGTAGCTTTAGTCCGGCCTCCAACCTCTCCAACGCCTCCATAGAAGTCTATAACAAAGCCTGTTTGAAGCTTGCTTGAAGCACCTGCGGCTTTTCAGAGGCTGTAATTCAGCTTTAGCTTCACTTTGTTTTGGAGAAATGGCAGGTGTGAGATATCAACAAACACACAGGGCATTGGCCAAGCTTCAAGGAAGCTTCAAAAGTGCATCACTGAAGCCTCGTCGAAGCCTTGTTGAAGCCTTGTTGAAGCCTCACTACAGCTTGTTCGAAGCACAGCTGAAGCCTCAAAAACACATCATAAAAGCTTGTTGTAGCTGTATGGGCTTTAATGAGCGTTGAAGCCGAAGCAAGTGTAAACGAGCCCTAAAGGTGCCACTCCATGATGTGTCTGCAGTTTCCTTTGTGGCTGATTTGACTCTTTCTTTTTTGAATAGCTCTAACTTTCGCTGCTCGGCTTTCCAGATAGCACAGTCCTTTTTTAAGTGACTGCTCTTGTTATAGCAAAAACAGTCTCTGCTTTCTTTGTTGTGCTTTGTGCCTTTATACATCTTAAGAGCTTTGTCATCATGGTGCGCATTCTCCTTCCTTCTGTCATATTCATCGATTAACTTGCCTTTGACATATTCCAGTGTCAGCTCCTGTTTGGGTCTGGTTTCTAAAGCATTAATAAGAGCAGTATATGTCTCTGGAAGGACAACAAGGAGGACCGCCGCTCCAGGTAAGAGATCCACACTGATGATTCCAATCCAGATGCAGGTGCAAGCTCTGACTGCCAGCTGTAGATACTAAGTAAAGGAGAGATGTCTTCACAGAAAATCCTTTATTGGAATGCATAAATCATGAGACATGACACACCATAGAAGAGCCTAGCCAGAGGCGAGGTGGACTAGTTTCACACACCTGATGTGTGCTTACTCATCATCCGATCTATGCTGACACCATATCTTAAATAGCCATATCTCTCACACCACCTGTGTGGCAGGTGCGGGGGAGGTGTCAGTATAATGCTTCTCCAGACCCTAAGAAACCCGTATATGCAAGCCTGGCACAAATAGGAGAGCAAGGAGAAACAAGGAAGGGGTTGTAACTCCACTACACAAAATTCCACAGTGTAAATGTGAGTCTAAAAACATAAAAAGGATTGAAAATACTCATACACACTGGTTCTCCAGAAAAAAGAAGAAATATTCATTAACCTCCCTGGCGGTATGACTGAGTCTGGAATTTATTGCTGAAAGCGGTACAATTATTTTGCATGAAAATTTGGCGTTTTATATTGTAGGCCTGTAATTCTTAGGAATAACTCACTTAAATCTGTCCAAACAAGAGCCTAGTAGACATCCCGGGTATGAAAAAGTTTGAAAAATGAAATCATAAATTATAATATAATAAATAACTAAAAATAATTATCAAAAATAATAATATAATAGTAATAACATTTTTTCAATAATGTAATCAAACCAAAAACGCAGAAATTTGCTCAGTTGCAGAATTGTCGCTGTCGTCACTTTCAGTTTCTGATGATAAATTTCCTCAAAAATCAGTATCACTCATTTCTGCAAATGATTCTTATTTACTATCGCTGTTTTCTAGCTGATCAAAAACCACTTTTGATGTAAAGGGACACTTTTTGGTTGCCATGGACATTCTCATGTTTCCAGGCAGAAAGAATGACATTTATTATATAAAAGTGCATGCAGGGCTCTGGGCAAACCACTAGGGACAAAGGGGATGTGTAATGATTTCATACAGTAATGTAATCAATAAGATTACAGTGTACTGTATGTATAGTGTGTGTTTCACTTTTTGAATTTCCCGCCGGTCTCCGTCCCCGTGCGACGCGGCGCTCGCAGGGAACGGAGCCCGGCACACAGAGGCATCGGAGTGGCGGACAGAGCCCGCAGGCACGGCGGGGTACATCGCTGGATCCAGGGGACAAGGTGAGTAACGCTGCCTGGATCCAGCGATGCAAGCCTGAGTGTGGCTCGGGGTTACCGCTCTTGGTTCTGAAAATCCACCCCGAGCCACACTCGGGAATACCGCTAAGGAGGTTAAACTCTCCAAATACTGTACCAGTGTTCACATCCACAGTTCACAGAGTCTAAGTTATACAACAGAAAAAGAGGAGACAATTACTTGACAAAAGACATCATAAACATCTTTGGAAGGCTGCAGAGGAGCAGGGCAACAATATGGTTATCTTTTGATGTCCTCTCCGATGGTGCGTAGCTGCTCTATGATCTCTAGCAGAGCATTCACATGGTTACACATTTGCTGGCCTTCTTCTAGTCTTATCTTATAAATCTTTCTTAGAAGAAACAGTTTGCTGTGTAGACTTGAACACTCATGCAGTTTTTGTAATGAAGTCCACATACCTTTGGCCGTATTCTCTGCTCTTATGTGGATAAGCTGGTCATCTTCCAGGAGTAAGCTTATAATCACTTTTTCCTGCCTATCCTTTTTGTCCAATGCCTTCATCTCTCCGTTTGTGGGTCTGTCTGTATTCAGCACTTGCCACAAGTCATCCTTGTTAAAAAGCATTTATAGCTTAAACTTCCATAGCTGGTAATTGACATTGTTCAGCTTTGCTATTGCAAACTTCACATCTGAACCACTTGCCATCTTGCAGCAGCTTGCATACAGTACCCACAGATTCTCTGTAGAATTCTTTCCGGTGCCTGGGCTTACAGTATACTCTGGGTGCTGCTGGGTGCATCTTGGCCCATAACCTATTAGTGGGGTATTGAAATCATGGCTGGAAGCTTCTTGTATATAGCAGAATACTTTACTGTCATGGAGAAATATCAGAACATGTCTGTACAGGAAAAAGGAGGATACAATTACATACACTTAGATAGACAACACTTCCTCTAAATACATTACCACAGAGAATACACATTATAACACTGCATTGCCACCTGCTGGATAGAAAACATGGGAGATTAGCTCTTGTGGATCGTGTGTCGGTGACTAACCTAAAACGTCTTCCCAGCAGATAGTACCTCAGGGCCTCCAAGGCCCATTTGATGGTCAAGCATTCTTTTTCCAGGATAGCATAATTTTTTTCATGCTTGTTGAGCTTTATGCTCAGGTACACAACCGGGTGCTCCTCACCGTCTCTGACCTGGGACAGTATGGCCCCTAGTCCCACCTCAGAGGCATCTGTCTGCATGACAAACTCTTTTGAGAAGTCCGGGGTGACGAGCGCCAGTTGTACACAATGAGCCTGCTTCAACCCTTGAAACGCCTTTTCTGCCTCCGGATTCCATTTCACCATGACCGACCCTCTACTCTTCATCAGGTCTGTTAGAGGGAAGGCAATGGTGGCAAAGTCAGGAATGAAGTGCCTGTAGTATCCTGTGACCCCAGGAACGCATGCACTTGCTTCTTAGTTAGCGGTTGGGGCCACTTTTGGATTGCCTCAAGTTTATTGGTCTGTGGCTTAACCAACCCCCGACAAATGTGACCAAGGTATTTGGCCTCCTCCAAGCCTATGGCACATTTCTTCGGGTTGGCCGTGAGCCCTGCCTTCCTTAGGGAATCCACTACTGCCTGTACCCGGGGTAAATGAGATTCCCAATTGGGGCTATGGATGACTACATTCTCCAGATAAGCTGCTGCATAGAGGCAATGTGGCCTCAACGTCCTGTCCATAATTCCTCTGGAAGGGGCACCATGCAGACTAAACTGCATGTGTTTGTACTGAAACTACCCCTCAGGAGTGGAAAAGGCCGTCTTCTCCTTTGCTGATTCTGTTAGTTGTATCTGCCAATAGCCCTTAGTTAGGTCTAGGGTTGTTATGTACCGTGCATCTCCTAACTTGTCCACAAGTTTGTCGACCCGAGGCATCGGATATACATCAAACTTGGACACGCTATTCAGTTTTCTGAAGTCATTAGAGAATATGATAGTGCCATCGGGCTTTGGGACCAGCACTTTGGGGCTCGACCAGTCATTGTGGAACTCCTCTATCACGTCCAACTTTAACCTGTTTTTGATTTCCCTGGCAACTGCCTCACTCCTAGCCTGAGGTATTCTATAAGACTTTACATTTACGCGAACACCTGGTTCCATAATTATGTCATGCTGGATCACTGAGGTCAGTTCAGGTAAAGGGGAGAAGAAGTCTCTATTTTTACTTAGGAACTCTTTAACATCATTTTATTGCGCCACTGACAAGGTTTCTGTCATGGGAACGTCCGGGTCATTTGTACAGTGTCCTTTTGAGGGGTTGGCACGGCCACTAATGTCTCTTTGTCCTTCCCCGGTTTTAAGAGATTAACATGGTAGTTTTGCTCCGGCTTCCTTTTCCCTGGCTGGTAAACCTTATAGTTTACCTCCCCTACTCTTTCCATAATCTCAAAGGGACCCTGCCACTTTGCTAGGAATGTACTTTCAATAGTGGGGACTAGTACCAGCGCTCTGTCCTTGGGGTTGAAAGTTTGTGTTTGGCACCCCAATTATAAACCCTCCTCTGGGCTTTCTGAACTCGCTCCATATGTTCCAAGGACAAGGGGCAGAACAGCTGCAATTAGGTCTTGCATCAAGGAGATATGCTCTATGATGCTTCTATATGGGATGGACTCTCCTTCCCAAGTTTCTTTTGCGACATCTAGCAGCCCCCTGGGATGTCTACCATACAAGAGTTCAAACGGAAATATCGACGACTGTGGAACCTCTCATATGGCAAACATGAGATATGGTAGCAAGAAATCCCAATTTCTCCCATCTTTATCCACCACCTTTTTTAACATACTCTCGAGGGTCTTGTTAAACCTTTCCACCAGACCGTCAGTTTGGGGGTGGTAAACAGAAGTACGGAGATGGGAGATTTTGTATAATTTGCACAATTCCTTGGTAACTCTGGACATAAAGGGGGTGCCCTGATCCATTAAGATCTCCTTTGGGATCCCCATCTGACTAAACACCTGGACCAACTCCTTGGCAATAGTCTTAGCGGAGGTGTTCCGCTTCAGGATAGCCTGTTACATAGTCGAGTATAACCAGAATGTGCTGGTGGCCCTGAGCAGACTTTACCACTGGCCCCACCAGATCCATGCCAATTCTCTCAAATGGCACTTCAATGATGAGCAGTGGGACAAGTGGGCTATGGAAATGGGGAGACGGTGCAGTAATTTGACACTCAGGATATGATTCAGAATATTCCCTGACCTTCGCATGCAACCCAGGCATGAAGAACCTCTGGGTTATTCTCTCCTTGGTCTTTCTATACCCAGATGTCCCCCCAATTACATGACCATGGGCCAGATCTAGCACCATCCTGCGGAAGGGTTTGGGAACCATAGAAACATAGAAAAGTGACGGGAGAAAAAGACTGAGTAGTCTATCGAGTCTGCCTTTTTTGTTTTGTTTTTGTTTTTTTTCCCGTTAGCCATGTTCTCCAACTATAGATTTATGTTTATCCCAAGCATGTTTGAAACCATTTACTCTTGACTGTCTCACAAGCCCTGTTGGTAGTTTATTCCAATCATCACTAGCTGTTCTACTTCACCCTCCCCGCGTTTTACCACCTGATACAACAAATTCGTTTTAAGAGCCATGTAAGGAAAAGACACCCCCAATTAGGGTCCACAGGTTCCCCATCCATCACCTTCACATTTTCTTTGGCTCTAAGGAGAGTGACATCCCATAGTTGCACTGTACAGAAGTCCTCTCTCTGGACCTCTAAGTCAGGTACTACATTCGGTTCACTCTCACAGTCAGGGTCAAAGACATTTTGGCTCCTCAGCCATTACAGGAAAAGCAAGAGGGTCTACTTCTTCCTCAGTCCTGCCACCAATCTCTCCTTCCGTTTCGCAAAAAGGATCTGGTGAGAACTCCCGTGCCTCCTCAGCAGGGGGAGCTCTTTCCTCCAGGCTCTCTGTACCTTCCCACAACCTCCAAAAATGGGGAAAATCCCTCCCCACTAGGGATTCATGAAGCAGGGAAGGTACCCAGGGCCGTCTTTAATATTGATTGGACCCTGGACAAACATTTTCTTGCCCCCCCCCCTCCATGAAATGTCTCTCTCCACCTGCTCTGAGACATAAAATAAATAGCATCAAGGAGATATGCTCTATGATGCTTCTATATGGGGTGGACTCTCCTTCCCAAGTTTCTTTTGCGACATCTAGCAGCCCCCTGGGATGTCTACCATACAAGAGTTCAAACGGAAATATCGACGACTGTGGAACCTCTCATATGGCAA
>BLSH010324483.1:254756-273737 GCA_018402905.1 Glandirana rugosa | reverse complement strand
ACCACCCTATTGGGCCACTCCCCCACAGTGTCCGCGCCTCTCCCCACCCACATGGTCGACCTCCCCAAACCGAAGATCCCCTTAAAGGCTACCAGCTGGTCTGCTAGCCTGAACAACATCCCTTATCTCCACATCCCCCCCACCTCCCTCCGCCAGTTATCCCCCCACTAACGCGCACTATATATGCTCATAGGAGAGCAAGGATGATCCCTTGCATCTCACCCGAATCGATAGCCCCAAACTTCACATTGGATACTGCCCAAATCAATAGGCCTTACAATCTGAATCCCGGACAGTCGTGCCTAGACAGGCGACCGAGATAACCTATACCGACAGACACGACAAACAAATTCCCCCCATCCCCCGGTTCGGCTTGTCAGCCGACGAGGTATTACAGTGGGGGGGGTCTTCTACAACAATGTTGGCTTTCTGTTAACAAACTTAACCACAGCTTATGCCCCAAGGGTAACCTCAGGGGCAATAACATGACTTCTCAAATGTTTGACTGCCCTATGTTCCTTGGTTATTATGTACAACAGATATTGACACAGTTCCCTATCTTGTGCTTGAAATACCTCTGTACTTGTTCTTCTTGAAAATCCAATAAAATCTTTATTAATAAAAAAAAAAAAAAAAAAATAAAAAATTTTGTAGTGATGTAGTAGTGGATGAATGAATGTAGTTATTATTTAGTTATAATTATTTGAATTGTTCCCACAGCTATCAAATCGGTTCTTCCAGAGAGTAGCATTTATTGACTTCAGATAGAACAAAGTTCATAACACTTGCAACAGATGATTAAAATCCAGTAAATATTACAAAGATCAGAAGCCTTCAGAGTCCCATTCCTCCTAGACTAAATTCTAGACCTGTGCTCTCATCTCTTTGGTGGAGAGAAAAATAAAGAACGAACACCAGCTTGAATTCTTGCCTTGAAATACTAGTGTGAAACCTGGGGAGGGGGCGGTTTCTCCTAACCTCACATTAGTGTTTACCAGATAAACAAGCCACCATTTGCAATGAATGAACCCCCTCAAGTATAATTGCCATCAATAAATACTTTTTGTACTATTCCTTTGAAGTCGGACCACCCAATCTACATTCCACAACCCCCTGCAAGTAACTGTGGCCCTTTGATAAGTAATGCAGCTTGCCTGCCACCTGTGTTAGGCCATAAATTATGGCCTATGTACACCAATGTACATGTTATAAAAACAGTGTATATGTACATGAAATATTACACAACATTCCCCACTTATTATATTTACTAATTATTAGAACTGACCCATAAATCAAACAACGAACATATCATTATGATTTGAGGTACTGAATGCTTTACAATGGCTCATATAAAATATGTAATTGAAAACTGGTTACATCTCTCTTCACCAGCCTCTAAAATATCCCCATGAAACAGTTATTAGATAATATAACTTTAGACCATGACTGGAAAAGGATTTGGTAAACATCCGTGGCCCATATAGCTAATTGGCCTAGTTTCAAAGCTTGTAGTTTCTTCAGTGTATTATTTCAAGATCTTGAATATTGCGCAAAAAGACAAGCTGATGTCACAGTCCATTCTGCAGTTTGATGTTATCACGTTTCTCACCATCTCACTAAAAATAAGCTTGGTAGTATGCTCTAGTCTAGCAGCTCCAATCCACACAAGTCCAGGATTCGCTCATCTCCAGGCTCAAGGGTTTCATTTTTAAAGATGAATTGTTCAGTTTTAGTAATCTTCCTCACCAGTCCAAAATGAACCTTCTGCCAGCCACAATTTGCAATTTGCTGTAGGCTGACCCCACATTGCCTTCAATAGAGCAGTTACTTGAATTTTTCAGTCCATAAGTCCACTGAATGGGAACATCAGATGGTTTAGATAGTATCAGCTTGACATCAGTGTTTATCAGATTGTCAAGACAAAGCAGCAGTGGAAATTATTGCCAGTATCTTCGCCATGAAAGGTAGAACATTCTTCATATCCATATATGTCATAGCTTTCAGCATATTATAAACAACTGATTCAACAAAGTTCAAATAATGACTAGAGTGATACATTTTACTCACCCCTCTTATAAATTTACCCTAAATTTATATTGTTCTACCCAGTTTAAGTGTACAAATACTCAAACTCCCAGTTATATCTTCTATGCCAAGCCATTGTGCAGCATCTCACCTTAGATGTCAAATATATAGATATCAATACACATTATGTAATGTGTACAGATGTTATGGAAAATATTTTTAGGTTTAAATGCTTCTCTCTGGTTTTAAAATACAGATAAAACATACATAAGGGAAAGAGAAAAAAATAGGAAGAAAAAGTCAATTGAAAATAAAATTTAAAAAAAAGAAAAAAGAAAATGAGGGTGTTGAAAAAAAAAAGTCCATTGCTTGATAATTCCTTGTAAATTGTCTATTCAGAGTTTCTCCCCCACTAGCCAGCAATGTCAGCTTCTGCTATTCACATGCAAACGTGTATCAAAGGCGATATCTGAAAAACAAAACTCTCCAACGAGATTCATTAGCAAAGTCCTTAAACATTGTTTGAAGATAAAACAAACTACTATTTACATGTTTATGGTTTAAAGTTAAATTACCCCCCACTGCCAGAGAAATGTAATTTTCATTCAAAGGCAGCTCTGAAGGACCTCCACCTCCACATTTATGACACTATGTAATCTCTTTAATTTAACCAATAATGTGTCACGTTCTACTCTCACCTTGTCATACATAATTTTCAGGTGGTCATGTTGTTGTTTGAACTGAGAGAATGGTATCCAGGTCTTGGATTTTTTCTTATTATTATTTTGATCAGCTCTGTTTTGCATATTAGGATACCCGGTGTCTCCCCTCTGGCTGTTAGCATTATAATCCACTACTACAACACTACATTGGTGCCGTGACCCAGATGCTGTTTAGTACTTTAAGAAATGTTGACTTTTCTCCTGTGTAACTTGTTGTAAGTTGCAGTTATCACTATGACTTTCATTAACCAAGAGTCATAATATTTTTGTGAAATCAAAAGGTGTGGTTTTTAATAGATATAATGTGGCTTTTTTTCACTAAATTCTAGCTCCTCTATGTGCCAATATACCGTTATTATGCTTCTATTGCAGAAAAGAAAAATCTTTCTCTACCTTTTAAGACAGGCCTTACCTCTGCCTCCAGCCTCCTATAGAAAACTGTCCAATAGACTTGGGGACTGATGAATATATCTTCTATGTCCGCCCCCATGAATGCTCCCCAGGGTCACATCTAGTCAAATATACTCTAACAACCCATATCTATGCTGTGAAAAGGTCTTGAGGAAGCTTGATTGAAGCAAACACGTCAACCTACTTTATACACCCCATGGTTGTTTGGTAGTTTGTATCACTATTGATATGATTATGTTAGTTGGGGTCCTTTGACCTAGACCCATTATGCTTTACATTTGTTTACTTTTAACCTGTGAAGCAATCTGCTTTTTTAACATTATGCTGTAATAAATAATATTTTTATAACTTGTAGTGGTTATTTCATGGTGTGCCTTTAAACATCCATTCACGTGGGGTATCCCCACATCTCTTTGTGCCTATATCTGTATCAATTCTTTCTTCAGGAAAAGATACCGCCATAAGATAACACAGTAAACAAGCTTCTCTGTAATTCAGTTTACCCCCAATGAGTCCATCCATCCGCTCGTTGTGTACTTCCCATCATTTCGGGATGGTAGGGCAAAATATACCAATGACCGGTGCAAAGATTAAATACAATGGAAGGTTTCTTCCAAGTAAAAAAGAGGGCATTAGCCCAGTGCCCGTAACAAGGGAGCTCCAAATGGACCAGGAAAGGGGATGACTATAGCCAGGTGGTTGTTCCTGGAAAGGGGACGCACCCTTACATCCACCGCCTGTCCTTGAGAGGTCCCCGGGCTGTGTCAAACTTGCGGTCATACAGACCGAAGACGAGGAAATGGCCTATAATAAGGCTTACCTGTAGGTAAAATTAATATCTCCTAAACCTGTACGGTTTAGGAGATATTCCCCCTGCAAGCAGGCGCTGACATCATGGCGCATGCGCCATGATGTCCCAGTGAGGGCCCGGCGCATATCGCCAGACCTTGAATGAAAGTCCGCCGGAAAAAAGAGCTCCCGTGTGCATGCGCTGGAGCGACGTCTCATGGCTCTGGCCACTCACATCGCTGGAGCCGCATACCTGGGAGGAAGCCCAGAGGGAAGATGTCAGCTCCCTCTGTGGGGACCATCTTTGATGGTCGGATCTTTGTTCTGATTTTAGTATTTCATAATGAGCTAGTATGCGGTACACACTAGCTCATTATGCCTTTTGCCTTTTTTTTTTTTAAATGGTAGGTGTTGCAATTTTTTTTCACAAAGTATTTGTGCAGCGTTTTTTTTAATGCAATTTTTTGGGAAAAAAACACTATTTTGAATTTTAATGCACAAAAAACACACTATATTGCCCAAATGTTTGGTGAAATATAAAAGATGATCTTATGTCGAGTACAAAGATACCAAACAGGACATGCTTTAAAATTACGCACACCCGTGCAGCGGCAACAAAGTATATACATTTTTAAAAATCTTTGCAGGTTACCACTTTAGATTTACATAGGAGGTCTACTTCTAAAATTACTGCCCTCGATCTGACATTCACGGTGATACCTGACATGCATGATGCAATTGCTGTTTACATACGACAGGAGACTGATGCTTGCATTCACCTTTGCATGCACACACAGAGGGCCGGGTGCTTTTATTTTATTTATTTATTTTATTATTCATTTTGCTTTTTAATTTACTTTTACACTGCCCCTTTCATTTCTTTTGTTTTTTATAATTTTTATTGTTAACACAGGGAATTGAAATATCCCCAATGATAGCAATATGTACTCTTTTTTGAAAAATGTGGGGGTCTATTAGACTCTAGATCTCTCCTCAGCCCTTAAAGCATCTGACCATACCAAGATCAGTGTGAGAAGATGCTTTTCCCAATTTCCCAATGGTGCTGTTTATATCCGGCAAAACCGAAATCATGAAATGATCGTAGCTTTTTTAGGCCACAGAGATGTTTGGAGCCGTTCTAGTCTCCGATCAGCTCTGTGGTCAGCTGGCAGAACCACCGGCTGCATTCTCCGGTTCCCCGGTGGGACAGGAGAACCCATGAAAACCATGGAAGTTGGCGAGAGGGGGGCATTCTCTCCCACTGTTTGTAAAAGCAGTCTAGTGGCTAATTAGCTGCTAGGATTGCTTTTACATGAAAGCCGACCAGTTCATCCTGAAGCTTTGTATAGCACATAAGCGTTCAGCAGAACCAATTGAAATAGGTATACAGACAATTTTTTGTACCAGAGTCTGGCCTTACAGGCAATTAAGTATGGCACCATCATCTGGTCGTTAAAGTCCATTCCTCCCATGTTAAGGTTGTATTCTTGGACACAGAGGGGCTTCTCAACAACACCAGTTGGAAATGGAATTTGGACTGCCGTGTCTGTGTGAATGGAGGACAAAATGAAAACATTCCGTGCGTCCCTCCTTTTCACTGCAAGCAAATTATTACTTCTCAAGCAGGCTCTCTCCCACAGTTTAATTCGGGAATCTACAAGACATTGGGTCAAGCCAAAGCAAATAGATCACACGGTGTCACATGCACCAATTCCATGATCAAAAAGGCGACTAAAAAGTGGCACGCTTGTGTAATAATTGTCCAAAGTGGTACCCCTTTCCGAATAAGGGTGACACCAAGCCCCAAACAATATTGCCAGGGCTCTCTATGTAGTCTGTACAGTTGGGGGAGTCCATGTGACTGTATTTTCCCTCGTAAACCATAAAACTATATGTATAGCCTGTGGCCCTGTCACAGAGCTTATACATCTTGACACCATATCTGGCACGCTTGCTGGGTAGATACTGTTTGAAAGCAAGACGGCCAGAAAATTTAATCAGCGACTCGTCTATGCAGACAACTCGATCAGCAATAAACAATGCTGTGAATTGTTGGTTGAAGTGGTTTACAAGGGGCCGAATTTTGTGGAGCCAATCATATTCAGGGTCACCTCGAGGACGATAGAGTTCATTGTCATTGAAGTGCATGAACCGCAAGATCTGCTCGCATTGCGTCCTGGCCATGGAAGCAGAGAACACGGCATATGGTGAATTGGGTCAGTGGGCCAATATGACCGCTGCTCAATTTTTTTAGTTATGCCCATGAGGAGGGATAGGCCCAGAAAGGTCTTAAATTTGGAAACAGTGATAGGTTTCCATTCTCTGGCAAGGGACAAATGGGGATTTGCTGCGATAAATTGACCAGCATACAAATTGTTTTGGTCCACAATAGATCTGTAGAGATCTTTCATGAAAAACAACAAATAAAAGTCAAGGCACGTAAAATCAACTGTTTCCACTTGAATTCCGTGGGCTGCCAATCAGGATTAGCAAATGCAGCTGGAAGGACACTATTGGCTCTACAGCCTGTCTTTGTCTTCTTGGTGGCTGTGGGACACTACTTGTGCTAGCCACCACACCAGCTTGAACTGAACTCATGGGACTCACCGCATCACCAAGTGATACTGCAGTGCTGGTTTGTATATGACCAGGATGTACTAGGCCGCTGGTGCTTGCCAGTTCACCAGAAGGTTGAGCGGCACTAGTACTGACTCTCTTCTCCATATGAGAACCTTGCAGTTGTTGCACCTCAGCAACAGAAGAACAGGGTCGGGTATGCCTGACTTTAGCTGGGACCACTACTCTGTCGTCAGAGCTATCTGTCAGGGTGCCGCTGCTCTATATGGGTTTGTATACTGTGCCTGATTCTGACAGTGAGGGTTCCCCATCGCTCTCATCTGTCATACTCATCAACGTGTAGGCCTCTTCACTAGTGTACCTCTGTTTGGACATTTTGTCCTCTAAATTTACAGGTACAGCTAGTGTGACTCACAGGTAAAAGAGCACCTGGTTGTCAGAGCCTGCTCCAATCGCAACTAAAAAATTAACTGTTAGCATTCACAGGGATCAGGCGTGACTTGCTAATGCTGCAGTTATGTGTGCTATGTGACAGTGATCTATTTATACTGCACTTGGAGGGGCTAAATGCAGGTACTAGCAGGTGTCTGGGCTGATCCCGCTAACACCGCATTTTTGGGAACACTAAACTACTGGAGACATTAATATAGTTCTGATCAGATCAAAGATATTGATCCGTTCAGATACTCTACTAGTAATGGAGCTATCTAGTGTGTGTGTGCGTGTTAGAGTACCTGGCACTAATCTGATGCTGCTAGGGATTGACACTGATCCCAACTCATGCTAAAACCTAACTGATGTCACCCGTGACACCAATACAGTGATCAGAAAAAAATATCTGCACACTATACTAGTAACACTGTGACAGTGGGTAAAAGGGTTAATGGGGGGGGGGCGATCAGGGGGCTATCAGGGGTTAAACCTTTATTAGGTAATATATGGGGGTATACCCTGGGGGGGTACCCTGATGCTATAAAAGACTGAAACTAACTAGCTAATTAGCATCACCCATGACACTAATACGGTGATCAGAAAATAGGTCTGCACACTATACTAGTGACACTGGTGACAGGGGGTGAAAGGGTTAACTGGGGGGGCGATTAGAAGGTTAACTACAGTAACTACCATAACACTATTTAGCGTCACAAGTGACACCAGCACAGTGATCAGTGAAAAATCTGAAAACTGCACTAGGTGACACAGTGACAGGGAGTGAAAGGGTTAACTGGGGGGGAAGCAATCAAGATGTGATCAAGGGGTTAAAAGAGTGCCTATGTGTTGTGGTGTCAGTGTGGTGTTTGGTGTACTGCCTTCTCCTATCAAGCTGGAACCAAAAAGGGCTCCACGAGGGGAGATGACATCACTTCCTCTGCCTGTGTTTACATTTCACAGGCAGAGGAGGCTCTTCATTCGCCAGAACTGATCAGCAGGTCCAGGCCAGAAATCATTGGCCTGGGTCTGGAGACTGATAGGTTCTAAAACGAATCCGATCACAGCGGGGACCACGGTTTGCACATCAGTGCCAACCTGCCGCAGTAAAACTGCGGTAGCTGGTTGGGAACTAGTTACAGCTTAGTGAATTGCACCACAAGTTTAGTAATGCCAAGCCAAATATTTACATGTTGTGTTTGCAAACAAGACTTTTCCTTTTATCTTTCTATGTATATGATTGTATAATTTAGGCACTTGATGAGGATAAGAGTAATATTTGGTCTCTTTTACAATTTATATATTCTGTGATCAGATGTGTAATCTGTTTATTAATTCTTTTTATTCTGATGGCAATATGCTTAGTCAATCTGTTCCAGTCATGTTCTCTTTAATCTTTGTTACACATTTATATTGCGAAGACATTTAAAGGAAATTGCTAAAGTACATGACACATCCTTCAAAGCTAAAGTAAGATGTGCACATTTTTTGCATGCACCAATATTTTAGACTGACGTTCCAAAACTGATGCTTTAAAATTATTTATTTAATGTTTGTATGTTGTATAGTACAAGGCTTTTCATTATTTTTGTATGGCTTTCCAAAAAATAGTTTTTTGGATACTTCTATATTATACAGTCATGCTTATGCCTCAGTAGTTTTTTTGACAAAACATGTAATATTTATTGCAGCCTACCAGTCCTTAGATTTTTTTTCTTTAAAATAGTATTAAACCCATTATGTTTTTTTAGGTTAAAGTTAAAGCTTAGCTAAAAAAAAGCTTACCTGCCTCTAAAATACCATACCTATAATGGAATATGTCCAGCTTTGTTATGCAGTGCTTATGTTTTAGATTTGCAAGGCTTTTTGATTTCAAAGCTAAACTCCAACTTTCGTTTCACTAGAATGGAATGGAATTATCAATCCCAGCATAGAGGATACCTCTGTAACATGTTGCTCTGTTTATTCTGGGTTTAGTTGTGGCTTTGCACCATGTGACACTCTGTATAGTCTGATGTAGACTGAGTGTTCTCCATAGCCACCCGCTGCTGCATCTGTAGCCTAAAACACACCCCTCTGTACTTTTTCAGACTCTGCAAATGATGTAACTTCCTTCACAGCCCTGATGGTGGGTGGGATGGCATATAGCCTAATTAGCATTCAGTCATGCCCAGTCACACCTACAAAAAGTCCAAACCTTCCAAATCTCACCTCCCAGATCACAGCATTATTCAAGTGGAAACATCTTCATATAATATACACAGCCTGTTTTGAAAGCTAGCTGTGCTGATGCTGGGCAGAATTAAATGTATTACAATTTGAATTAAATCCTGCCCAGTTAAGTATGCTGACCAGTGTGCACAGGGAGAGTCCCACAGATCCCACCCTCCTAGAGCCCTGCTCTCTGTGAAGTGATTAATTAACATATGAAGGGAATACCTTCAAAATAATCTCCCATAGCCCTTCCTCTGTAGTCTTGCAGTAAGCCATTATTATTTGGAATGCTGCAGAATAGGAATGACACATTTACACTTGCTTTGCAGACTGAAGAGTGATCTGCTTTCAGATCACTCTGCAGAGAGCATTTGACAGGTGGTGAGGAGGAGTTGTGTCACCTCCTCATCACCTATTTTAACCTCCTAAATGCTGCAGTACTGGACTGCAAACATGCATCAGCGAACGCAGGGACCTCTGTGGTTCCAGGGCCCGGGCCGATAGCATTAGGTAATAGCATTGGTATTCCTTCCATTACTCCGGCTCATTTTATTCCGGACAACATTAGGAAAGATGTTTTAGATGGCAAGGATGTCAACTTGGCTTCTTTGCTGCTAGCAGCCCATGATGTTACTCACAATAAGTCGTATGTATGTGGTGACGTATCAGTGGTGGTCAAGACCAGAGCTCATAGGCTGAATCGGAAACTTTCCATTCCGGAATTCGTTTTGGTCTTTAGCCTGCATAGGGACATTATTTGTTTAGTTAACCCTTCAAGGAGGGAGGAACTGAATCTCTATCTTTATCTGGTGGTAGACTTAGGGCAGAAATATGGGGGCTCAACTTTTTATGATTGTCACAGATCATTTTCTGCTAAGTTTGCAGCCATATTTGTCCAGCATCAGATGTTGACGGTATGGAGTAAGATAGATACCAAACTGTTTTGTAGACATTTTGCGGGGTTAAGAGCGCCAGGGTGTGCTACATGTCAATCCTCGACCCACACTACATATTGGTGCCCTAATATGGAACTACCGTCACTACCAGGTGTATCCAGGGCTTTTTCGAATGCACTTCCGGCTCCATCCCAGTCGGGCTCGTGTGATAAGTTAGGTCAGCCGATTCAGTTCTTAGGCAAATCACAGATATGTAACAATTTCAATCCAATGTTTGTAATTATAGCCAGTGCAGGTTGTTGCATGAATGTGCTGTTTGTTTCAGGGCACATCCAAAATCGGCCTGTTCATTAAGAAATAAAAATGCATGACTAAGCCGAGTGGACATGTCATATTTACAGGATTGTAAACATTCACTATATTAAATCATAGTAAAAAGCAGCGCTACAATCAATAAATCAATAAATCAATAAACCATAGTGCAAATAATGCAATAATGTGCAAAAAGTTCATGCAAAGTCGCAGCAAAAGTGCCAGTGCAAACTATATGTGCAAGACAAACTGGTGCAAAATTGTGACAATATAAGTGTCCATAAACAGTCCTCCTTTAAGTGTGCAGCATCAATCCTTCATACTTGTTTCCATCACCAAAAAAGACTGCATGCAGGTGATCATACTAGGGGCTTACCAGATGTCTGGATTAAAATTGCCTGTATATCAGAGAAAACCTCAGCCAAATATCCCTTAAATGAGGTCCACACTTCCAAGGAACAATCTATCCCCCATGTATCACTCATAAGAAACAGACAAGATTCCTCATAGTGTATCTCTTTAAGCAGGTGAATTTATTTAAAAGGATAAAATTACGCTTACATCAAACCATAAAATCATTTGCAGTGTGAAAAAGCAGAGACATCTACCAGTCAGCTGTTCCTCGCTCCTCTCCTCTCCTTAGCGAGCGTACTACTATTTCTCTTCATCAGGATTATTATCATGGGTATGCCCACTTTTAGGCGTATCGACCACGTGATTACGGCACACTTCAAGTCACTTTCATACATTTCTCATAGACTCTGAGTACATATGTGGGATGTTATTTTTCTAGAAGATAAGTCCCCACATTAGGTACACCACTATCACCAAGTCTTTTACTCTCTACTAGTAAGCCGACCAGTTCTTGGCTTTATTCGTGTGGTTCCTATAGATATGGTGTGAACACATGTAGGTATTGTAAAGTTCTAGTTAAGACCAAAGAGATAAAGTCCCTTGCATGCTGGAGAAAGTTTCCCTGTTAAAGGAGAATTATGGCCTGGGCTTGTTTGACCCTACTTCTGCTATGGGTCACAGGAGTGCAATTAGTTTTGCACTCGAGTCTGGATCCTCCAGGTGCCTGGACCGACAGCTTTCTCAGCCTCTCAGAGAGCCGCTGAGACCCTGAGATGGACAATCCCCACCCCTCCACAGCTCAGCGCTCCAGTGAGCATGAAGGAGCAGAGCGGAGGGCTTACTGATTGACAGCCAGCAGCTCTCCACTCGGGAATCTGTGAGAATCGAGGCATTGGCGGTGTTTGATGCCTTATGCCAGCATTATGCACAGTGTTGGATCAATTATTTGCAGGGCCAGATTATGAGCATAATGGGCCTGGTGATGAGGATTTTGGTGGGCTTTTTTCTAGTGGGCCATGGATTATGAAGCCCTGTATGCTACATTAACATTTTCTCCACAGCACTGACTTCCTTAACTACCACTTGTGCCTAGAAACTCCTTCCCTCACCACCCACTGCACATGGAACCTCTTTCCTCACTATCTACTGTGTCTGCAGCCCCCTTCCCTTACCACCTACCACACCTGGGCCCCTTTCTCTTACCACCTACTGTGCATGTAGCCATCCTTGCCTTACCACCCACTGCACCTGCAACTCTCTTCATTCACCACCAACCATGTCTGGGCTCCCCACCTTCCCTCGCCACCTACTGTACCTGCAGCTCCCCTTTACTTATCACCCACCAAGCCTGCATCCCCCTTCCCTCATCATCCACCATGTCGGGACCTTTCTTCCTTTACCACCCAACAAACCTGCAACTCCCCTCAACACTGCACTGCACTTCACACTCCACTCCTCCTTTTTTTATCACTACAGCAGTTTTACATGCATTCCTATTAAAGTCTATGGGGCCATAAATGTAAGAGAAGCGCTTGTACCTTTTTCTAATTCACACAGAAGCATGCTGCATAACAGTTAATCGTCTTCATAGTCCAGTTATTGGATTCCTCATGTCATGCATTGTTGCACTACAACTGAAGCACAACAAATTGCACAGGTGTGAATGGGGGCTAAGCCAAGGTTCACACTGACAGCGGGAATGAAATTGTGCGCGTTCAGCTGAACGGAGCACAATTTCATACCTGCATATCAGTCCAACTTTGGGGGCGATTTCAGAGACATCTCTGCTGCATATATGTCTATACAAATCGCACCCAAAAGTCGCCAAAAGTAGTACAGAATCTATTTTTGGGAATCTGTGTGGCACCGCAAAGATTCCGATGGTGCCATTGTCGGCAATTGCATGTCAAAATCGCATGCCAAATTGCATCAATGTCAACCTAGGCTAATTCTGTGTTCCAGTGACCCCGCACACATAGGCAGATCAGGAGTTTTACTTTCACTGGCTGCATGTTTATTGTGGCTTGTTGTGGCTCTGTCTTATATTGAGTCCAAATATACTGTATATCATATTTATTTTATGTAAATTCCCTATGAATGACACCAGCATTAAATTCACCTTATTGGTCCATCTAATCATTTGAACCCGCAGACGGTGTTGTTTTTATATGTACATACCACTATACCCTGATTATTGCTCTCTATACCAATGTACAGGGTGTAATGTGCAAAAACGGCTAGTTATCAGTGCGATGCAGTGAAAACAATGCTTTCTGATGGCTGATTTGTGTATTGTAGCACACATAGCCTGGGTACATCCATCATCTCAGCTCTCTGCTCCATGTCTCCTCTTCTCCAACCATGGTAATGATCCCCTACCTGCACAGCCCTCTAGCCTGCACACACACTGCTCTCCACTCACACCCTCTCTGGCAGTGACCGGGTTAATACTAGCATGTCTGCTACATACAAGTGGTAGGTCAGCTGCAATTCTAGTGCTTCTTGGTTGGCTCAGACTGAATGAATTATACCAATCAACGTCTCCCTCGTATCTATCTGCCACGTGTGAACACAGAAGCCAGGCTTGTGTGTTCAGGAGTGACAGTAGTGAGGGGTCAACACAGGGCTGACTGAAAAAAAAGCACTCGTTACAGGGAAACCAGACTGACTTGCCAGGAAAGCAATGCTGCCAGCAAGGTTTGGGCTGCTGTTGCTTGGTGTGTCAGGCCTATATTATGGTAGGGGCCTGGAGCTGCAGCCCTGATTATTTGTACATTTGTACATGGAGAAGGATTTTTCAAGTAAAGATTAATTGCATTACACAGAGATCTCATCCTCCTTTTTTTGCTATATATCATCGGTGGATTGATTGGGAGTCCACGGTTGATGTGGTGTATTTAGAGGTGTATAACACGGCAGGAGTGACTCACTCTACTTACTCTCTCTCTCTCTATATATATATATATATATATATATACTGTGACGTTATGCGAGGCGCCATAATGGACTGGCTATACTTGTCGCCTCGCATGCAATCACTTTGAGGCGACTAGTGAAAGTCCGACCCGGGTTTTGCCAGCCACTGTGGCAGAGCTGGTTTTGGCCCGGACTTTCTGGTCCACTCAAACCCCTCTACAACTGCATGTAATGACCAGGAATAAAGCAGAGGTGAGCTCTATCCTGGACTTTAAAGATCAAGATTTGCACTGTGCTTATGTTTTGCGGGTGTCGGGGACAGCCCAACACTGTATAGAGAGGAACCTGATTATTTAGTTTAGCGCCAGGTGGCGAGGATTTGTTTTCTGTTTTATGTGTTTTGATCTTGCTAACCTGTGATAATAAACCTGGCAAGCCGCCAGATTTGAAAGAAACAATACATATATAAAAGTTAATCCTGATTTACTTATGACCTACTGATGGCATTACTGATATCATTTCTTGAGCCCCAGAAATGTCAGGACAGTGAAAATATCCCCCAAATTACCTTTTTTGGAAAGTAGACACCCCAAGGTATTTATTAAGGACCATGGTGTGTTTTTTGAAGTTGTAATTTTTTTGTCACAAATTTTTGGAAAATGACGAAAGTAGATACATATTTTTTTTTTCACTTTGTTTTTACATACTGTCACTAGAGCAGTATAGCATTATCATATGAATGATGTGGCGGTAATCAGGAATACTGACTGGTGACAGTATGTAAAAGAAAAAAGTTTAATAGTTTTTTCAACTTTTTTTTACATTTGTTTTTTTATTAATAATTTTAATAATAATAATACATTTTTTTTGTCACATACTGTGACCAGAGCAGTGCAGCGTTACTATAGTGACACAATACTAGTCTTGCGAGGCTATCTGTATTTTTTTTAAAATAAGATTGGTTACAATAGAAATACCATTATTATAAATGATGTTTGTCTCCTGTTTGGTTTGGACCAAACCTTGAGCTTATCCCTACTGAGCACAGGGTGGAAGCTTCCAGGGCTCTATAAGAATGTGAGGGCCTTGGGCAATTTCCAACTCCCCCCATTCCTCCTCAAACATCAGCTATGACTAATGAATATAAAATAAGACCTTGACATTAAAGATGGAAGATTGGTGACAAACTTGGAGTCTACCATTTCTGCATGCAGCATGGCTAGCCTTTAACATGATTTTAGTTTACATCTTTTGGTTTAATCATTCCTCAAAAGAACACGTTGCAAAACTAACTTTTCATTTTAGGTTCTGTAAGTGCTTTAAATTGAAGCCTAAAAGAGACCTGCAATGGGAGAAAAGTAATCGCTGTCTTGGAATAGCTGTCCTTCTGTAAATGTTAGTTCTCATAGTTCTCCTATGAGGAGAATGGACACATACCCCCGCTCTACCCACCCGAGAGTAAGAGGGAGGGGCAGGAGAGGGATGTCCCCACAAGGGTAACACAAGAACATCAAGGACCAGTAGGAAGAGGGGATGCCGAGCAGGCAGACGACGACAATCCAAGAAAGCGCAGGAGGGACAAGTAGACCAGGCTATATATAATAAGTCGCTGCCAACTCAATAAAAAGGAACTTAACATACTTAATATGGGCCTGAAGAATGCGCCTAGAAAATCACTTAATAAATTTCAATTATATGTAGACACACATAAATTCATTAGGAATTTAAACCTTAAAAAATACTATTTGACCCATCCAGCTTATCCAATAGTCAGAAAAACTGTAGAGGATGGAAGCATGTCTAGTGGTCTGCAAAATAAATCCACTTTTAATTCCCAAAATTCCAATAATTCTCAGATAGAGGTTTTTAAGTCCCTAGTGTTAAGGGATATGGAGAATCTACAACCAAATAAAAACGTTAACCCTAGATACTTGATAGAAGGAATCAAACAGCTAGAGGGGAGGAAGGATATCATAATCCATCCGGCAGATAAGGGAGGAGGAGTTGTTATCATGGATAGATCATTCTATCATAAACAACTAGAAGAACTCCTAAATGATACTACCACTTACAGACAATTACAGAAAGACCCCACAGAGATATATATGAAACAATTAAACACTCTGATAGAGGAAGGTTATAAAACTTATGCTATTAACAAAAAAGAGAAAAAATATTTGGATCCCAGTTATAGTAGAATACCAATTATATACACAGTACCAAAGATACACAAGAATGTAATAAACCCTCCCCCCCCGACCCATCGTAAATGGGATAGTGTCGGTAACTGTCCGCTTAGGAGAATATGTTGATATACTTTTACAGCCTAGTGTACAGAACACGAGAGCATACTTAAGGGACACAAAGGACCTATTGAATGCATTGACACAGATTTCCTTCAATAAAAAAGACCCCATTGTACTGATAACAGCTGATGTGTCATCACTGTATACAGTGATTTAACATAGCAATGCTATGTTGGCTCTGAACTGGGCCATAAGCAAATGTAATAACCTGACACACACACAGAAGATCTTTTTGGGTAAAGCGTTGGATTTCTGCATGTCCCATAATTACTTTTGGTACAACAATAAGTTCTACACTCAAAAGGTTGGCGTTGCAATGGGGGCTAAATTTGAGTGGGAGGACAAAATAATTTATGCACAAGATATACCACAAATTTTATTTTATCGGCGATACATAGATGACCTGATCCTGATTTGGAAAGGGCCTAAAGAAATAGTCGAAAGATTTCTCATCTATTTGAATAATAATAATAGAAATATCAAGTTGGAATACACCATAAGTGAAACCTCTATTAACTATTTAGATGTTACCATAGAAAGAAATTACACAAACTTGAATACTAGAGTCTACTTAAAACCTACGGATCGCAACAGCTATTTGTCGGTAAAAAGTGGACACCACCCTACATGGATTAGGAACATCCCTAAGGGACAGTTCCTAAGAGTTAGGAGGAATTGCACACAGTTAACTGACTATAGGTCTCAAGCAGAAACGCTTAAATCTAAGTTTGAACAGAAGGGGTATCCCACTCAAATATTAGATACTATTATTGAAGAGGTGGCAAAAACATCACGTGAGGACTGCTTGAGGGATAAGGATCCATTGCCAAAGGATAGAGGTTTCCAACTCAATTTTCTATCAGATTTCCACAGCCAGTATAGGGAAGTGGAGCAGATATTCAAAAATCATTGGCACATCCTACAATTAGATAGGGGTTTTGTGAAGGTCCTAGGAGACTTACCCAGTTTCATCCATAGGAGGGCACCAAATGTGGGAGATCATATAGTTAAAAAAGTTTTAGATGCTCCGGGTAGATTGAAATTCCCCAGCCATACACATGTTTTTTTCCCCATGTAGAAATTGTAAGATATGCAAATGGACAAAGGGCATTAACAAGAAATGCTACACATTCACTAATTCAGTTACATATGTAGTGTACCTATTGTGGTGCCCATGTGGCTTGTGTTACATAGGCCACACAAAAAGGCAACTTAAAGTACACATAGGTGAACAACTAACCAATATAAAAAATGGATACAAGGATCATAGCGTATCCATGCATTTCAGATTAAAACACAACAGGGACCCCTCTATTTTAAAGTTTTGTGGGATTGAAGTAGTTTACCCTCTGTGGAGAGGTTCCAATAGGATCAGGGATCTCTCACAGAGGGAGACATATTGGATATATCTTATGAAAAGCTTGATTACCGTATGGCATGAACATTGAATTAGACATTAATTCTTTTATTTCAGATGTATAGTTTTTTGTATTATCATCAACCGATTTTCCCTGTATTATAACTACAGTGTATCATACCATCAATTGATTCCTTTAACTATAGCCCACTGTCAATACCATATATTTAATATTCAATATGGCTATAATGATTATATAATCATATAGATAAGTGATCTACGCCTATCTGGGTAAAAATCAGCAGGGGATGCAATCTGGATTAGATGTCAGCAGCAGGTGATTTTGAGGCAATAACATTACTCCCAGCCTGAATACGGTTATACATTAAGACATAAGAGCCGTTTATTACACTATCCCATTCAGACATGTCACATGTATAAAAATAGCATTTGTAAATATCATAATGAACATATACTGAAAATTGTAAGTGTTCACGCCGTCCTTCCTCTGACATAACACTGTTGAGAACAATGGAAGTTTCCCTTTAAACTTTAGACACACAGAGGAGGGAGGGTATATAGAGTTAGCCGTTCGTCCGTACAGCCAATCACCAGTGGAAGTCCAATAGGATGAAACGCATCGTGATTGGCTGATACGGCAACTCATAAGTCCACAGACGCCCTGGGCGCTCAGCTCCCCGCTGGACGGAGGAGAGTGAGAGGAGGATAGGGCAGACAACGGAGCCCGAGATTGTCCGAGGACGGGTGGCGTCTACACACACAGCTTCTGTGCAATTTAACTGGAATGTCCAGTAAGAGTCCACCTTTATAAGAGGGCCCCTTTTTTATTATGAGTGTTGTTTTTTTTTAACATGATCGTTGTGCAAGTTTTTATAATAAAAGTCGCTACTGTATAACGCTATGAGTATCCCATGCTTTTTATGTCATATGGATGGCAGCTGGAGGATATAAACAGCAATCTGCTTCTGAAGACTAGAAAGTTCATACTACTTTGGCGTGGCAGCTAGAGCATAATGAATGCCTAGCATATAACTCTGGTAAGGATTAGAGCTGAGTGAACCCGGACTGTAAAGTTCGGGTCCGTACCAAACTTTGGGGAGTCCGGGACCAAGACCCGAACCCGGACTTTTCAAAAAAAGTCTGGGTTCGGGTCCGGGGTTCTGGTTATGTTAATGACAGTTCTGAGAATTGCTGTAAAATAGTCCTGGAAAGTCCTAGAGGTCTGCAAAAGGAAGGACATGGGGGTAAGGGTGGGACAAGTGACCTACAAAGAAATGGGGACAGGGAAATAACTTTAAATATTTTAAAAAAATAAAAACATAAAAAAAGCAAAAATCGAGGTGAATGTGGATCATCTTCAAACTGGGTCTGAAAAGTATTAATTAACGGTAGAGGCCATATAACTGCTCTAAAAGCATCTTCAAACTGTGTCAAAAAAGTATAAATAAGCCGGGAGAACTCATATCACTGTTCTGCAAACATTTGGAAACTGTGTGTGTCACTTTAAATATATCCGGGAATAACTGAACTACTGTTCTGCAAACATCTGTAAAGTCTGTGTGTCACTTTAAATATAGCCGGGAATAACTGAACATCTGTTCTGCAAACATCTGTAAAGTCTGTGTGTCTACAAGTCAATAAGGGCCGATATA
>BLSH010324483.1:229155-251583 GCA_018402905.1 Glandirana rugosa | reverse complement strand
ATGTGTATAAGAGACAGGCAGTAGTAAAATAATCTATCTCAGGATGCAGGATCAGGTCTTAAAATGGCTCAAATCTGTCCCTCACGCAGTCAGCTACCTTTCCCTACACTAACCCAAGGAGCATGTGACTGCAGCACTGTGACTCCAGCTTATAAAGAGGCTGGGTCACATGATGCACCGGCCAATCACAGCCATGCCATTAGTAGGCATGGCTGTGATGGCTTCTAAGGGCAAACCAGTGAAACACTTGTTGATTGGCTGCCCTGCAGCTTCTCAACACGTGGAGTAAAATAGCAGAACCCCGGACCGAACCCGAACGATTTTTGAAATGTCCGGGTCCGGGTCCGTGCCACGGACACCCGAAAGTTCGGTACGGACCCGAACGTTACAGTCCGGGTTCGCTCAACACTAATGTTAAGTTATTCCCTCTATATTAAAAGTGACACACAGACGTTACAGATGTGTGCAGAACAGATGTTCAGTTATTCCCGGCTATATTAAAAGTGACACACAGATGTTACAGATGTGTGCAGAACAGATGTTCAGTTATTCACGGCTATATTTAAAGTGACACACAGACTTTACAGATGTGTGCAGAACAGATGTTCAGTTATTCCCGGCTATATTAAAAGTGACACACAGACGTTACAGATGTGTGCAGAACAGATGTTCAGTTATTCCCGGCTATATTTAAAGTGACACACAAACTTTACAGATGTGTGCAGAACAGATGTTCAGTTATTCCCGGCTATATTAAAAGTGACACACAGACATTACAGATTTGTGCAGAACAGATGTTCAGTTATTCCCGGATATATTTAAAGTGACACACAGACGTTACAGATGTGTGCAGAACAGATGTTCAGTTATTCCCGGCTATATTTAAAGTGACACACAGACTTTACAGATGTGTGCAGAACAGATGATCAGTTATTCCCGGCTATATTTAAAGTGACACACAGACTTTACAGATATGTGCAGAACAGATGTTCAGTTATTCCCGACTATATTTAAAGTGACACACAGGCTTTACAGATGTGTGCAGAACAGATGTTCAGTTATTCCCGGCTATATTAAAAGTGACACACAGACTTTACAGATGTTTGCAGAACAGTAGTTCAGTTAGTCCCGGTTATATTTAAAGTGACACACACAGTTTCCAGATGTTTGCAGAACAGTGATATGGGTACTCCCAGCTTATTTATACTTTTTTGACACAGTTTGAAGATGATTTTAGAACAGTTATATGGCTTCTACCGTTAATTAATACTTTTCAGACCCAGTTTGAAGATGATCCACATTCACCTCCATTTTTGCTTTTTTTATGTTTTTATTTTTTAAAAATATTTAAAGTTATTTCCCTGTCCCCATTTCTTTGTAGGTCACTTGTCCCACCCTTACCCCCATTTCCTTCCTTTTGCAGACCTATAGGACTTTCCAGGACTATTTTACAGCCATTTTTGTGCCTAAAAGTTTGGGTCCCCTTTGATTTCAATGGGGTTCGGGGTCCGGGACAAAGTTTGGGTTCCGTCCGGACCCGAACCCGGACTTTGTCTCGAAGTTCAGCCGAACCAGCAGAACCCAGACTTCTAGAAGTTCGCTCAACTCTAGTAAGGATCCATTGCATAGGGGATATTGGACACTTGCATGTACACGTTGTGCTGTGGTGGTAGTGAATATCCTAACAAACTGTTTCACTTGTGGATTATTGAAACCCAGGATGGACAATACACGGTGAAGATAGTCACTCTACACGTTGTGCTTTACTATATATATATACCAAAAAGGACATAGCGTGTGGCATACCTTTGTAATGTGCAGTTCAATAAGGACTTTTTTAGTGCTACTTATGCAGTTTTCTTATACATGCATGTTTTGGTATTTCATGCAAATGTTAGTTGCCTAACTGTTCTGGATTCAAGACTTGAGTCACAGACCCAAAATAACTAAATTAAAGTGGTTGTAAAGGCAGAAGGTTTTTATCTTAATGCATTCTCCATTAAGATTAATAACCTTCTGTGTGCAGCAGCTCCCTAATGTTTAAATCAGCTCCATCTCGATCCAGCAATGTTGCACGAGAGACTCAGCTGTCCAGGACTCCCCATTCTCATTGGCTGAGACAGCAGTGAAGCACCATTGGCTCCCCCTATGGTCAATCAAAGTCAGTGAGCCAATGAGGAGAAAGAGGGGGCCAGGCTGGGCCATGGCTCCATGTCTGAATGGACACAGGGAGCTGTGGCTTGGGTACCCCTCCTATGTGGGCACTCAATAGGAGGGAGGGGCCAGGAGCACTGAAGAGGGACCCAAGATGAGGATGATCGGGGCTGCTCTTTGCAAAACTATCTCACAGAGCAGGTAAGTATAACATGTTTGTTATTTTTAACAAAAAAAAGTGAGACTTAATATCACTTTAAATTCAGAGAAATGTTGGAACTCCTTATCCATATACTTATTACAGGCCACTGATCCAGAAAGTATGACAGCTAGGTAACTAGCATTTTCTGAAGAGGACATCCCATATACACTATGGGGTTGATTTACTAAAGCTGGAGAGTGCAACATCTGGTGCGGCTCTGCATAATAGCTGATCAGCTTTCAGGTTTTATTGTCAAAGCTTAATTAAACAAGCTGAGGTTAGAAGCTGGTTGGCTACCATGCACAGCTGCACCAGATTTTGCACTCTCCAGCTTTAGTAAATCAACCCCTATATCTCATGACATGACAAGTGTATACAAACCTAAGAACATAAAAAATAAATATATTTCAGCTTACCAGACCTTAAATTTGGTGGATGCATTCATTTTATTTTTTTAAGTGCTTTTTTATTTATTTTAACCAGTAACATACTGTTTTTCCTGTCATGGGGTGACAACACTTACTCTACAATGCACAGTATATACTTCTTTTGTGTTGTCCATACAGGATTACCCCTTTAACCACTTGCTGACCACCTAACTGTGAAAATACATTATTTATTTGACGTTAAATACAGGGGTTATGGCTGCAGCATAACCCCGGTATTTTATTTTCCTTAAGGAGACAAACTTTCAGATAAAAGTGATTCCCACTGCAGATTCACCATGGGATCACTTTTAGAAGTGGTGGTAGGTGCACTAACCCCACCCCCGCCCCGCTCCGCTCCGCTGCTTATACCGGTGGTTTACAAGCTTTCCTTATAGATCATTGAGACCGGCGCTGTCAGTGGCTTGGCATAGAGAGAGTGATGGCAAGATGGCCTCAGGCTATGTAAGCATGGCTTTCCTTTTTTCTTCAGGTTAAACAAAAAATATATATATATTTTTTTTTTGAAACAATAATTTTTATTGTTATAAACATATAGTTTAGGGTACATAAAGAAAGAAGGGAGGGAGTTCAGGAAAAGGAAAAAAAGTTGTAACATATGTCATAACTGTTGCAGGTACGTATCTTACAGGTTCTGCAGTGCATGAGAGTTAACTTTAACAGTTTAGTCTTGTGCCTTTGTCCAAATACTCCATGAGGCTTGATGTTTTTTGTATGATAAGTAGTTGAATGCTAGAAGATTTTGGTATGTTTTATTTGTGTCAACCAGTTCCTTCACTTCTGAAAGGTTTGGGGTAAGGGTGTTTTTCCATCTTCTGAGGAGTAGCGACCTCGCTGCCAGTAGAATGTGTGTAACTACAGGTCTGTGGTTGGGGGGGTAGGTGTCTATTCCTATTTTTATATGTGCTAGTTTTGGGCATGGTTGTTTTAATATTCCAGTGCAGGAGGCTAATTGTTGGAATATTGTGTTCCAATGGCTTGTTAGTGCTGGGCATTCCCACGGTGTATGCAGGAGGTTGCCTATTTGGCCCAGCATAGGGGAGAGTTTGAGGGAGAGAATTTTACCAGTCGATAGGGTGTATAATATCATCTATTGGTTATTTTTAATGACATCTCCCAATGGGAGGAGCAGTGGGAGGATTTAATAATGGATTTTATGGCATTTTTCCATTGGTCTTGTGTGAATGTGCTGTTCAATTATTTTCCCCATTTCAGCATGGATGCTGTTTTAGTGAATTCATTTTTCTTGCGTAGTGTGTTGTAGAATAGGGCAATTCCCTTATTTGTGCATGTGGTGAGGTGATAGTAGTCCCAGGCTGTTGGGTTTACTTTTATGTCTCTAAGGGGGTGTTTCAGTAAGAAGTGTGTTATGCAGGTTATGTTAAATAGATGTTGCTGAAGAATATGGAACTGTTCCATTATTTGCGTTTGCGTTTTGAGCTGATAATTATCATATAGTTGTTGAATGGTGTTTATTCTGCATTTTTCTAGGGGTTTGGTATCTAGCATGGGTATTAGAGTTTCTAACATGTTTAGAGGTGTTGGAATCATGGTTGTATATTCTTGTGTGTCATGTTGTATGGAGACGTGTCTCCAGGCTTTAAGTGAGGCTTGTATAGGAAGAGGGAATTGGGTAAGATCCCATGGTTGCCACCGATCTCTCAATAAGGTGCAGAGATTTTGGGTGGTAGTCAGGTTTTTTTTCCATCTCCACCCATAATGTTGTCTCTTCCTTTGGAAACCAGAGTTTCTTTTGATCTAAGTGGACTGCCCAGTAGTAGTCTATGAGATCTGGTAATCCTGCTCCTCCCACTAGTCTGTGCTTAATCATTGTGGCTTCCGCGCATCTCGCTTTTTTGCCGTGCCAGATGAATTTGTTAAGGATAGAGTTGAGCGAACCCGAACTGTAACGTTCGGGTCCGTACCGAACTTTCGGGTATCCGTGTTCTGAACCCGAACATTTGAGAAAAAGTCTGGGTTCGGGTTCTGGGTTCTGGTATTTTATCACACATGTTGAATAGCTGCAGAGCAGCCAATCAACAAGCGTTTCACTGGTTTTCCCTAGAAGCCATCACAGCCATGCCTACTAATGGCATGGCTGTGATTGGCCAGTGCATCATGTGACCCAGTCTCTATATGAGGCTGGAGTCACAGTGCTGCATGTCACATGCTCTCAGGTTAGTGTAGGGAGAGGATGCTGCCGGCGCTGTGAGGGACAGATCGTGAGGGACAGATTGCAGTGATAATAACTAGGTAGAGATTACTACTACTGCTTTGAGGGACAGATTGCAGATGTAATAATAACATCTCATCCTGCATTACAGAACGATCTGATTACAGAACGATCTCTCATCCTGCATTACAGAACTATCTGATTACAGAACGATCTGATACTGGACTAGGTAGAGATTACTACTGCTTTGAGGGACAGATTGCAGATCTGATAACATCTCCCATTTTTCTTCCTTTTGCAGCCCTCTAGCACTTGCCAGGACTTTTTTACAGACATTTTTGTGCCGAAAAGTTTGGGTCCCCATTGACTTCAATGGGGTTTGGGGTCAAGTTCGGGTAACGTTCGGTACCGAACCCGAACGTTTCCGCGAAGTCCCGCTGAACCCGAACATCCAGGTGTTCGCTCAACTCTAGTTAAGGATGCTTTTGATGTTTATCATTTGTTTAGTTGGGAAAGGGATTGGGAGGGCTCTGAATATATATAATATCTTGGGTAGGATGTTCATCTTAAATGCTGCTAGTCTACTGCTCCAAGTGAGTTCACATTTGGTCATGCATTCAAGTTCTTTGGATATTTTTGCTGTTAGTGGGTTGATGTTGGAAGGAAATAGGTTGACTGTGTCCTTTGTCAGGTTGATGGCGAGATATTTTATACTTTTGGTACTCCATGTGAATGGTTATGGGGATTTTAGGCTATTGACTAATTCTCAGCTTTCCCTGATTGAGGATCAGTGATTTTGAGGTGTTTATTTTATAGTACAATATGTTGCTGAATTATTGTAGTGTGTGGTAAGAAGCTTCTAGTGATTTACTAGGGTTTGTGGGGGAATTCCCAGATTGAGGATCAGTGATTTTGAGGTGTTTATTTTATAGTACCATATTTTGCTGAATTGTTGTAGTGTATGGTAAGCAGCTCATAGTGATTTACTAGGGTTTGTCATTAGTAGTATGATGTCATCTGCAAACAGGTTTATTTTATGCTGGGGACCCTGGAAGGAGAACCCTGTTATGGAGGGGTTGGAACATATGGTTTATGCTAGTGATTCTAGTATTAAGTTAAAAATGATGGGAGAAAGGGGACACTCTTGGCGGGTTCCGTTGGTGATGTCAAATTGTTTGGATAGCACATTGGATGTATAGACCTGTGCTGATGTGCAAGAGTAGAGCGCTAGAATAGTAGATAGAATATTACCTAAGAATCAGAATTTTTGTAATGCCTTGGACATGTAGTGCCAATGCACTCTGTCAAACGCCTTCTCTGCATCCAACGCAAGGAGCAGAGAAGGCGTTTGTGTTTTTTCAGCGTAGTTTATTATGTTAATAACTCTTTTGATCGCATCAGATGTTTGGAGGCCAGTGAAGGACCATGTTTGGTCTCTCTGTATTAGTTGTGGAAGTACACTCATAATTCTTTTGGCCACTAGTTTTGCTAGGATTTTCTGAATTCAATAGGGATATGGGTCTAAAGTTAACTGGTGTTGTGGGATCTTTCCCTGGCTTTGCCAGGCGAACTACATAGTCCTTAAGCATCTCTCATGGAAGGGATGATTATTCTGTAGCTTTCGTGAAAACTTTCACCAGGTGGGCAGCGAGATCATGCTTAAAATTTTTATAAAAGTCATTGGGGAACCCATCTGGGCCTGGTGACTTTCCATTTGGGAGGGATGTTATAGTCTGTAGTACTTCTTTTTCAGTTATAGGAGCGTTGAGTGTATTTAGTTGGGACTGGGAAAGAGTGGTCATTTTGATCTTGTTGAGGAATTCTTGTATTTCAGATTCGGATGGCTGGTGGGTAGATTGGTCCATTTGTAAGTTGTATAGGGTTCTGTAATATTCAGCAAATTCATCTGCTATTTCTTGTGGGTGTGTTATTTTCTGTTTGTTGATAGGGTGGATTAGGTGTGATATTATGGATTTTGCTTGTTGTATTTTTCGTTTTTTCGCTAGGTATTTGCCTGTGTGATTGGATTGAGCGTAATGGATGAGTTTGAGCCTTTTAAGGTGGTTATCGTATTGTTCCGACATGAGGGATTTAAGTTCATGTCTTAGTTTGTGTAGAAGTAGAGTTTAGGCATTGCTACACTCTAGTAAAAAGTCAACGGTTAACCCACATCCCTAGCATAAGTGTATATTGACAAACAAATTACCCCCTTCGGGACTTTAACGGGAAACCAACTCATTCAGAATGACAAGGGAGCCAGAGATAAAGCTAAAAAATGGTTTTTATTAATCTAATTAAAGCATCACATGACCACATGACATAATAGGTCCATTGATCAAAGATTGCAAGAAAAGTACATACTGAACCACAGAAAATTATACATACATGTGTGAAAAAGGTGAACATGAAACAAAGAGAACATTACATTATATATGAAAAACATATAAATGACCACTCACACCGCCACCAAGTGGCGAGGGAGACCCAATACGTTTCGACTACGATCTTGTTCAGGGGTATGTGGCCAGGAATTTAAAAGAAATCCTTGTATTATACAACGTATCGGCTAGTGGGGCCTTAGTAAATTCACACAAATTCAGATGAGGTATTTAGGGATCTGCTTTCATCCAAAGGGAGCGATGTGCTATAGGGAGACACTATTCCCTGGATGTACAATCTAGAACATGGTATTTTCAATGGGAACTAACACCTTAGTCCTCACCGGATTAGAAAACCATGTGAGTAGTGTGTGCCTGTATCACATTAGTCAGCAGTCTATTACAGGGACTGTCTACTGCAAATCGCATACATAAAGATATGAATTCTACTTGAGTCTTGAAGGGACTGGGACCGAATGGTAATCACAATAATAAATTAAACTGTTGATCTATATGTCATAGACCAGAAGGTCTGGTGATGATGAGAGCCCAAGGGGCACGGAATGTCTCCTAGTGTCCCCCAAAAGGAGAACTTGATCCGGGAGTGCTGCTCATAGGAGGGGATCTCGGTAAGTCTTACATAGTCGCTCCAAACGTAAGTCCCTGGTTCAGAGGAAGCCCTGGTCTATGACATATAGATCAACAGTTTAATTCATTATTGTGATTACCATTCGGTCCCAGTCCCTTCAAGACTCAAGTAGAATTCATATCTTTATGTATGCAATTTGCAGGAGGGCCATATGGATGTTACTTCATCCTGTGGCCAGGGACTATTAGTTTGTAATCCGTTGTTATGGCGGTTGTGTACCTCTGCTAGTTGTCCTTTTCTTTGCAGAGCACTCTTCTTGAATTGCTATGGGAGCCACGGTGGTGGTTGTTTGTGTTGGGGGGAAGAGGATTCCCCATTGCTGTAAGAGTTGTATACCGCTCTCCAAAGATGAAATCTGGGTTGTTGAGCCGTTTTGCGTGATGAGTAGGTATGCTGGATGTTTCCACTTGTGGGAAATGTTGTGGTTCCTAAAAGCTTTATTGTAGCCAAATTCCTGCGTTTTTTCAGAGTATGTCTTGACAGGTCAGGTAGTAGTTGGAGGCCCTTGTACTCTTGGAGATTGTTGCATTGCCTAAAGGCTGCCATGATTGCTTCTTTGGCTTGATAGAAATTAATTATCATGAATGTGTCTCTTGGCAGGTCCGAGACAATGAATGAGGGTTTAGGCAGTCTGTGGATCCTGTCAATGGAGAGTTCTGTAGCTGAGAGGGAAGGTACTAGGCGCAAGAAGAGGGATTTGGCGTATTGTTGTAGCTGGTCAGCATGCACGGATTTGGGGATTCCTCTGATCTTTAAATTGTTCCATCTGCTGTGGTCTTCAAGGTCCACCATTTTATATTTGATCCACTCTATCTCCTCGTTTTGCGCTGTGTGTGCGTCCACTACGGAGTTGAAGGAGTTGGTGCATTCTTCCATAGAAGATTCTAGTTTTGAAATTCTTCCCTCTGCCTTGTGGAGGTCTGTTTTAAATTGTTGCATGCATTCCAACATGTCTGAATGCAGAGATGATCTGAAGGATAGAAGCATTCTTTTAAGCGTGATGTCCGAGATTGGCTGTCCTTAAGTGGGGAATGCCGCTATAGGGTCAATAGCCGTAGCAGGGGGTGATGTGCCCGCTGTAGTGGATGGATTTGGGCCTAGCTCCAGGGCTGTCTCTGTGTGCTTCTTGTGCGGGGACTCCCTGCATGACTTTGCTTTCTCTGGACTCCTTGTGGAAGGAGAGGACCCCCCTCAAGATTCCCCGCTGTCTGGGTTTCCTAACTGCCGGATGACTTGGGCGGTGGATCCCCCATTTTGGGTGCCTGCCTGAGCTCCATTGCGGCATTGAGGATGCGGTTTGCCGCCATGTTTGTGAGGCCTGGCACTGGCGTTAGTCCCGGGTGGCCGTGCGGAGCTGCAGTGTTAAGCTGCCATCTTCCATGCTGGTTGCCACGTCCCCTATGAAAAAAAAATATATATTTTTTAACTTTTGCTTTTAAAAGTAGAGGAGAGATTTTGGGTCTTATTGACGCAAGGGATGTTTACATTTATTGTGATAGCAATAAAAGTGGTAAAAAAAAATAATAGGAAGAGTGGAAAAATAAAAAAAGGGAAAAAATAAATAATAATATATATTTTTTAACGCGTGCCCGCCCCCACATGCTTGCGCGCAGTGGTGAACACATACGTAGGTCACTCCACATATGTAAACGGTGTTCGGTTTACACATGTGAGGTATCACCGCAAACATCAGAGAGAGAGCAATAATTTGAGCACTATATGTCCTCTTTAACTCTAAACTGGTAACCTGTAGACATTTTTAAGGCATCATCTATGGAGATTTTTAAGTACCATAGCTTGGTGCAATTTTAAAGCATGACATGTTGGATATCTATTTACTCGGCACAACATAGAAAACATTGGGGTAAATTAGAGCGATCCTATTGGGAAGCAGCCCTGGGGTCGGACATCAAAAACGAAAGCTGGGGCAAAATAAACTTCTTCATACATAAAGGGTCCCAAAACGTCTCGGTACAGGAGAGCAGTTACAAGCTAAAATCCCGCTGGTACAGGTCCCCTGAGGTTGTGCACAAATTTTCCCCGGCTGTCCCCGAACAATGTTGGAGATGTGGACAGGAAAAGGGCACCTTCCTCCATGTGTGGTGGGACTGCGCGTCCCTCCAGCCATACTGGAGGAAGGTGCATGAAATAATTTCACAAGTTTCTACAATCCCGATAGACTTTACACCAGGACAATTCCTGCTCCACTTGACTAAAACACAGACCAAATGCTATCAAAAATCACTAGCCATACACCTCATCAATGCCGCACGGATGTGCGTTCCAGTACACTGGAGATCCACTAATGTACCCGGGTTGAAAGAATGGTTCCACAGAGTTAACAGGGTAGCAGAGATAGAAGAACTGATTTGTATTGCTCGAGACAACCCCACGCAACTCGTAGCAACATGGGAACCGTGGATCGCCTTTAAAAACTCCCAGGAATACCGGGCCCTACTTACCCCGACCACATAGTTGAACAAGGACATAACACTATCAACTCCCCCCCCCCCCTGTGTCAGAGAGGGAGGTCTACATCGAAGGAGGGTAGTCGGTGAAATATCACCCCCTCCTTCGACTGACCTTCCAGCTCTGACCGAAGGTACCACCTCTCCCCCCCCTCCCCCCATGTGCAAGATGCAACCCTGAAGACCACCACCCCCCACCCCCCCCCCACCCAAAGGGGTGGAAGCCGGAACTTCTTTACCTAAGAATAAACCCTAAGTAGCAAAAGGAAAGTTTGTTTTTTTGCAATAAACAATGCATAAGCGGCTCAGTTATGCATTCGTGGACTTCGTGTTCGTGACACCAGTAATTCTTGTTGATGATCATAAGATACATAGAGTGACCCCCCCCCACCAGACGGTGGTGAACCTGAATTTTCTGTCGACGAAAGCCTCATTCGGTATTAGACCTATCTATTTATTTTGATATTGTCTATTATATGACTACGAACTGTAACACCAGATTTTGTCTCTGGATAAGTGATTGTATGCTGTGCAATATTTTGTAAGCTCAAACCTTCTTTTCAATAAAATTTTTATGGGAAAAAAAAAAAAAAGAAAACATTGGGGTATATATTGTGGGTTTTTTTTTAATTCATTAACGTGTATTTTGTCCAAAAAAAATGTGTTTTATACACCGCTGCGCAAAAACCGTGTGACATAAAACATTGCAATGACTGCCATTTTATTCTCTAGGTTCTCTGCTAAAAATTTATACAATGATTGGGGGTTCTAAATAATTTTCTGGCAAAAAATATAGATTACTTGTAAACAAATATTGTCAGAAAAAGGTCCCTAATTAATTTTAATCCTTTAATGAAATACAAATAAAACAACATCACATGTGCTGTACATCATGTATAACACGTAAAGTACAGTCTAAACATTGATGTATCTTGACATTCTAGATACAGCATTTTATGTATTGTGTATAAATAGTCAAACACCAAACTCAAATGTTTATATGAATTCACCAAAGTTCACGTCTATCATTTCTCATAGTTCTTCTTTCAGCAGAAAATATTTTTATTAGCCAACAATCCCTTCATGTATTGAAGCAACATTTCTTCCCTTCTAACAATTTATTTTAATTACTCATATCATTAGCAAACACAACATCTCATTTAGCCAAAGAAGAAGAGTAGAAAAATCATACGATAAAAAGAAACGCAGATCAATCTCCTTATATTATTTTCATGTTATGCAACTGGAATAAATTATAAGAATTGGAATTAATAGTCTATTTGTTGGATAATCGATAAATGTCAGTATGCATTATTTGTTTTTAGATGCTTACACAAACATTTATGACCAGGTGACCTTCATGAAAGGATAAATTCAAACTAGAAACTGTTAGGAAATATTTATATGCCAATTTAACGAACATGTCTTTGTTGAGAATAAATTCTCCATGGGCCTATAATAAAATGCTGTGTTTCTGAGGTCCAGATGCACTTGCTTAGCAATTAGAGGTCTCTGAAAAATATGATACAATCATTCCAATGGTGAATTAGAAAATGCTGCTTTGTCAAGTTGTAAATTCTGTCATTTGCTTTTAACCAGACTGATTATCTCTCAGGCTTCTCATTATGTGCCATTATCATTAATAACCAAAGGAAAGAGTATAAATGCATAGTGAATTATATGCTCAGATGTACAATTTTCTAGTAGTGGACAGAGAAGGGAAATATAAGAACCTCTGTAAGCTTTATACTGCTTCCTATTGTAAAGATTTGCTATCATTTCATACTTGGTGACTGTTCTCATTGAGGGAAAAAACTGAGGGAGGAATGTAATATTTTATAGTTTTTCACAAAAGAGCAAAGAGAAAATTTTCCAAAATGAACACCTTTTCTAGCGACAACTGAGAGAGGCTTGATTTCCCCACCGTTTGGGGAGATCTTATTTTGCTTCCTGTTGTGTCTTTGGAGAAGGAAGTGAGGTGAAATCTTCCCAATTGAGATGCTATAGTGCTAGGTAATATTTTTAACGTCCATTCTTTACAGTGGTCTTTAACACCTTTTCTATTTAGGTATGGTTTTAAATGACGGATTGTTGGTCATGTTTTACACAGTACAGTGTATAAATAGCACTGAATAAATAGCCATGGGATGAGCCAAATGAACCCCTGTTCGGTTCGCACCAGAACTTTCGAACATTGAGAAAGTTTGGAACTGAATAACGAACCCCATTGAAGTCTATGGGACCCATACGTGAAAAATCAAAAGTGCCATTTTGAAGGCTTATTTGCAAGTAATTGGGCATACAATGGTTATGGGGGCCCGGGTACTTCCCTCAGGGACATGTATCCATGAAAAAAAAGTTTGTACAAAACGTCATTTTTAAATGAGTAGTGATTTATTGATGCTTAAAGTAAAAGCATACATGAAAAATTAATTTTAATACAGTGCCTGGGGGTCCGCTTAGTCTACCTGTAAAGTGGAACATCTGCATGTATAGAATCTGCTGCAGCAATAATTGCATTTATAAAGCCAAAAAAATGACATTTTCCCTGCAAGCTTCCTTTATTTTGTAAGCAAAGGCTCAGGGAACCAGTCTATATGATGAGGCCACAAAGTAATGCACTAGGAACAAAATTAGAGATTTTTTTTGATAAATTCTGGTGTCTCTTCCACAGACTTTGGATAGAAGTAACGGGTGTGAAAAATTGGGCTTTCGGTGTCAGTGGCACCTTCACACCATGACCCTATATGAGGTACTCTTGATGAAAGGAAGAATTGGCCTTGATGTCAAAAAATGTAATGATATGCACCTGTCAAACAGGTGTGGAAAAATATGTCTATGGGTGTCGGTGGTGCCTTCACACCATAACCCTCTAGAGGTACTCTTGAAGAAAGCAAGAATTGGCCTTACTGTAAAAAATAAAATTTGATGCGCCTGTCAAACGGGTGCTGAAAAATTGGTCTTTGGGTTCTGGTCGATGGCGCCTTCACATCATAACCCTCTAGAGCAGTGGTTCTCAACTCCTGTCCTCGGGACCCACTAACAGGATAGGTTTGCAGGATAACTGAAATGCATCACTGGTGATATCATTTTCTGCTCAGTGATTGCAGTATTCTAGTCTGCATCACCCCAAGGTAATACTTAAAATCTGGCCTGTTGGTGGGTCCTGAGGACTGGAGTTGAGAGCCACTGCTCTAGAGGTACTCTTGATCTCTTGATAAAAGCAAGAATTGACCGTGCTGTAAAAAAATTAAATTTGATGCACCTGTCAGACAGGTGTAGAAAAATTGGTCTTTGGGTGTTAATTGTGCCCATGAAGCCTACACCAAAAACATTCTTCCACATGAAATGAACACCCACAACGCTAGGCAGCCTAGAAGTCCTGCAGAGATTCCACATCCCAAAAACAATTATTATGTGACATCGGCATCAGGGGCTTCATAGCTGCTGGTAATCCAGGACTAAATAATTTTGATAAAGTCAGACGGTGCACAGAGTCTGTGGATAGATGCGTTCTATAATCAGTAAAAAAAACCTCAAGCAGAACTGAATGTCCTTTCAGAAAGCATGCTGGACAGTGGTGGCCCACCCATAGGGGCGCCCGGGCGCCGCCCTCCCCCCCAAAAAAAAGTCCCCTTTAAAAAAAAAGTTTGTTTAAATTAGCATAGTGCACTGTGTTCGGGCATCGGACACAGTGCACTATGGGAAGCGTGACGTTGCAATCACATGATTGCAGGCACCATGCTTCAATGGGAGGGTTTAATCCTGCCTTGAGGCGCTTTGGCTGCTGGTACTGCCAATCAATCACCGCCGTCCAATAGACGGCGGCGATTGATCTGGAGGAGCCTTGGTGTCACTTCCACCGGCCATGGAGACTGGAGAGAGAAGGCTCCAGGCTTCAGCACGCTCACCTGCAAGCGCTGACTCTGCATACATACAGCCACTCCCGCATGCCGAACTCTGAAACTCTCCTGCCTGCCTATTAGATGGGGTAAGTGTTTGTCCTGACTTCGGAGGGGGGGGGCGGTGAGGGGGGATCGGGCCGCTGCAAACCTTTATCTGGTGACTGTATTACACTATCTGGGACCCTGTATGTGCAATGCTCTGCTGGTGTTTCCTATAAATTACTATGTGCAATGCTCTGCTGGAGTTTCCTATGAATTACTATGTGCAATGCTCTGCTGAAGTTTCCTATGAATTGCTATGTGCAATGCTCTGCTGGAGTTTCCTATGAATTACTATGTGCAATGCTCTGCTGGAGTTTCCTATGCATTACTATGTGCAATGCTCTGCTGGAGTTTCATATGAATTGCTATGTGCAATGCTCTGCATGGAATTTCCTATGAATTACTAAGTACAATGCTCTGCATGGAGTTTCCTATGAATTACTATGTGCAATGCTCTGCTTGAGTTTCCTATGCATTGCTATGTGCAATGCTCTACTGGAGTTTCTTATGAATTACTATGTGCAATGTTCTGCTGGAGTTTCTTATGAATTACTATGTGCAATGCTCTGCTGGAGATTCCTATGAATTACTATGTGCAATGCTCTGCTGGAGTTTCCTATGAATTACTATGTGCAATGCTCTGCTGGAGTTTCCTATGAATTGCTATGTGCAATGCTCTGCATGGAGTTTCCTATGAATTACTATGTGCAATGCTCTGCTGGAGTTTCCTATGCATTACTATGTGCAATGCTCTGCTGGAGTTTCCTATGAATTACTATGTGCAATGCTCTGCATAGAGTTTCCTATGAATTACTATGTGCAATGCTCTGCATGGAGTTTCCTATGAATTGCTATGTGCAATGCTCTGCATGGAGTTTCCTATGAATTACTATGTGCAATGCTCTGCTGGAGATTCCTATGAATTACTATGTGCAATGCTCTGCTGGAGTTTCCTATGAATTACTATGTGCAATGCTCTGCTGGTGTATCCTATGAATTACTATGTGCAATGCTCTGCATGGAGTTTCTTATGAATTACTACGTGTAATGCTCTGCATGGAGTTTCCCATGAATTACTATGTATAATGCTCTGCTGGAGTTTCCTATGAATTACTATGTGCAATGCTCTGCATAGAGTTTCCTATGAATTACTATGTGCAATGCTCTGCATGGAGTTTCCTATGAATTACTATGTGCAATATTCTGCATGGAGTTTGGGACCCTGTATACCCTATTTGGGACCATGTATACGCTATCTGGGGCCCTGTATACCCTACCTGGGACTCTGTATACCCTATCTGGGACCATGTATACCCTATCTGTGACCATGTATACCCTAACTGGGACCCTGTATACCCTATCTGGGACCGTGTATACCCTATTTGGGATCCTGTATACCCTATTTGGGACCCTGTATACCCTATCTGGGACCATGTATACGCTATCTGGGACCATGTATACCCTATCTGGGACCATGTATACGCTATCTGGGACCATGTATACCCTATCTGGGACCATGTATAAGCTATCTGGGACCATGTATACGCTATCTGGGACCATGTGTACACTATCTGGGGCCCTGTATACCCTATCTGGGACCCTGTATACCCTATCTGGGTGACTGTATACCCTATCTGGGGCTCTGTATACTGCTATATGGTGACTCTGTATACTACTATCTGGGGCTCTGTATACTGCTATATGGTGACTCCTAACTAATGATGCTATATACCACTATCTGGTGATGTTGGGCTGTATACTCCTGACAAAAGGGGTGGAAACTATAAGGGGTGGGGCTTATGAGAAGTGGGAGGGGTCAAAAAGGAAGGATGGGGTCTGGCGTCCCCCCATCCTAAAATTTCACCAGCCGCCACTGATGCTGGATGCAGCCCAGCAGCTCAGTAAACCAGTGGATCATCGAAGGGAAAGCTCTCCATCTCCATTTTCACCCCTAGATAATTGTCCACCATGTGATGCAGATGCTGCTGATGGGATGTGGAAGGTGACAGCCATGGGTGGTGAGGACTAAAAAAATTGTGAAATGCATCATTTAGGTGGCTGCCTTCTCCACCGCTCCTCTCCTGAACAACAGAAACCTCAAAGCTATGTTTTCTACAACTACAAAATGTTAGATAAAATCATATTTAAGTGAGGGGGTGTGGCTGGCTGTGGACAGAGATGGTTGCCTGATTCCTCAGCTCCACTCAGCCTGGGACAAGAAGTAACTTTCCGGCAATAATAGCACCCATCACCGCATCAAATTGCTATCAGAGGGACCCCCTCCCTGGCTACCATCACTAATCCTGCTTGTAGGGGAAACCGATGTCGGGACACCTCAGAAGAGCTGGGATAGTGTGACAAGCTGGAACGAGTGGACTGACAGGCCCTGATATAATCGGGCTCCATCCGCGCTAACAGCTGCCGGGTGAGCATCCATCATCTACACACTCAGCTCTCCCTTACAAACAGTCTTTGGAGCCCCCGGAGCGGCCGCCTCTGAGAATCTTTGCCCTTCAACTGCTCCCTCACCATTGCTTCGCCCTCCATCTTGCGGCCTAGCAGCGATCAGCTAGCTCTGCCCGCGGCCTCTCCTACACAAACAGTGGGGTACGCTTGACATCGTCGGGCTACCCAGAGCCCCCGGAGTGGCCGCACCTGAGGAGCCCTCCGAACGGCCACATCTGAAAATCTCCACCCTACTACTGTTACCTCACCGCCGTTATGCCCGCCATCTTGCGGCCTAGTGGCGAACGACCAGCTCCGCCCACTGACTTTCCTTCACCACACAGAACGTCACGCCCACCATCGCCAGGCTACCTCCTCATAGCGGCCTGTCGGATCACCAATGGTCAGAGTCTGAGGCCCTGCCGACCTAACATGCAGCTCCACTACACAGCCGACACCCAGCTGCCTCTTAGTATGGCCTGGTACTGCTGCTCACTCCCATAGCTGAGCAATATAAAGACAGACATAACCCACCTACCTGTTTGGCTCTTACAGTCCGCATCACTCGCTCGGCCTAAGTCCAGTACCGCTCCATCACTTCCAAATCAAGGCCCCCGGCTGCGGCCTTTCTGACTCCAGCTCAGCTGGAGTGGACCTCACTCCAGCACTGCTTCATCATACAGTGCTGCCTGTAGCAAATATCAGCTCACCAGTACCTCAACGAGACCCGACTATATCCCATCTTAGTCTTGAAGAATATACAAGAGTTATTGCGCATCTGCATCAGATGGCATCACTCCAGGTGTGCACAAATAACACAGAAATTCTCTGTCACCTGTACTCTCCCCCACCTATCATTGCATAACTCCACCTCTGCTCCATCTATCTCAACTTAAGATATGCACGGTGGCACACAAGCTGCCACACCTAAATCACACCGCCTTACCGACTACTTCCAAAAGAAAGACATGCAAGCACAGAGAGAAGGGGCAAACCATGGCCCACACCTCACTACACAATCTGTCAGGAACATGTGAGATGCTGGGCTAACCTCAGAAGAGATGGACACTGTTGTTTCCACCACTGACACTAACCAATCCTCTCCAGGGGATCGAGGAAAAAGAACCGCGCCTTCTCCGGTTCTCTCCCCAAACAAAGCCCCCATGTTTAAAAACCAACACTGGGACTCCTCAACTACCCTGGACAGCGCAGCAGGACTCACTAGTAAAGCTGCCCACAACAGATCAGCCTGCCTGGGAACACACCTTGAAACTTATGCTACTTTCTCTACAAAAAGGATATGCGCAACGAATTATGTGTTCCTCTATTACCATGCTTCACAGCAGATTTGACCAAGTGGAAGAACGTACCGAGCACTTAGAAATAACAGTGTCTAAACAGCACAGTACCTACAGCCAGATGTTGAATGTACAAGACCATCACGATGAAGAACTACATTATCTGAGGGCTAAAGTCATCGACCTGGAAGACCGCTCTCATCGAAACAGCATTAAATCCCCGAGACGGTCAAACCACCAGATCTAATCCCCTACATACAGAAGCTATTTCTTCTCTTGATTCCAGTACTGACCCCAGCAGATTTGATAATTGACAGGGTCCACCGTATTGCTAAGCCAAATCATCTCCCAGCATCCGTACCAAGAGATGTCTTAGCCCGTATTCATTTCTTCCAGACCAAAGACAAAATTAAGATCCCCTCCCAATCTTCCAGAACCCTACTCCACGGTGTCCTTATTTACTGATATTTCAGCAGCAATGGCTCAGAAGAGAAGAGAATTATCACAGGTAACGGCAATCCTCAGAGAACATCGAGTTCCATACAAACGGGGCTTCCCGGCGAAACTTGTGGTCACACACCAGATTCAAACGACCAACATATTCACTTCAAAAGATGGCATCAAGCGGCTACTAAACTGGAATCTGATCTCCACTCCACCACAAGATCTCCATACTCACTCACTACCTAACCAGCAACAATGTCTGCAACGATCACTTCCAGTAATGCCAAAGGCCTTAATTCCCCATACAAAAGATGCATGCTATGGAAGACAGCAATATCTCTAAATTCTGACATCTTATGCATGCATGAAATGCACTTTTAGGCTCACAAACCCCCATTATGCTCCCATAGGAGCTTTACACACTACTATCATGCCAATTCCTCTTACAAAAAAAGCTGGTGTCATGCTTGCCGTGAGATCTTCAATCTCCTTCCTGCCGCACCAGGTCGTAACGGACCCCGATAGTAGATTTCTCATCATACAAGCTACCATCAGCGGCCAAAAGGTCACCATCGCTAACATATATGCCCCCAACACTAACCAAAAATAATTTTATAAGAAAGTAATCACCACACCAGCCCCCTTCAGACAAGACCCCCTAATTATCTGCAGGGGCTTTAATGACATAGCAGACCTTTCCCTCAATACATCAAATTTAGCACGCAAGAGACCTACCTCGCTCTCTTCACTTATCTGAACAGAAGACCTCTATGACCCTTGGAGATGCTCCCACGGGACAGAAAGAGATTACACCTTCTATTCCCATGCTCAAAAAGTGTATTCACGGATAGATCTCTTCTTGGTAGATAACCACACCCTTCAAAGGGTCACACAAGCAACTATTGGTCTTATCACCTGGTCTGACCATGCCCTGATTACGTTAAAAGTTTTCACGGCAACAATCCCCCCAAACCACACTACATGGAGACTAAACCCCTCCCTTCTTACCAACCCAAATTACCAGGAACAGATGTCGTTCGAACTTCAGATGTTTTTCACTACCAACCTGGGTACCATCAATAATCCAACAATTTTGTGGAATGCCGACAAGGCCTGTATGAGAGGTTTGTTTATTAAATTTGGAGCCTGCGAGAAAAAACTACACGCGCAAAGCGCAACACTCCCTGCTACTACTGGCTGACCTCACTAAAGCCAGACAAGCTCTAAGCAATCACCTACATGCAAAATTCGACGTAGACCTCAAAAAACTACAACATTACGTGCACCAAAACAAGCCGGATGCGTACCTGGCTAAGCAACTCAAACACAAAAGTGCGCAATCCAGAATCCCTTATTTTCAGCTTCAAAGCATATTACTCTGTGCTGTACAACTTGACTAACTCCACATCCAGTCCGCCACCTACGCCTCAAGATATTTTGGATTTTTTACACAAAATCCTTCTGCCGTCACGCACCCCTGTTCAAAATACAAGATCTCTCAGCCCCGTTCACCACTACCAAAATCGAAATTGCCATAACTAAGCTGCCGCTACATAAAGCACCTGGTTCTAATGGCTTCAACGCTGAGTATTATAAAAGCCTCACTAAATTATTAGCGACCCACCTATGCAATGCATTTAACTATATAGCAACCACAGGATCTATCCCTTCGGAATCTTTACAAGCCACCATAGTTACTATACCTAAACCAGGCAAGCCTACTGACAACCCTGCCAAATACAGACCCATCTCATTATTAAACACTGATACCAAGCTGTTTGCGAAACTTATTGCTATGAGACTGGCTCCTATCTTGCCTGGTTTGATACATCAGGATCAAGTAGGATTCATCAATGGCAGACAGGCCTCAGATGGCACACACAGATTCATTAACATGATACAATGGGCTGAGCTTCATCACTCACTGGATGCCAAGAAGGCATTTGATAGGGTTGATTGGACCTACCTGAAAGCAGTATTACAAAAATTTGGCTTCTCTGGCATCATTGCACAAGCTATATTATCATTCTACACCTCCCCCAGCGCCAGAGTACTCACATCTGGACTTCTATCCGATCCCTTCTGCATTACCAATGGTACAAGGCAAGGGTTCCCCCTATCGCCGCTCATATTCGATCTCATGATGGAACCCCTGGCCCAAGCTATTAGAGATAACCCTGAGATTTGGGGCCTTGCCATAGGAGGCTACACCCACAAAATAGGACTATATGCGGACAATGTCATAATAGCCCTATCAGACCCGATATCCTCGCTCCCACCGCTGCTGTTAGAAGATGGTGCGGAGGGTTAATATCATTTGGTTGTGGTTTCCTCTAATTCTTAGAGGAACAGCTCTATTTAAACTTCCTGCTTCCTGTAAGCAGATGCTGCCTGATCTACAGCGTGTGCCCTGTTTTCCTGAGTGTTCTGCTACCCGTTATCTGATTCCTGTGACCCGGCCTGCCTGACCTTGCCTGAACTCTGCCTGTACCGACCCCTGGCTTGCCTACGACCATCCGACCGCCTCATCCTTCTGTACCTCTGCTGCCTGCCCGTTGCCGACCCTGCTCGTCCCTGACTCTGCTACTGTGCCTGTGACCATCCGGTCCCAACAAGTATCCTGCTCTAAACATCAGCACCCTTCCAGCACATCTCCTGTCCGCTGCTGACGGATACTCCTGGTCTTCTACAGGCACTCTTACCCCACCGTGCTCCTGTGGCCGCTGTTCCCAACTCCAGCGGTCCCACGAACCGGAGTCGTAGGAGAGGCCACCCCCGACCATCAGGCTCACTACCAGGTACTTAACAGTATCAGGCAGCCATGACTGAGCCTGCAGGGGGGCCTCTAGACTACATGAGGTCAACCAACACCTCGTGGACCTTACGCAGGCCATCAGGGCGCTTCAGGAGAAGCATGCCCTCCTTGAGGAGCAAGTTGTAAACACCACTGCCGGCCCTGCAACAACCACCAGCCTTGATTCGCCCACTACGATGCCCGCTCCAGAGCCCCGGGTACCTACCCCTGAAAGGTTCACCGGAGACCGGTCCAAGTTCAGGGCTTTTTGTATCTCCTGTCAGCTCTACTTTACCCTGCAGCCACGGACTTTCCAGGCAGAGCAAATCAAGGTGGGGTTTGTCATATCCCTGCTGCAGGGCGCACCCCAAGCCTGGGCTCATCACCTGTGGGAGACCCAGGACACCCGGCTGGGTACCCTGTCCTCCTTGTTCCAGGCGATGTCTCAACTATATGATGACCCTCAACGGGCTGCCACTGCTGAATCCATGCTCCATGCACTCCAGCAGGGCGATAGAGTCGCTGAAGACTATGTTGCGGACTTACGGCGGTGGAGTGTAGACACTCGATGGATTGACGCAGCATTGCGGCATCGATTCCGTCTGGGTCTGTCCGAAGACCTTAAAGATGAGTTGGCCCGTGTGGGTGTTCCAAGTTCTCTGGACGATCTGTTTGCACTCTCTATCATGTGTATCACTGGACGGAGTGGTGTCATCTCCGTCTCCACCGGGACTGCGGCCGCATTCGCGAGGACGTCTCCGTCGCCCCTCGCCCGGCCCTGAACCCCAACCCAGGCACGACCAACTCCACTGGCACGTCTCCGGAGAGCAGACGCAAGTGCGTCCGCTGCCAGTTAGACCTATCTCTCACGTTTGTCTAGCAGGTCTCTTGAACCTTGTGGGTGTGCCCGGTTGAGTAGAAATTCCAGAAGCCTGTCTGGGTCTGCCTTAGCTACGGCGTTACGACGCAGTTAGGTAGCTCACAGATGTGAGGTGGCGGCATTCAGGCGTTGTATCAGAAGTCGCTGAGA
>BLSH010324483.1:205780-216682 GCA_018402905.1 Glandirana rugosa | reverse complement strand
TGGCAAGATATCTTCCTTACCATTTCTAACATTACTCAAGTAAATACTCCACCAAATCCTAGCCTTGCTCTCTTATCCCTAGGTACTGAAAATCTTCCCAAATTTTCACAATACACAATCACCCACATACTACTGGCAGCCAGACTTACCCTAACCAAAAACTGGAAAAACCCCCTACCTCCCTCCAAAACAGAAGTATTTACCTTGACAGACACACATTACTCCTACGAACTGATGACGGCTATACCCGTAGAACAGTCGCAAAAAATTTTCAAACAATGGTCACCCTGGCGAATATGGTATTACGACACCAATCCAAATTAGGACTAGTAAGAAAAGTGGTTTTAACCAATATCATTAATCTCTGTCATTGAACATTTTTTCATTATGGAAACTTATACAATGTCCACCACCTGAGGTTGGCAACAACTCAAATCCAATTTACATGGTGTAAACGTAAGAGAGGCCTTCCTCACCCCTCCAGCCACAGCATGATCCCACAAGGGGCGGCAGGAGAAGTGAGGAAGAACCATCTCAGATATAACCTACTTTGAAACCGCCTTTGCAATATATATCTCACTGGTGAATGTATCATGCTTATGGAATTAATGTACTTATCTTTCCTAGGAGACCTTGAATCTCCTCCACTTAATCTGTATAAGACTAAAGTATGATATTATTTCTACAACCGATATAACTTGTTAATGTTGTACAAATTTCAATAAAAATATTGAAGAAAAAAAAAAAAAAAAATATTTTCTACTTTTTGTTATTAGAAAAATACAAAAAGCTAAATGTTAGTCATACATTTTTGCCAAAATGCATTCAGCCACATGTCTCACAGGTAAGAAAAAGTCAATTAGCATATACTTATTGGTTTGCGCAAAAGTTTTCACGTCTACAAACTAGGGTACATTTTCTGGAATATATGCAGGTTTGATTATATGACTGCCTATCTCATTTCCTGAGGTGCTATAATGGAAGGACAGTACAACACCCCCTCCCCCCCCAAATAACCCCATTTTGGAAAGTAGACATCCCAAGGAATTATCTGAGAGGCATATTGAGCCCATTGAATATTTTATTTTTTTGTAACAAGTGATTGAAAAATTACAAAAAAAAATACACAAAGTTGTCACTGAAATGATATATTGCTCACACATGCCATGGGTATATGTGGAATTACACCACAAAATACATTCTGCTGCTTCTCCTGAGTATGGGGATACCCCATGTGTGAGACTTTTTGGGAGCCTATCCGCGTACCGGACCCCAAAAACCAATAAGCGCCTTCAAGATTTCTAAGGGCGTAAACTTTTGCTTTCACCCCACACTACCTATCACAGTTTCGGAGGCCATGAAAGGCCCAAATAGCAACCCTCCCCCAAATGACCCAATTTTGAAAAGTAGACACCCCAAGCTATTTGCTGAGAGGCATGTTGAGTCCATGGAATATTTTATTGTTTGGTCACAAGTGATTGAAAAATGACAAAAAAAAAAATTACACAAAGTTATCACTGAAATTATATATTGCTCACACATGCCATGGGTATATGTGGAATTACACCCCAAAATACATTCTGCTGCTTCTCCCGAGTATGGGGATACCATATGTGTGAGACTTTTTGGTAGTCTAGCCACATACAGGACCCTGAAAACCAATTGCCGCATTCAGGATCTCTAAGGGCGAAAATTGCTGATTTCACTACTCACGACCTATCACAGTTTCAGAGGCCATGTAATGCCCGAATAGCAAAAAGACATGGGGTACGGGAGTACGGGGGTGCATTTTTTATAATTATTCATTTTGCTTTTTATTTTATTTTTACACTGCCCCTTTCATCTTTTTTTTTTATCATTTTTATTGTTATCACAGGGAATTTAAATATCCCTATGATAAAAATAGGTAGTGTCACTTTTTTTTTTAATTTGAGGTTTATTAGACTCTAGATCTCTCATCAGCGCTTAAAGTATCTGACCACACTAAGATCAATGTGATAAGATGCTTTCCCAATTTCCCAATAGCGCTGTTTATATCCGGCGAAACCGTTGAAAAGTCACAAAATGCATGTAGCCTCCGGTTTCTTAGGCCATAGAGATGATTGGAGACATTCTAGTCTTCGATCAGCCCTATGGTCAGCTGGCGGAACCACCGGGTGCATTCTCGCATTCCCCGTGGGACAGGAAAACCACTCAAAGACCAGCAACATACTAGTACGTCGCTGGTCCTTTTTGGGCATATGTTGTAATGTCCTTTTTTTTCATGCAGCCTGTGGGTTAAATAAAAAAAAAGAATCAATCAGTGGGTATGATCACCATTAGAAAACCGCCCTGCATCCACCCACTGCTAATTATGGCATAGAGCCATTTTAAAAATATATACCGGGGGGCGTGGCCTGCAGCGAACGTGGAAGGACGCACATCAGGAGAGCTCCGGAGGATCGAGAGGAATCCACAGGCATCCACCAGCCTGCCACTCGGATGAGACACCATACACCCTATTCTACCTCCCTGACTCCCCAGAGACCCATCCAGCCGAAAAGTGCGTGGCGCGAACGCCCGCTCGGGTCATAATCGAGCCCGAGGCTTCCGTGGCCTACTCGAGTGACACTTGGGGATAATCATCCTCCCAAATATAGCTCCATCCACCGCTACTAAAGGCAAAAAACAACCAATACCACCTACAGGGACATGAAATAGGGGTCTCAGCCGTTAAAAAGCCCAAAATAAACAGTTTAACCGGCCGAGGCCTGCCGCGGCCGCCATCTTGGAAGCCGGTGGCCTAGCATTATCAGCACACAGGGAGCATGGGAACGATCCAGGCTAGAAATCCCCCTGAATTGCTCAAATCCTGTACCTGCTCCTCAGTTAGGGGGCATATATATCCCTAAACAATAACTGTAACCCAAATAACATCTAACGGCGGCCATCTTGGTACTCCTACTCCACCCAACAACCATTACCAGACTGTGATGGCACCCTAGAGCAAGAACCCTGTGAGGCCCAATCAATACACTACTGCAAGTGCAGGAGAAGGGACACATATACGGACAATACATACACAAAAGATAATGTCCCGTAAGAGAAAAGACGAGAGAAACCCTAAAAAATTTACAGCTTTTTTCCAATTGCCTCACCCAGAGAAGGGGAAAAGACACGAGGGCAACGCTCCCCACATAAGCGCCCATCCTGATCCGTACACAGACCTCCCTGATGCTGAACCAGGTGACGAAGATACACCACAACTACCAGCATCACCTCTCCAATCACCACCTCCCAGCCCATAAACACAAAGTCCAGCCAAATCCAAAATGAAACTGGACTCTTCCAACCAGATTGCAACCTGTGTAGACGATGCACCACCACAACCTCACCCGTCCATAGCATCCTTCCCAACGACAGGACAACCGGTTCTGGACTCTACATTAAAGGACATGCTCCTATCTTTGCAAAGATCATTAACAGCTAGCTTCACATCAGTCCTAACCAAATTCTCAACGGATCTAAAAAATATAGACGACAGAGTCCACTACATAGAAGGTAAAATGGAGGAATGTACTGTTACAGTGAATGACCCGGTAGACGCATATAACGAACAAAGAGAGGACACCATGTGGATTAGATCCAAATTAGCGGACCTCGAGGACCGCTCGAGGAGGAACAACCTAAAAATCCTGGGGGTTCCGGAAACAATTCACCCGGCTGAGCTCCATCCATACGCCACTAAGCTATTCTTAACCATAACGCCCAAATTGTCACCAATAGAGCTTACCATTGACCGCATTGACAGGATTTCTAAACCACGGCACCTAGACGACACTATACCTAGGGACGTCCTGCCGAGAGTCCACTTTTTTCTTTTTTTTTCAAATATAAATTTTTATTAAGTTATCACAAGGTGGGGAAATTCCCCATAACAAACATAAGAGGAAAAGTAAGAAGCAATCGAAAAGCATACAGTAGTTGATATACATTCAGACTCAGGTAATAATGACAAGGCAGTAAGACAAAAAAAAACCCATATTAGACGGAGCCGGAGCACCTTCTTCCACTATATTGTAGAGGGTTTTCATACAGTAATACATGTTGTAGTCCTGCCCTGGTACAATAAGTTTGCAGATTTCAAATCTAAATACCATCTGTATGCCTCCCCGCTCCAAAACGAACCACACAACTGTGTGGCACCATTCCAGAGAGGGGAAAACCAGAATCAAAAATAGCAAAGAAAAGCTTAAGATTCCGCTGTAGACAAGAAAGAGAAAGTAGAAAGCAGCAGATGTGTAGGAAGAAAGGGAGAGAGGGAAGGGGGGTGAGGGTTCAGGAGCGGAGAATGTGTGTTGTTATTTAAGCAGGCAACACCCGGTAGGTGGTACTATGTCCCCATGTCAAGTGGCTGTTGCAGCTTTGCCTTCATGGGATAGTGAGAATACATTCCATTGATTCCATGTCTTGGAGTATCTCTCATGTTTATGTTGGGATGTCAGCACTAAGTCCTCCATTTTATTAATTTCCACCACCCTCCGCATCCACATCGCTATCGTCGGGGGGTCAGTGCTTTTCCATTTTAAGGGTATGCAGGCCTTTGCTGCTTTCACCAGGTGTCGCACCACTGACCTTTTATACCCTTTGGGTGATATTTTAGATACATGAAGTAGAAAGAACGCTGGGTCTGCCGGGATCTCATATTATGTAAATTTCTGAATGATTGAGCGGATGCCACTCCAATATTGGGCTAATATGGGGCAGGACCAAAAAATATGCAGTAGGGTCCCCCTCTCACTCCTGCAGCGCCAGCATAGGTCTGATGTGTTTGGGTAGTATTTATGTAGTTGAGAAGGCGTGAGGTACCATCTAGTCAATATTTTAAAATTATTTTCCTGGGTTTTGGTACAAAGTGAGGTCTTCATGGCCAAGTCAATTATGGTTTGGACTTAGGTTTTGGAAAATGTACAGTTTAAGTCTTTTTCACATTTCCCCAGGCACTTGAGTCGTGGTTGGTCCGGTGGATTAATCAGTATGGAATAAGTCCTAGAGAGGACATGGGGCAGGGGGTCAGTAGCAGAACAGTACTCCTCAAAGACGGTCAATTGTCTATCATACTTCGTTGGGTTCGGTAATGAATGGAGAAAGTGGTGAAGTTTGATCGCACTCCAGAAAGTTAGCTGAAATTGATCTGAAGGGCTGGTCAGGTCACCAATCGAGAGCCACCTCCCTGCTCTTAAATATGAGGAGGCTTTGTCCAGGTTTTTTTTTTCTCAGGCTATCAAATTCCTTGATGTCAAGGCCAGGTGTGAATGAGGGGTTCCCTAGTATTGGGAAGAGAGGGGACTCCCTAGTCATGAGTGAGTGTTTCCTCCAGGAGTGGAAACCTACGTATAGTGTGGTCCCTATTATTGGGTGTGCTTTCAATGCTGCAGGAAGGGAATCGTAGCACCATAGTGCACCCTTCAGGGAGAATGGTGTTTGTGCCTGCTCTATCTGGGACCAAAGTTTCGCGCCATGGTGACGGTTCCAGTCTATAATTCTCCCCAAATGTATCGCTTGGTAGTAACAACTTATGTCGGGCATAGCCAGGCCTCCAGCATGTTTGGGAAGTATCAGTTGTGTCCTGGGTAAGCGGGGTTTGTTGTTTGCCCAGAGGAATTTAGAGAAGAGGGAGTTCACCTGCTTGAGAAACGAGGTAGGTATTTTGATCGGGAGTGCCTGCAATAAGTAGAGAAATTTAGGTAGTATGCTCATCTTCAGCAGGTTATTTCTGCCGAACCATGAGTGCAGGCCCGTGTTTTACTTTTCCAGGAGCATACGTGTCTTAACCAGCAGGGGTGGGAAATTGCATTCAAATGTTTTAGAGATGTCGTTGGGTATGTCTGTGCCCAAATACCTTATTTTCAAATCTGTCCATTTAAAGCCAAAGTTTGAGTGAAACCGTAGAATGTGTTGAGATGCTATCCCAATCCCCATTGCCTCTGATTTTGAGAAATTGATCTTCAGGTTCGAGAATATCCTGTACCTGGAAAATTCCCATAGAAGGTTTGGTAGTGAGATTTCAGGGGATGTTAGTGTAAAGAGAAAATCGTCGGCACAGGCCGAGGGTTTAAATTGGGTACCTCCCAACTGTAGACCCTGGATGTTCTGGTTTAGTCGGACATGACATAGAAAGGGTTCCAGAGAGAGGGCAAAAAGCAACGGGGACAGGGGGCATCCCTGTCTCGCCCCGTTTCTGATTGAGAATGGTACTGAAAGGACCCCGTTTACCTTCACCTGCGCTGAGGGGGTAGAGTATAATGTAGCTATCCATTTGAGCATAGTTCCATGTATACCCATATGTTTCAGTGTTGAGAGGATGAAGTTCCAGTTCACCCTGTCAAATGCTTTCTCAGCATCTGTGCTGAGAAAGACACATGGCGTCTGCGTGGATTTTGCGTGGTGTAGGAGGTTGAGGACCTTTGTGGTGTTATCTCTAGCCTCACGGGTCGGTACAAATCCCACTTGATCTAGGTGCACTATATCTCCCAAGTATTGTGCTAAATGTTTGGCCAGAATTTTAGTGAAGAATTTTAAGTCCAGATTCAATAGTGAGATGGGTCTGTAGCTGGCGCAGGATGAGGGATCCTTTCCCTCTTTATGTATCACCGAAATGTGGGCTAGCAGGGTGTCCCTAGGGAAGTCTGAATCTGCTCCTACCTCATTAAAAAGTTTGATCAAAAAGGGACCTAGGGTTGGCAAAAAGGTCTTGTAGTATTGAAGTGTGAAGCCATTCCCTGGCTTCATGTCACCCACTGCGTTTTGTAGTTCAATCAGGGTGATAGGCAGGTTGAGTTCCTCTTGAATTTCGGGCGGGAGGGCTGGCAGTTGGGAGGATGCTATATATTCTTCCATTTCTGTAGCTGGGGCCTCAGATCCCGGTAAATTATACAATGAGGAATAGAATTCCCTAAAGCATTCAGTGATCTGGTCTGGAATAACGGCTGTGTGGCCCAATGGTGTAATAATCTTTGGTATATATGAGGCAAGCCTTTGCTCTCTGACTGACCTAGCCAATAATTTCCCGCATTTGTCCCCTGCCTCGTAGGAAAGCCTACGGCATTGCTGTAAGGCTGCTTTTACTTTGAAGAAAAGCAGATCCGTGATTTGTTTTCGTGTAGACTGTAAGTCCATCTCTAAGGAGGGGGTGGCTGCGTGTTTATGTTTAGATTCTAGGTCATGTAGTTTTTCTAGTAAGTGAGTGAGTTGTTTTCTGCGTTCATTTTTGACTCTAGCCCCGTGTTTGATAAGCACTCCCTGTATCACTGTCTTGTGTGCCTCCCACAGAATACCTGGGTTGCAGTCTACTCGGTCATTCGTTTGAAAAAAGAACTGCAGCTCTTTAGTCACGTCTGCTAATATTTCTGGTGTCTGAAGCAAACTTTCATTCAATCTCCAGTATCTGGATTTAGACGCGGAAATGTCCGTTAATTTGTACGTCAGCATGATCGGTGCGTGATCTGACCATGTGCTGTTTCCAATAGAGGTTTGGGACACTGCCTGTAGCTGGCTGTGTGGGATCAAGAAAAAATCAATCCTCGAGTATACTCTATGAGGGTGAGAGTAGAATGAATAGTCTCTTTCCCCTGGGTGGTGTAGTCTCCAGATATCAACTAGCTGGGCTTTGTGTAAGGCTTTTGCGATTCGCTTATGAGCTATAGGAGGGATCATCGATTTACCTGAGGAAGTATCCTCAGCAGGGAGCAATGGTACATTGAAGTCCCCAGCCACAATCAAGTGGCCCTCTGTAAAGTTAGTTAGTTTGTCTAATGTGGTCCTGATAAAGGAATCCTGGTTTTCGTTCGGGTCGTATAGACTAGCCAGAGTCACTTGTATATCTCCTATCAGTCCCTTCACAAAAATGTAACGTCCTGCAGTGTCACTGGATGAAGATGGGAAAGTCCAGGGAGTCTGAGAAGATATTAGAATGGAGGTACCTTTAGATTTGGCCAATGGGTTGGTGGAGTGGTACACTAGGGGGAAGAATCTATTTTTAAGTAGAGGTAATTTGTCATTTCTAAAATGTGTCTCTTGGACAAAAGCAATGTTTACCTGTAATCGTTTAAGGTCCGCCAGTAGCATTCGTCTTTTTTCGGGCACATTGAAACCCCTGGTGTTCAAGGAGAATATCTTGATGTCATCCATCCTCAGCTCATGAAAAAACAGAAAAAGAAGGGGAGGGGTAGAGAGGAGAGGGGGGGAGGAGAAGTTGTGTGAGTGGTTACAGGTGGGAAGAGCACCCCACTACGTCAGGGAATATTAGAAATAGAAAGAAAGGGAGAGATGAGAAAAGGAGGCGTCTAGCTCGCCTCTTAAAATCTACAATGGTAGCTAGCAAGTGCCAGCAGTCACGCTTATCAGTCAACGACCGAAACTAGAGCGTGGGCCTAATGGGGGAAATGGATAGACAAGATCGGAGAGCAGAGTCTCCGGTCCCACCTAACCCCCCCCCCGACCTATTTCAGCATAGGTGCACGCTATCACAACGTGGTAACATTTCTAACATTTTGAAACTCAGAACACGAAACTTGAGACTTGGAACCAAGATATGTTAAGACAGAGTCACACTTCCAAAATACATTATAGGGAATAGATCACTGGGAGTGTGTGGACCGCAACATCAGGCCTTCGTAGAACTACCCAAGACACCCTCCCACCCCCCTAGTCGCACATTTCAGCAACCTAGCCCCCTCCTCCCCCCGGGAGAATCCCTCAGGCCGGGTATAGCGGATATGCAGCTGGGTCTCTTGAAGGTAGGACCTCAGTGTGGACGGCCCCAAAACCCATCTCTCCGGCATAGACATTGGAGAGGGGGGATCCCAAACGGGGATGTCTCTTGATGGGTTATGCCAGGAGAGTCAGGGGAGGGTCACCTCAGAGGGAGGGGGGAATCAACAGCGAGACATCTAATCGCGAGTTAGGGCAGGTGGAGTCCAACAGGTAGAACAGTTAGTAGTGGGAAGAACCTCTATATGTCCGATCAGGGGCCCTGCCATGGATCCACTGAGGAGGGATCGAACACTGCTCCCTGTGAGGGGGGGGAGTTAATAAATGTCACATGTAATGGCAAGCCTCCTCTCTGTCTAGCTTCCCCCTCCCTCTCCTGCGGGAGACTCAGGATAGGAACTCCCAGTGATGCTGTTTGTTGCTGGCTCAGCGTTCCAAAAGTGTAGAAACTGTCTATATCTAATGTTGCTGCTAGAAAGCAGAGAACTTGGATGTATGGTTCTTACAGTTGGGCAGCACTATATTTCCCTTAAGTCATGCCGTTGTTCTCCTGATGGTGGTCTAGGTCTCCTCCTGGTGCGTTGTTGTTGAGCAGGATGAGGGCCACGGTTGGACGGGGGGCCCTGTCGTCCCGCTGAGCGGGGCAAGATCGCTAACCAGTTCGGCACCGGGACGGGATCCACGCCCAGGAATGAAAATAACGCCGGTAGGTCTGCGGGAGTGCGGAGTGTGAAGGTCTCGGAAGCCCTCCGGAAAGTGGTTGACAGCGGGTATCCCCATCTGTATGTACAGTCACTGTCCCTCGCCAGATCCAGGACCGGACGCAATAAGGCTCTCCTCTGAAGAGTCGCTCTAGAAAGGTCCGGTAGTATCTTGATAGTCGCCCTATCAAAGTCCAGTGTTCTCCTTTCCCAGGCCTTGCGTAGGATGCTTTCTTTCTGTTGGTATCTGTGTATCCTACAGATCACATCTCTCGGTCTATTGGGGTCTGTAGATCTGCGACCTAGTGCTCGGTGTATTCTGTCTAGTTCCAACCCAGGTAGCGGTGCTTCCAATATTTCCTGAAATATAAGAAATACTAATACTAAAATAGGAGGCTTATTCCTCAGGCTACGTAACTTAATGGTTACTGAGATACATCTACAGTGGGACATTGCTTTCTTAGACCAGTACATTAGTGAAAACATGGTTCCACGCAGCCTAAGGTGGGAAATCCACCCACAACAGGGTGATGCGGAACTCGAAGTATGGTTCCAATATTATAATGAAGCTGGTTTAAAATCTTTGGGTTTCATAAACTCTAGAAAGCGATCGAAGCTGGCCCTTTTGGACCAAGAGATCAAGGACATTAAAGACAAATTGTTGCCTTTAAAAAATTCTGTTGAATACCAGAATTTATCCTCTGATCTCAGATCCCACCTTGAGAAGGAAGAACAGGACCAGAAGGCAAAGAAACAGAAAAAGTATTCTAGGGATGTGGAAGATTATAAATCAGCAAATGTCTTTAAATGGCAAAAGAAAGAGGCCCCTGTGACCAATATTGGTGCAGATAAAACTAATATGCCCTACTCAGCCCCTGCCCCCATTAAAGACGTTAGATCTTCCACACTTCCTGTAGAGACACATAGAGGGAGGGGACCATATAAGGCACCCCCCACCTGGAGAAGGGGTAACAATAGCGATTATCGCTCTCCTTCTAATAACTACTATTCCCACACTTCTAACAACAGGAATGATGGGAACTACGGGAGGGGGTATGGCCCCCCACCGCAACGAGCCTATAATAATCATTATCAATATAATCAAGGCCGGCCGAAGCCTCCAAAGGGGTCATATAATAATAGACCCTACTACCAACCTCCGGCCACCCCGCAATACCCTGTGCATACTTATAACAGGTATTCTCCCCTGTATGACGAGGGTCAACATTTTTCGTACCAAGATGATAGATACGACATGAATAGATCCCCATTTCGGTACAATTCAAACCAAGCTCCACCCCCCCCTCCCCCACCTCGGGTTTTTCCCTTGGCCAATCCCACAAGAAAAAGAGGCCCGGACACGAGAGAGGGGTTAGAGGGGGGAGGAAACACAAGAGAGGAAAAAAGGACGCCACCCCCCGGTATGGGGGAGGGCATCAAGGGTAGTAAG
>BLSH010324483.1:186484-196882 GCA_018402905.1 Glandirana rugosa | reverse complement strand
CAATGTTTTATGGACAGATGAAACAAAAGTGGAGCTTTTTGGTCCTGCACACAAACAGTATGTTTACAGACGGCGCAATGAAGAATTTAAGGAAAAGAACACCATACCAACAGTGAAGCACGGTGGAGGATCCATAATGCTTTGGGGCTGCTTTGCTGCATCTGGTACTGGAGGCCTTGACCGTATCAAAGGCATCATGAAATCAGAAGATTATCAAGCAATTCTAGAGCGAAATGTCTTGCCCAGTGTAAGGAAACTTGGTTTGAGGCGAAGATCATGGGTCCTCCAGCAAGATAAAGACCCAAAGCACACCTCCAAAAGCACGCAGGAATGGTTGAAAGGGAAAAAATTTACTGTTTTAAAATGGCCAGCAATGAGTACTGATCTCAATCCAATTGAAAATCTTTGGGGGGAGCTGAAAACTGCCATTGGAGAAAGGAACCCTGCAAATGTTCAAGAGCTTGAGCATATTGCAAAGGAAGTGTGGGAGAAAATGCCACCCGAGAAGTGCAAGAAGCTTATCGATGGATATAAGAAACGTTTGGAGGCTGTCATCGCTGCCAAAGGGTGTGCAACCAAATATTAAGGAGGGGTGCCAATATTAGTGCACATGCTGGTTTTCTGTTTTTTTCTTTATAATTACAATATCTATGTTGAAATAACAATTGTCTTTGTTAAATTACTTTGGACCTCCAATTAAAAGATCCTGCTGATATAAATTTGGTACATTTCCATTTATTTCTGAAGACATTCACTCAGTTATGCAAAACATGAAGGGGTGCCAATAATGGTGAGCAGGACTGTACCTACCTCAAATCATTTACCTATTCAGAACGTTACTAATACCAATCCCACCCAACTATTTTAAATCATTACAATCCATATTATCCAAACTTGTCTGGAACGGCCAAAAAGCCAGATGTGCACACCACAAACGAATTAAACATAGATCGCACGGGGGAACGGGATATATAGACTTCTATGACTGCTACTTAGCAACTGCTCTGACCAAACTTAAAGAATGGTTCTCACCTTCCCCACACAAGACCTGGGGTAGAATAGAAGCCTCCTATGACCCCAATTATCCATTGACTGTATGGCTATATGGAGCACAATTAGGAGCATGTACTCCTTCCTTTTTACCCCCCACCATGATAGCGACTATCAAAGCATGGAAACACTTAATACAACAAGCTAAACAATATCCAGCAAACATCCCCCTACAAATTCCCCTAACTGCTATGAACCCCCTCATAGCCAAAATATCACTTTCTGTATGGGTACACAATGGAATCAAATTTATCCACAACTTATACCAGGATAATTTACTCAAAGATTTTCCCTCACTCCAGAGAGAATTTAAACTCCCATCACAAGACCAATACAAATACATGCAAATCCGACACTGCCTCTCCCAAAACAAATTTGTAAAACAAGTCATACAAGCTCAAGCTTGGTCCTTCTTAACATCCAGAACCCCACCCCAAAAGGGAATCACCATCTTTTACAATATACTCCAGCAAAAAAGGGTATTTCACAAATCGCTCCCTTTTTTACAATGGGAAAAAGATCTGGGCCAATCTTTCACTGAGGAACAATGGTTGAAAGCATCCAGAGTAACTCAGAAAGCCACATGTTGTTCTACACTGCAGGAGCTCTCCACAAAAATCACATTAAGATGGTACTTAACCCCAAACAAACTTTCTCACTTCAATCCACAGCTCCCAAATAAATGTCGGAGAGACTGCAGAGAAAAGGGAGATCTCCTACACATACTATGGGGATGCCCAAAAATTCAAACATTCTGGCAAGATATTTTCTCTGTCGTCTCTACCATCGCCCAAACAAAAATCCTTTCAAACCCCAGCCTTGCTCTCCTATCTCTCGACACAGATACCCTCCCACATTTCTCACAACATACAATCATCCACATACTCTTAGCAGCTAGACTCACCATTACTAGAAACTGGAAAAACCCTCTACCCCCACCACAACAGAGGTATTAGCCTTGATTGACACACACCATTCATATGAGATGATGATGGCCTTCTCCGCAGAGCAATTTCAAAAGTCACTCAGGCAATGGTCACCCTGGCGTATATGGTACTCCGACACTCGAACACGTAAAGACTATTACGTAGCATGGTTAATCAAATAATTATACTCTCTTTGATCTTTTTTATCCCTTTTTGGATCATAATGCATTGAGTAACATTATGTAATGTATATTGGACACTTCTCTACGTCTGAAAACATAGTTACAATGTTTATTGCTTAACTTATTTCTCAATACAACTACAGGCTTCAAAAGGTGAATGCAAATGGGCAATGCAACCTCGTCCCCCCAGCTACAGTTTGATCCCTACGGGGTGGCTGGAGGCATGAGGTAGAGTCCATCTAGCTAAACCTAGCACTGTTGACGGGTCTACGGTTCCTATCTCATAGATAAATGTATCTTGTTCAACGTATATGCCCTCCTCCGGAGGCCTTGTAGGTTTTGCACTTTACACGATTATAGTATGTTGACTTATTTCTTCTGTTATTGATGTACACACTGAAACTTATTAATAAAAACTATTGAATAAAAAAAAATAATGTGAAAAAAATATATTTATGCCGGAGCATAGGGGCAATCTGCCCCACTTTCCGCCCACTGCCCCTATGTTCCTGTATTTATGCTCTTTTTTTAACTGTGGTGAAATCACCTCCAACAGCGCTGGAGTCGCTGCTTTACATATGGTGGGAGCAAGTCACCATAAATAAATCAGTGCTGCAGCTCAATGGCGTACCTGAAAAGCAAAAAATGATTAATAAAACACAGTAGCATTAAAAAAATGACATACCTGCAAAGAAAACATGATAAAAAACAGTAAAAAACATTACAGGTATGCATAAAAAACATTAACAATAGAGAGAGAACAATAGATAGAGAATAGAAAGAAAACAAGAGAGAGAGAGAGAGAAAAACAAGAAACTTATAATTGTCTTTGGCTTTTTTATTTTCTATTTTTTTGTTTTTTTAACATTTTTTATTTTTTTTGTTGTTTTAAAAATGTTTTATTTATTTATTTATTTTTTTTTTTTTAGACACTTTTTTTGTAACTAAACTGTAACTGTAATGGTTCCAGGTTCGGTTCTCTCAAAATGCGGAGGCATCTTTGGTGGCCCTGTGACAGTGTGTCCTATGACTATGCAGTGCTGTACCCTACGCTAATACTCATTCAAGACTTTTATTGAGAAACAGAAAGCATAGAAATGGCCAAAGGGCCTTGCAAGACAGACAGAGGGGGTCCGCCCCTGGTACAAGCGCTTACATTAATACAATATACAAACAGGATACAATCCACATTCAAAGACATATATAGGTGTTGTATTTTATGGGTGATACAGCATAGTTGCCACGACATCTATTCTCCTTTGTATTAGCATCCATAATAACTATAACAAACAGACTGCTGGCATATCTGGTGGTGGAATGGGTCTCCAGAGGGCAAATAGATACTACTATTATAACAGGATAGTGAAAATACGTTTGCAGCAACACAATATTTGATATTAAAACCATCAGGAGCCAAAAAGAGAGCAATTGTACCAGTGAAATGAAGTCGTAAGGACGGTAGTGGTGGCATATGACCAATAATGGAGAGAGCAGATGACGGGATCCTGGAGTAAAATGGATACTATGGGGCAAGACAACAAGCAAGAGAGGAGTAAAAGAGAAAGAATCAGAGCGGGGGGGGCAGAAAGTAGGGAGGAGAAGAGGGGGGAGAATGAGTACTGGCGGGGATGACCATGCCCCAACGCGTTTGATTCAAAAAAAAGGGGAGGGATAAAATGTAGCAAAAAATGTAGCAAAGCGCAGGTGTCAGGAAAGTAGGAGGCTTTCATCAAAATCAGGGGGAAGACAGTGGCGTATCCATGGTTTCCAGACACTGTAAAATTTCGGAATTGTATCTAAAAGGACTGCCTCAATTTTGGCATGTATCATCGCTCTGGTGATTCTATTTTTGGTTTCGACGATTTGCAGGGAAGCGGTTTTCCAAGCCCTCACAATTGTCCGCTTTGCTGCCATGGTTAATTGTAACAAGAGCTTAAATTGTGTGCATGTGATCTTGGAAGGTTTAGAATTGAGAATCGCGGTAGATGGGTTCGGGTGGAGTGGTTTGTCAAAAAGTGTTGACATCATGAGAAGTATTTATTTCCAAAAATTTTGAACAACTGGGCATTCCCACCAAATGTGTAGGGGGTGCCCCTGTCTGGACAGCCACGAAAGCATGTTGAGGGGGTGGGAAGGGTGATATTTGGCTATCCATGCTGGGACTAAGTACCAACGATATTCTGGGATGCCGATTTGGTAGCCTGCCAGATCTCAGTCCAGTCAGCAGGTTCTAGGTGTAGGTTTAGGTCAGCTTCCCATTTATTAACATAAGTCAAGGAAGTATTAGTGGGGGGGATAGAGATTGAGAGTAAAGTTGGGATATTAGTCCCTGCATATGGGGGGTCTCAATCACAAGCCTGCTCAAATGTGGTCATGGAAGGTGTCGGACTGTTTTGATGTATGCAAGGTGTAAAGAAGTGTTTGCGTTGAATATAGCGAAAGACTTCTGCTACTGGGATGTTAAAAGATTTGTGCAAAACAGGGAAAGGTTTCAGGGAAACAGGATAAGACCAGCCTCAGACCATTTGCGGAAGGAGGATGGCGATGTCCAAGCTGGGTAAAACTCTGGGTTTTGTATATAGAATAAGAGTGGTTATGCTGAGATTGGAGTTTATATTTGAACTTGAGAGAATCCCATAAACGCAGGGAATGACATGTGACTGGGTTCCGTAAAAATGTACGATCTTTTGGGCAAAGCCAAAGTAAATTAGCTACTGAGAGTGGGTCGCAATCGACTGTCTCTAAGGCGACCCATAGGGGGGGGCTCTTTCGTGGCATGGTACTTCGGTAGCATGGCCAGCTGTGCTGCCTGGTAATACTTAGGGATGTGTGGCAGGCTTAGGCCGCCTTGTGTTTTGGGAACGTAGTGTATCTCTAGATACGCAGGGTCTGCAATTACTCGAAATATAGGCCACTATTCTGCGTTGTAAGATTCAGAGGTAATGGGAGTGTAATGGGATGGGTAACACTCTAAAAATGTATAATATCTTAGGTAGGATGGTCATTTTAACTACAGTGATACGTCCAAGCCATGCCAAGGGCAAGCTAGACCAGGATGTCATAAGTTTGGAGAGGTGAGCCAACATAGGTGGATAGTTAGCTGCTTAGAGGGATGTGGGTTCAGGTGTCAATTTAATGCTGAGGTACGTGAGTTGGTGTGGAGCCCACATAAATGGGAGGATTTGCTGAAGTTGCGACTGTAGAGTGGGGGAGAGGGAGACATTAAGGGCTTTAGATTTCTGCGGATTCATAATTAACCCTAAAATGTCCGAAAATTGCTTCAGGGTGAGGAGAAGATTAGGGGCTGAGGTTAGTGGGGCTGTGAGGAACAGGAGGACATCATCTCTAACCCTCTAATGTTCAGATTTTTGTGCATCATTTGCGCTCAATGGCCAGCGCAAATAATAGTGGGGATAATGGGCACCCCTGCCTCGTCCCGCGATTTATCGAGAAGGGACTAGAACTATAGCCTGCATATTTAACTCAGGCTGAGGGGGTGGAGTATAATGAAAATAACCAATGCAAAAAGTGAGGGCCGAAGCCCCACACTTTTGCAAAGTGTATTTTAGGTAGGGCCAGGATAGGCTATCGATGGCCTTCTTGATATCTATTGACAGGAGGCAAATTGGAATATGACGGGCATGGGCCATATGAGTTAGGAGTAGAGTTGAGTGAACCCGAACTGTAAAGTTCTGGTCTGTACCAAACTTTGGGGTGTCCGTGACCCGGACCCGAACCCGGACATTTGAAAAAAAGTTTGGGTTCGAGTTCTGGGTTCGGGTATTTGATCACGCATGTTGAATAGCTGCAGGGCAGCCAATCAACAAGTGTTTCACTGGTTTGCCCTTAGAAGCCATCACAGCCATGCCTATTAATGGCATGGCTGTGATTGGCCAGTGCATCTTGTGACCCAGCCTCTTTATAAGCTAGAGTCACTTAGTGCTGCATGTCACATGCTCTCTGGGTAGTGTAGGGAGAGGATGCTGCCAGCGCTGTGAGGAACAGATTGCAGATATAATAACATCTCATCCTGCATTAAAGAACGATCTGATTGTGGACTAGGTAGAGATTACTACTACTACTACTACTGCTTTTAGGGACAGATTGCAGATCTAATAACATCTCATCCTGCATTACAGAACGATCTGACTGGACTAGGTAGAGTCTACTGCTTAGAGGGACAGATTATTGTTCTAAAATCATCTCCTAGTTCTATAGGGTCAGGTTCCTGCTGTTGCTGTAAGGGACAGATTATTGTTCTAAAATCATTGCCTACTCCTATAGGGTCAGGTTCCTGCTGTTGCTGTAAGGGACAAATTATTGTTCTAAAATAATTTTACTTCCTTTTGCAGCCCTCTAGCACTTTCCAGGACTTTTTTGCAGTCATTTTTGTGCCGAAAAGTTTGGGTCCCCATTGACTTCAATGGGGTCCGGTGTTCGGGGTAAAGTTCGGGTCAAGTTCGGTACCGAACCCAGACTTTTTCCCGAAGTTCGGCCGAACACATCGAACCCGAACATCCTGGTGTTCGCTCAACTCTTGTTAGGAGGACAGCTCTCCGGACATTGTCACCCGCTTGCCTCGAAGGTATGAAGCCCACCTGATCCTTATGGATGAGGGTGCCAATGTTAGGGTTCAGGCGGGAGGAGAGAATTTTAGATAGTAGTTTGATGTCCATGTTAAGCAGAGAGATTGGGCAAAAGTTTGACCAGGAGGTGTCATCAGTATGTGGTTTAGGAATCATGGTAATATTAGCCCGGAGTGAGTCAGGGTTAAAGGACTGTCCTTTTAGAATGGAGTTGAAGGCATCGGTTAGGAGAGGAGAGAGAAGGTCAATGAATTGTTTGTAATATAATGCAGTGAAGCCATCTGTGCCGGGGCATTTGTTAAGTTTAAGTGTTTTAATCGCATTTCGAGTTTCTAGTTCTGTGATGGTTAGATCCGGAGTGGCTTTTTGTGTGGGTGATAGAGATGGTAAATTTATATTGTTAAACAGGTCAGCAACTTGGGTATCATGAAAGGGAGTAGTTGAGGAATAAAGGCTCGAGAGGTGTTTGTGAAAAATCTGCTGGATTTTAGTTGGATTACTAGAGTAAGAATCGTGTGCCGTTTTAAGCCGTATGGGTTTATGTGGTCTATCTAGGTTACATAAAGACTAGAAAGGAATCTGGTTTGTTAGACTTCATATAAATTTTATGTCTAGAGCAAAGAAGAGCTTTCTCTGCCGACTCAGTCAGGAAGAGGTCCAGCTCCAATCTTGCCTTATCAAGGGCTGATTTGTGGTTCGGGGATGGATCAGATTGGAATGTGGTATGGGCTTGGGTAAATGCCATGTCCAATTTTTAAAACTGAGATTGATGTTCCCATTTCCAACGTGTGGCTAGGCTGACAAGGGCTCATTGTATGACTGGCTTATGGGCTTCCCACAAGGTGAGCTGGGATATGTCACCTGTCTTGTTATGTAGAATGTAATCCTTAATGGTGAATTCGATTTCTGACCTATGGGAAGGGTGAGCTAGGAGGGTATTATTTAACATCCTGGAGCGGTCCCTCTGGGTGGGAATCAGGGAGTCTAATGAGGAAACTACAGTGTCATGGTCCGACCATGGAATGGGAATGATCTGGGATGCTATAAGGGAAGAGGAGGAGCCAATTGAGATGAAGATATCGTCAATCCGGAAGAATACTTTGTGAGGATGTGAGTCTTGATGGCTGAAGCGAAGGGAGAAGGGATACCCCCAGGAATAGGTGATTTGGTGCTGCTGTAGCCTTTGCAAATGTGGTTTTAAAGCTCTTCTCTTGGTGATGGTGGTCTTGGATAAATCTGCAAACAGCTAGAACTTGCACCCTTGGAAGCAGAGGTTCTCTTTTTGACGGGCTGCCTGGATGAGTTGCTCTTTGGTACGATAAAAATGTATCTTTGTGATGATGACGCGCGGTGGTCCGTCTTGCTTCCTAGGTGCCAGGGCTCTATGGACGTGGTCCATTTCAAGCCTCTCTATGGGAATGCAGGGGGAGAGTTCCTGAAATAGTGCTGTAACTGTAGACTGCAGATCGACTACTACTTCAGAGACCCCTCTTATTCTAATATTTGAGCATCTGGCCCTATTCTCAAAGTCCTCCAATTGTGTTTGCAGGGTGAGATTTTCCTCCCTGAGGGCCTCAAGTTCTTCAGCCTGGTTATTAATATGCACTTCTAGCTCATCCACTCTATTTTCTAGCTCAGAGGTGTGCTGGCCCAATTCTCTTATTTCTTTAGACAGGTGCTCTGTTATCTTGTCAGAGGTCTGCTTCAGTGCACGATGGTGCAAGATATCAGGTTTCACTGTGCCACTGTATGACAGAGGGGACGCCAGGAGTTCTGCATCCAACTCACCCTCATCCGGATGGGGATGTGGCGAGTGTTTTTGGAGCTCTTGGGGAGTCTGCATGCTGGGCGGTCGGTGCCGCCATCTTGGTGGAGGCCTGAGCCAGGACCTCCCGTATGTTCCTGCTCCGGAGCTTAGCCTTCGTCGGGTTCTGCGCATGCGCCTCCACCCTATGCTAATACTCAACTAGTCTATGGTACCATTGGAAACATTCACCAATGCAAATACCAAGCTGGTCAGGATAAGGGCGGGTGTCACGCCTGTATCCGCATCGTCTGCAGACACATCTTTTTTGGGGTGTACTTTGGCCTGGAGTACCACGGAGGACTTCTGGGAAGTGCCTCTCATGCAGGGGGCTCACTGCATTCAAACTGTGAAGTTGGGGAACAGCACAGTCTGGAAACAGAAGGGTTGTGATGATATCTTCCTGGAATTTAAGGAAGGATCCCGTCCATCCTGACACTTTGTATAGCACATAAGCTTTCAGCAAAGCCAATTGGAATAAATATACAGACACTTTTTTGTACCAGCATCTGGCCTTACGGGCAATTAAGTACGGCGCCAATAACTGGTCATTAAGGTCCACCCTACCATATTTAGGTTATATTCATGGACACAGAGGGGTTTCTCCAAAACACTAGCCGCCGTTGGAATTTGGGTGATCGTATCTGTGTGAAGGGAAGTCAGAATGAAAACAACGATTGTCCCTCCACTTCACTGCAAGCAAATTATTACACTTCAAGCAGGCTCCCTCCCCCTGTCTGAGACGGGAATCTACAAGCTGTTGGGGGAAGCCCCAGCGATTAGATTGCATGGTGCCACATGCGCCAATTTTTTGATTGAAAAGATGACTAAAAAGTGTCAAGCTTGTGTAATAATTATCCATGTCCAAGTGGTAACCCTTTCCGAATAAGGGTGACACCAAGTCCCACCAAATCTTGCCAGCTCCCTATGTAGTCTGGACAGTCGAGGGACTCCATGTGACTGTCTTTTCCCTCATAAACCATAAAACTATATGTACAACCTGTGGCCCTGTCACAGAGCTTATAAAACTTGACCCTGTTTCTGGCATGCTTGCTGGGGAGAAAAGGCCAGAAAAGTTAATTAGGGACTCTTCTACACAGACAACTTGGTCGGGAGTAAATAAGGCTGCAAATTTTTGGTTGAAGTGGTTTACAAGGGGCTGAATTTTGTGGAGCCGATCGCATTCAGGGTCACTCCATGGATGACAGAGTTCATTGTTGTTGAAGTGCATAAACCACAGGATCCGCTCGTATCGTGCCCTGGCCATGGAAGCAGAGAACACGGGCATATGGTGAAATGGGTCAGTGAACCAATATGACCGCAACTCAGAATTTTTAACTATGCCCATGAGGAGGGAAAGGCCCAGAAAGGTCTTAATTAGAGTTGAGCGAACCTCTGGAAGTTCGGGTTCTGCTGGTCCGTCCGAACTTCGGGACAAAGTCCGGGTCCGGGTCCGGACGGAACCCGAACGATCGCACGTTTTTAAGACTCAACGCCAGTATAACCAAGTGACTGGGTAAAGTGGTATACGGGCACAAGAGACGAAGGTACCGGTCCCGTGCTATGCTCGCCTAGGACACCAAATACGTGAAGTTGTTGTTACTTGAGACAGTAGGTACCTCACTGGGACTTACGCTAGCCGAGGTGTTTTAAGTCGGGGAACATTTGGTGAAGTTGGTTTTTAAACGTCGGAATAAATGAGGGCTGGTTCAACAGACACATCTTCTCAGGGATTAATTGAAAAGACCGGAAAAGAGGGGTCGTTCGTACGGTCTTTGTCCCAGTTCAAAATATTCGAGACACTGTCCCGGTGTCCAACATGTATATCAAAATACCAAATACTCCCTTTT
>BLSH010324483.1:135390-174931 GCA_018402905.1 Glandirana rugosa | reverse complement strand
GGTGAGCATGATTGGATTGGTGAGCACGGATGCATGGGTGAGCATGGCTGAATGGGTGAGCACGGATGCATGGGTGATGGATGAGTGAGCACAGATGGGTGAGCACGGATGCATGGGTGACAGATGCGTGAGCACGGATGCATGGGTGACAGATGAGTGAGCACGGATGGGTGAGCATGGGTGATGGATGAGTGAGCACGGGTGCATGGGTGACGGGTGAGTACGGATGGGTGAGCATGGATGGGTGAGCACGGATGCATGGGTGACAGATGAGTGAGCACGGACGCATGGGTGATGGATAAGTGAGCACGGATGGGTGAGCATGGACGCATGGGTGATGCATGAGTGAGCACGGATGCATAGGTGACGGATGGGTGAGCACGGACACATGGGTGAGCACGGATGCATGGGTGATGGATGGGTGAGCACAGATGCATGGGTGAGCATGGATGGGTGAGCACGGACGCATGGGTGATGGATGGGTGAGCACGGATGCATGGGTGAGGGATGGATGAGCATGGATGCATGGGTGACCATGGATGGGTGACCTCGCAGGCATGGATGACGGATGGGTGAGCACGGATGCATGGGTGACGGATGAGTGAGCACGCACGCATGGGTGACAGATGGTTGGGCACGGATGCATGGGTGACGGATGGGTGAGCGCGGATGCATGGGTGACGGATGGGTGAGCACGGATGTATGGGTGACGGATGGGTGAGCATGGATGCATGGGTGACGGATGGGTGAGCATGGATGCATGGGTGACGGATGGGTCATGGGTGGGCATGGATGGGTGGGCATGGATTCATGGGTGATGGATGGATGAGCATGGGTCATGGGTGGGCATGGATTTGTTGATGACTGATGGGTGGACACAGATGGGTGGGCATGGATGAGGGCGTGGGCATGGGTAAAGCTTTGTGGGGGTCCCTGCCTGTCACATAGCGGTGCTGTGGGCACTTCAAATCCTGCCCACAGCACTGCTGCATCTCCTCTCTCCCCCCTCTCCTGTCACACTGCACTGATCGGTGCGGAGAGGGGGGAGACAAGCCGGCACTTCCGCCGGCTTGTTTACATGTGATGCTCCGTCATTTGACGGAGTGATCACGTGGTAAACGGCCACTCCAAGCGGCCATTTACCGTGATTCGTGATGCGCCGGGTCTCATAGACCCGGCAGTCATGGATGCTCCCAGGTGCGCGCCCCAGGGGGCGTGCGGGAGCGCGGTTCTGGGAGGACGTTATATAACATCCTCCCACAACAATGAGTGCCACTTGCCGCCGTGTATCTACGTTACACAGTCGGCAAGTGGTTAAAGGATATTTCATTTTTATTGTTTCACTTTAAGCATTATTAAAATCACTGCTTCTGAAAAAAAACGATTGATTTAAAAACTTTTTTTGCATTGATACATGTCCCCTAGGGCAGTACCCGGGTCTCCACACACGTTTTATGGCAATAACTTGCATATAAGCCTTTAAAATGAGCACTTTTGATTTTTCATGTCCGGGTCCCATAGACCTTAACGGTGTTCGAATGTTCGCACAAAATTTTTTTGTCTGTTCGCATGTTCTGGTGTGAACTGAATGGGGGGTGTTCGGCCCATCCCTAGTAAAGATGAAAGACTCATCACTACACTGACACTATGTGAACTGTCCCTACTCTAGCTGCACATTAATGCAAATATGAATGATGGCCGTGACTACACTCACACTATCCCTAGATTGACACTAAACTAATATTCTACACTGACAATAGAATTACAACAGCACACTATAGCACACTGACTGTGTAGTAGTACTGAACAGAGCTCTGTTCTATCTCTCTCCATGCCAAAATCACAAAATGGCCACTATTGAAAGAAAACTTTTATAATGTGGGGCGTGACTAAGGGCAATGAGTAGTGTTGAGCGAACCCGGACTGTAAAGTTCGGGTCCGTACCGAACTTTGGGGTGTCCGGGACCCGAACCCGGACTTTTCAAAAAAAGTCTGGGTTCGGGTCCGGGGTTCTGGTAATTTTACCAAAAGTTCTGAAAATTGCTGTAAAAAAGTGCAGGAAAGTCCTAGAGGTTGGCAAAAGGAAGGAAAATGGGGGTAAGGGTGGGACAAGTGCCCTACAAAGAAATGTGGACAGGGAAATAACTTTAAATATTTAAAAAAAAATAAAAACATAAAAAAATCAAAAATGTAGGTGGATGTGGACCATCTTCAAACTGTGTCTGAAAAGTATTAATTAACGGTAGAAGCCATATCACTGTTCTAAAATCATCTTCAAACTGTGTCAAAAAAGTATAAATAAGCCGGAAGAACCCATATCACTGTTCTGCAAACATCTGGAAACTGTGTGTAACACTTTAACTAAAACCGGGAGAAACCATACAACTGTTCTGCAAAGATCTGGAAACTGTGTGTAACACTTTAAATAAAACCGGGACAAACAGAACTACTGTTCTGCAAACATCTGGAAATTGTGTGTAACACTTTAAATAAAACCTGGACAAACAGAACTACTGTTCTGCAAACATCTGGAAACTGTGTGTAACACTTTAAATAAAACCTGGACAAACAGAACTACTGTTCTGCAAACATCTGGAAACTGTGTGTAACACTTTAAATAAAACCGGGACAAGCAGAACTACTGTTCTGAAAACATCTGAAAACTGTGTGTAACACTTTAAATAAAACCGGGACAAACAGAACTACTGTTCTGCAAACATCTGGAAACTTTGTGTAACACTTTAAATAAAACCGGGTGAACCCATATCACTGTTCTGCAAACATCTGGAAACTGTGTGTAGCACTTTAACTAAACCGGGACAAACAGAACTACTGTTCTGCAAACATCTGGAAACTGTGTGTAACACTTTAAATAAAACCGGGCGAACCCATATCACTGTTCTGCAAACATCAGGAAACTGTGTGTAACACTTTAAATAAAACCGGGACAAACAGAATGTGATATCACTGTTCTAAAATCATCTAAAAACTCTATGTGAAACTATAGCAGAGCGAAACCATATCCCTGTTCTTCTCTATGCTACAGTTTCACACACAGTTTCCAGATGTTTGCAGAACAGTAGTTCTGTTTGTCCCGGTTTTATTTAAAGTGTTACACACAGTTTCCTGATGTTTGCAGAACAGTGATATGGGTTCGCCCGGTTTTATTTAAAGTGTTACACACAGTTTCCAGATGTTTGCAGAACAGTAGTTCTGTTTGTCCCATTTTTATTTAAGTGTTACACACAGTTTCCAGATGTTTGCAGAACAGTAGTTCTGTTTGTCCCATTTTTATTTAAAGTGTTACACACAGTTTCCAGATATTTGCAGAACAGTAGTTCTGTTTGTCCCGGTTTTATTTAAAGTGTTACACACAGTTTCCAGATGTTTGCAGAACAGTAGTTCAGCTTGTCCCAGTTTTAGTTAAAGTGTCACACACAGTTTCCAGATGTTTGCAGAACAGTAGTTCTGTTTGTCCCGGTTTTATTTAAAGTGTTACACACAGTTTCCAGATGTTTGCAGAACAGTAATATGGGTTCGCCCGGTTTTAAAGTGTTACACACAGTTTCCAGATGTTTGCAGAACAGTAGTTCAGTTTGTCCCGGTTTTATTTAAAGTGTTACACACAGTTTCCAGATGTTTGCAGAACAGTAGTTCTGTTTGTCCCGGTTTTATTAAAAGTGTTACACACAGTTTCCAGATGTTTGCAGAACAGTAGTTCAGTTTGTCCCAGTTTTAGTTAAAGTGTCACACACAGTTTCCAGATGTTTGCAGAACAGTAGTTCTGTTTGTCCCGGTTTTATTTAAAGTGTTACACAAAGTTTCCAGATGTTTGCAGAACAGTAGTTCAGTTTGTCCCCATTTTAGTTAAAGTGTTACACACAGTTTCCAGATGTTTGCAGAACAGTGATATGGTTTCTCCCGGTTTTATTTAAAGTGTTACACACAGTTTCCAGATGTTTGCAGAACAGTGATATGGATTCTCCCGGCTTATTTATACTTTTTTGACACAGTTTGAAGATGATTTTAGAACAGTGATATGGCTTCTACCGTTAATTAATACTTTTCAGACACAGCTTGAAGATGGTCCACATCCACCTCCATTTTTTATTTTTTTATGTTTTTATTTTTTTAAAAATGTTTTTAGTTATTTCCCTGTCCCCATGTCTTTGTAGGGCACTTGTCCCACCCTTACCCCCATTTCCTTCCTTTTGCAGACCTCTAGGACTTTCCAGGACTTTTTTACAGCCATTTTTGTGCCTAAAAGTTCGGGTTCCCATTGATTTCAATGGGGTTCGGGGTCCGGGACAAAGTTCAGGTTCTGTCCGGACCCGAACCCGGACTTCTAGAAGTTCGCTCAACTCTAGCAATGAGCCATGATTGAATAGAGTCATCATGACAGTGTCCAATCATGGCTCTGACATTGCTCTGTGCCCTGATTGGGCAAAGCTTTCCCTGCTTCAGCCAATCAGGGCTTTCAAAGCACTGTGAGGCGGCACAGTGCATTGTGATCATTCAGCGGGCCGAACAAACTGTCAAACGACCCGATAATTCGGTTGTTTGGCAAACAGGCGAACATCCAATGTTGGGCCCGAACTCATGCTCAGGCCGAACTGTTCAGCCATCCGTAATAGCCATAGAATGACCCTTCCACCCTCTAATTGCTGAGTACAAAGAGACAGTGTACCAATGTGATCCAAGGAGTTTGGTATCACATGATTGCTGTGATTGTTTACATAGTTAATTATTCTCTTTCTTTTACAACAGAGGAAGGGAAGAGAGTGTAGTAATAGAATATTAACCACTTCCGGACCAACACCGGCACCTGACGGCGGTCACTTTGCCGTTGTATACCGTTGTTATGGTAGCAGATAGCTACTATAACCCCAGTATCTTTTTTTTCAGACGGCGATTCTGCACAAGATAAAAGTGGTCTCAACGGCGGATTCACCGCAAGATCACTTTTATCAGTGGCGGGAAAGGTGCCCCCCAGCCAGTTTCCAGTCATCTCCACCGCTTACCGGACCCGCCGGCAGCAGCGGAGATGATCGGTTCCTCCCAGTGTCCGTGAGCCGAGTGAGCTGAAGCCGTTCACTCGGCTACATAACATGGCAGGGTGGAAGCAACATCACAAGTCACTTCAGCCCAATGCTCTTAAAGGGCCCATTTTTTTTTTTGCACTGTTGCTTTCTTTCTTTTTTGCATTTTACTGTAAATATGAGATGTGAGGTCTTTTTGACCCCAGATCTCATATTTAAGAGGTCCTGTCATGCTTTTTTCTATTACAAGGAATGTTTACATTTCTTGTAATAGGAATAAAAGTGATCAATTTTGTTTTAAAAAAAAAGAACAGTGTAAAAATAAAAAGTAAAATAAATAATTAAAGAAAAAAAAAATGTAAAGCGCCCGTCCCCTCGAGCTCGCGTGCAGAAGCGGCCGCATACGTAAGTCCCGCCCACATATGAAAACGGTGTTCAAACCACACATCCGAGGTATTGCCACAATTGTTAGAGCGAGAGCAATAATTTTAGCACTAGTCCTCCTCTGTAACTCAAAACTGCTAGCCTGTAGAATTTTTTAAATGTCGCCAATGGAGATTTTTAAGTTGCAAAGTTTGTTGCCATTTCTCGAGTGGACGTAATTTTGAAGCATGACATGTCGGGTAACATTTTACTCGGCCTAACATTTTCTTTCACAATATGGAAAAAATTGGCCTGAATTAAAAAAAAAAAAAAAAAAACGTGCTTGTAAGACTGTTGCGCAAATACGGTGTGACATAATGTTTTGCAACGACTGCCATTTTATTCTCTAGGGTGTTAGAAAAAAATATATATAATCTTTGAGGGTTCTAAGTAATTTTATAGCAAAAAAAAATTGGTTTTAACTCATAAACACCGAACTCCAAAAACCGTCTCGGTCTTGAAGTGGTTAATAATAGCGTAAAACCCTCCAGCTAGTGGGCTAAGAGTATAGTTTTTTTGGATAGCATAGGTAAATTTATTCAGGCTTGGTTGGGCAAAGATCCATGGAGGGCTGAATAATTCACATGCAGCATCAATGAGACCTCTCCCTACTTCTCAAACTTACTATGAAACTGAATGAAACTGAAAGAATGGGAGGGGAGATAAGGAGGAGTTGCTTGGAGTATTCTGAGGGCCCTGACCAAGCAGGCCCCCTCAAATACTTAGTCAGCCCAGCTGGGAAGGAGTGGAGTTTGGGTGGAAGCTGGAGATGGAATGTTAGCTGTCTGAGGCCTTTGAGAGTAACACCCTAGTCTGGGGTGAGTGAATCCAGGCCTGGACTTGGGTACAGAGGGGACAATCCTTCAAGACACACAGGGGGATCCTGCCCGATAGGCACTGTAGCAAGGAGAAGGACAGCAGGAGAACACTGCTGAGTAAATCTCCAGGTAAGAAAACAGCCAGGAGGTCTGGTGAGTGAGACACAGTTGAGAAGACTGAAAGGCAGCCTGATGGGACTGGGTGAGAGCAGTCTGGGATGGATGCAAAATCAGTCAGGAGGACTGTGGTGGAATCGGCAGGGGAAAGGGCCAGCTGCAGCCAGGTGGGCTGGCAGTGCCATAAGTGGTGGTACTGGGAGCAGTAGCCACAGATATGACAGCTGAGCACTGGAACTTTTCCACTCCAAGTGGGCCCGCGGTCTTTGCCTGTAAAGGGTAGTTGCTTTAAAACCATAGTGCCAGCTGGTCCTGGGTGTTGTAGTTCCATGAGCTAGAGTTGTGCTGGAGGAGATGAAGAAGATCTGCAAACAAGTTTTGTGCAGGAAGCAGAGGAGTGTACATACTGTGTGTATATAGTTTTATAGACTATACTACACTGATCAAGTGGGCATCCCCTATTCCCCACCCCCATTAAAGTTTAAATCTCCTAATAAAATAGAAAAACAAAGCTACTGTTTCCTGACTCTGTGTACTGTGGAAGATGCGGCTTGCCATGCAGGGTGGGGGATCCCATTCACCAGCAGCTCCTGCGGGGTAGCGTTACAATAGTGTGAACAGAAGAAGGATAAATGGATCAGTAGCAGCAGCTGCTACTTCAGTGCTGCTTCAGTATCAAGGACACCTCTCTCCTCCTCTACATACTGTATGATCAAAATGTGTATGTGAACTGTATATTAGCCCCTTCACCTACTCTTCTCTCTGTGTATGACCTGTAAAATAATGTAACTATTGGACCACTACCAAGCTCTGTGTTTTAAAGTGATATTGAAGGCTTGATTTTTTAAACAAACATGTCAAACTCATCTGCTCTGTGCAGTGGTTTTGCACAGCGCAACGTGGACCCTCCTTTTCCTGGGTCCCCTGCCAGCACTTCTGGCTCCTCCCTCGTGTTAAGTGCCCTCACAGCAGGCAGTTTGCTGTGGCAGAACCCAAGCATGCTCGCTCTTGAGCCACAGCTCTGCATGTACATTCAGAAACAGAGCCGTAGTTCAGCCCCACCCCCTCTCTCTCCTCATTGTCTCACTGGCTGTGATTGACAACAGCGGGAGCCAATGACTCCTGCTGCTGCTTCAGCCAATGAGGAATGAGAGTCTCTGGAGAGCCAAGGTTGTCGTGCACACCACTGTATTGCAATGGAACTCAGGTAAGTATTCTTGGGGGCCGGGGGGTTGCTGCACAGAAAAGGTTTTTTCTCCTTCATGCAATGAAAAACCCATCAATACCAGCATGTTTCCTCATTTGCAAAAAACATTTGTGCTTACTTTAAAATGGGTAATTTTGGGGATTTTTCATACTGTTTTTACATTTTTATTTTTTATGTTCCATAGCAGAAAATAATGGGAAACAGTTTAACATTTTTTTGTTTTAATGTTTGATCTTTTTCCATGTTTATATAAAAAAAAACAGTGAGCCATCATTAAATAGAATTAAATGATGAAAAAAAATCTAAAATCCAATCGTGGCTATGCCCACTTCCAGGTAAAGGTGTTCGGGATCTGAGTGAATGCTGATTTATATTGAGGGGCCCAGCCTTATAGGCAGTGAATTATTCTGACACTTACAACCTACCTAATTGCAGCCCAGATCACTACCATGCTTTATTCCAGGTGAGATATAAGTTACACACTAGTTAACGTTGAATAAAGACAATAGTCCATCTAGTAAAACCTGTGTAGGTATATGTGTGTCAGTGTCGATAATCATTTGCCATATCCTTGTATGTTGTGTTCATTAAGATGCAAGTCCAAAAGTCTTGTAAAAATATCAATACCCCCCCCCCCACTGACACCACAGATTGTGGAAGAGAGTCTTACATCCTTATCGCCCTGACAGTGCAAAACCCCCTACGCAGCTTAAGGGTAAACCATTTCACCTCCAATCTCATTGTGTGGTGTTGTGTCCTCTTACACTCCCTGAGACTGAATAGTTTTTTCCTACACTGGGATCACCTTTGAGGTATTTGTAAATCACTAGCACGTTTCCTCTCAAGCATCTCTTCTCCAGGGAGAATACATTTAGTCTTTGTAGTCATTGCTCGTAATTGAGGACTGGCGACCAGAGCTGGATGGAATACTTGAGATGTGACCTAACCAGAGTTTTATAAAGTGGCATAATTATAGTTTTATCTCTGCAGTATATCCCTTTTTTATGCATGCTAATATTCTGCCGGCTTTGCTAGCTGCAGCTTGACATTGCATGCTATTGCTCAGTTTATCTTCTACTAGGACCCCCAGATTTTTCTCCATCCTTGATTCCCCCAGAGGTTCTCCCCCTAGTGAGTAGTTTGCATTTATGTTTTTAGCCCCCAAGTGCATTACTTTACATTTCTCTACATTAAACCGCATTTGCCATGTAGTTGCCCACTCCATTATTTTATTCAGGTCTTTCTGTAAAATGTCTATATCCTGATGTGATGTTATATCCCTGCTTATTTTTGTATTGTCTGCAAAACTGAGATTGAGCTATTTATCCCATCCTCTATATCAATTATAAATAAATTAAACAAAATTGGTCCTAAAGACAGAGCCTTGGGGTACCCCACTTACCACTTCAGACCAGTCTGAGTACATGTTATTTATCACCACCCTTTAGACACGCCTTTGTAACCAGTTTTCTATTCAAGAACAAACCCTATGGTCAATGCCTACAGATCTCAGTTTGTAGATTAAGCATTTATGGGGAACTGTATTGAATGCTTTTGCAAAATTTAGATACACCACATCCACAGGCCTTCCCCTATCTAAATGGCTATGTAAAATGTTAACGGATTGATCTGGCAGGAACGACCCTTAGTAAACCCATGCTGATTACTAGGGATGGGCCGAACACAAATTTGTGCGAACATTCGATCACCGTTAAAGTATATGGGACCCGAACATGAAAAATCAAGTGTTCATTTTAAAGGTTTATATGCAAGTTATTGCCTAAAAAGTGTAAGGGTCCTGCCCTAAGGGACATGTATTAATGCAAAAAAAAGTTTTAAAATCAATTGGTTTTTTCAGGAGCAGTGGTTTTAATAATGCTTAAAGTGAAACAATAAAAATGAAATATTCCTTTAAAGAATGTGCCTGGGGAGGGGTCCCTTAGTATGCCTGTAAAGGGGTGCACCTCTATAATGCTTAGAACATATCTAGAGCACAATGACATTTGTGAAGGATAAATTGTCAATTATTATCGCGGCTCCCAGCAATATACAGGAAAATCACTGAAACCCCCCAGTTCATACCAGGCCCTTTGGGTCTGGTTTGGATTTTAAGGGGAACCCCGCACCAAAAATTTTAAAAATTTGACATTGGGTCCATCCTAAAATCCAAACCAGACCCTTATCCGAGCATGCAACCTGGCCGGCCAGGATAGGGGGGGACGAGCGAGCGCCTCCCCTCCTGAACGTACCAGGCTAAATGCCATCAACATGGGGAGTGCTTTGGGGCAGGGGGCTCTGTGCCCCCTACCCCAAAGCACCTTGTTCCCATGTTGATGGGGACAGGAGCCTCTTTCCCACAACCCTGGGTTGTGATTGTGGCGATCTGCGGGCGGGAGCTTATTGGAATCTGGAAGCTCCCAGATCCCGACCCCCCTTATGTGAATTAGTATCACCAAAATGTGTCAAAAAAGAAAAAATCACAGGAGACAATTAGGGACAAGCCCTTTATTAAAAAATAAAAAATAAAAATAAGTGTCCCCCGTTGTAATCCATCGTCAATCACGGTGAGCGACGGACCCGAAAAAAACTGAAAAACAGTTCCTCCTCCATGGGGGGGGGCTCCCGCCGACTGAGCTCTTTTTCTTTTGACTTTTTATTTATATTTATAGTGAAGGGCAGGGCCACCCAGTGACGTAATTGAGTGACCTGCCCCTCTGACGTCACATGATGTCAGAAGGGGTGGGGTCACCTGTATGTCACCTGGTGTCCCCGCCCTGCACTATAAATAAAACATCAACACAAAGCCAGCACAGACTTCGGCAGCCCTCCCATGGAGGAGGAGCTGTGCACACCATCTGCGGCAATGCATTATGGAGCGCTTCACGGCAACGAAGTCCCTGCGAGCAACCCATAATGTTATAAATTTGACTCAAACTGCGGGCCCATCCCTACTGATTACTACTAATGATACGGTTTTCATCAGCAAATTCTTGGATATAGTCCCTTATCATCCCCTCCAATAATTTACCTACTATTGATGTTAGGCTGACTGGCCTGTAATTTTCAGGAATATGTAACTGCCCTTTTTTGAATATTGGTACGGCATTAGCTTTTCTCCAATCCGCTGGTACAATTCCTGTCAGTATGCTCTCCACAAAGATTAAGAATAATGGTCTAGCTATAACCTGACTGAGTTCTCTGAGGACTCTCGGGTGTAAGCCATCTGGTCCTTGTGATTTATTTGTGTTAAGCTTTTCTAGTCTTTTCTTGAGTCCAGCCTCTGTCAGCCACAAAGATATACCCTACTATGTGTTACTAACAATAAAGTTGTGCTTGGTATTCCCCTCCTTTTCCTGTGTAAAAACTGAGGAGAAGAAAGCATTTAGTACAGTTGCCTTCTCTGTGTAATCCGTAACCATCCTTCATTTATTGTCTTTTATGTGGGCAATGTGCTCTGATCTCGCTTTTTTACTGTTAATATATCTAAAAAATTTCTTAGGAATTTACTTTACTCTCCTCTGCTATGTGCCTCTCATCGTCTTTTTTTAGCCGCCCTGATTGCGTTCTTACACTTCTTATTGCATTCCTTATAGAATTGAAATACTGACAAAGACCCACTCCCTTTATATTTTTGAAAGGCCATTTTTTCCTCTTTAATAAGACTTTTTATGTTACAGTTTAGCCACCTATGTTTAACCTTTGCTCTTCTTTATTTATTGCCCATTGGAATGCTTTTGTTTAATGTGTTCCTAAAGCACTCCCCATTTCTCTTCCATGTTCAATGTTTCTAGGATTTGGTTCCAATTGATATCTTGTAGTATTGAGCACAGGTCAGAAAAGTTGGCTTGTTTGAAATTTAGTGCTCTTGCATTACCCCCATGCCTCCTTTTCCTATGATTTATGCTAAATGTGATCATCCTGTTATCACTAGATCCCAAGTTGTCCTGTATTTCCATGTCTGAGATCACACTTGAATCGCTCATAATTAATAGATCTAGCAATGCATTCTTTCTATCCACCAATTGGGACATGAAGTTGTCCTCTAAGACATGTAAGAAATTGTGGGCCTTTAATGAGTGCACTGTCCCCTCTACACAGTCAATATCGGGATAGTTGAAGTCCTCCATTATGATGACATTTATAACTGTGATATGAGGTCCAGCACCTCCTCCACCTTCAGTTTCCCCAAGTCCCCATGACTAAGCTCCGGGGAGTGTAGTGAAACGCGTTGGGGGCATGGCCTGGTTGGAGTCCAGGCTGAGGTTGCCACCTCTCTAAGACATCTTTGATGTGCGACTTCCAGGGACTACCCCTTTCTTTCTTGTCCACCTTCAGGTTGGGGGCCTGTAACATACCCCCGCTATTAATTTCCCACATACTTTTTCTCTTTGAAGTTCCATCCACACGGATTCCACATCTCCCTTGTCCCATTTACAATGTAATCTCTCTCTACCATCCTTAAATCATTTTTGATATATAGACACACCCTTCCACCTCTTCTACCTTCCCTGTCCTTCTGATACAAGGAATATCCCTGGATATTTGCCAGCCAGTCATGTGAGCTGTCAACCCAAGTTTCTGTTATTCCCACAAAGTATAAGTCCTCCTCCTGTAATAGCAGCTCCAGTTCCTCCATTTTGTTACCTAGGCTCCTGGCATTTGTGTATACGCCTCTCAGTATTGTATGGGTGCATTATTTTATGCTTTGTAGAGTTTTGTCCTGGAGTTTTCCTGATGACAATGTTGTCTGATTGATATATATATATATATATATATATATACTTATACTCCAAGTTTCAGACTTCTCAGACATCACATGTGTAGGGTTTTTTTTTGCATATAGTATATATATATATATCTTAGCTTTATATATCTTATTAATTTTTCAGGATTGGCAAGTCTGGGCCTCAGTTATTGCTAGCTTCTTTCTCCCTTTCTCCTTCCCCCCTTTAGAGGTTAGAAGTCTGGGGCCCCCTGTGGTTGTTGGGTAGGGTGGCGAGAGCTGTTTTTAATATGTATGGCTTTTCTCTTATGCTCATTACTGTCTATTTAACTGCAAGTAATGATATACAATGATATGACTTTGTAGATGTAAACATATGCATTTACACATACTGTATGACTTTTGTTCAATTGTATTATAGATATGTGACACCCCCTGAAGAAAGAGTTGTATATCTCTAAACTGTGTCAGGTGAATGGAGACACATCATACAGTTTATGTCACTCAAGACAGTTTGTTATGATTAATGTCTAGTGTTGTAAGTCGTACTTATAGTTTTAACATTTTGAATTTTGTACTATAATAAAATTGTAAAAAATGTAATTTTAAAAAAAAATGCAAGTTATGGTAGTAGTGCTTTGAAGTCCCATTGGGGGAATGCAAATTTAATTAGATGATATATAAGGGATATGGCACCTATCAGAATACATCTACTGTCAAACTTATTGTGGACCCTCTAGCAATGAAAAATCCTAGTTTTACGAGGGGGTTCTGATAAGTATTGAGCCTTACCCAGAAAAATTGAGCTAGGAAGCTGTAAATTGCAAGGTGTACTGCCAAATTTGTCAATATTCAATGGTGCAAAAATCAACTACCTATGATTTTAACTTTTTTTATCTTTCCTTTTCAGGTCCAAAGTGAACATGGTAACACCTCCAGAAAAATTAATTGCGGCTACCATATCTATGCTGCCTCTCCTGAGTGGGGCTTAAGGCCTGGTGACCCTGCATACATGGAAATGATGTTTTGAAAATCAATATGTTTTTACTCTGGTTCCAGAGTTTGAAATTGTCTGATTAGCTTTAGATTCACAAGTTAGGCTCCTCCTCCCCCCCCCCCCACCGTAATCCACTATCCCTGCCTCCCCGTGGTCAGATAACAATCCCATAGTGCTTTCCCTTACAGTCATTGGCCTACACCATCCATCCTTCCGCTGACGACTCAACGAGTCCATGCTCTCGTCCCAGGATGCATTTGCCGAAATTCAATCCCACAATCAAAAACATATTTTCGGACAATGTAGGCTCAGTGACCTCATCTATTTCCCTGTGGGAAGCTCACAAGGTCATCCTCAGTGGCCAACTAATCCAATTGGCCTCTGCCCAGAAACAGGCTAGAAAATGGAAAATAAGAAGCTATCCTCACAATTGGCCGTGGCGAATGAGCTATGGAAAACCAGGCGCTCAGCTGCCACCAGGAAGGTTTGCAATTTTCTCGCTGCTGAACTGGACCTGCTTACTTCTGAAAGGGCTGAGAGGGCCCTGAGATAGTCTAAACACAAATTTTACTCTTGCACTAATAGGCCGGGCACGATGCTAGCGAACAAATTGAATATTGTAGGATATTCCTGTGACCCAATTCACTGTCACTCAAGAAATGGGAGCCTCACCTCATTCGTCTCTTCCTGTGTCAAGTTCTTATCCTCTCTTTATGAGAGACCGCCCTACTCCCCCACAGACCTTGCACACAAATTCTTCCATGTTCTCCACCTCCCTCCACTCTCCAAACCCACCCAGGAGGCACTTAATGCAGCTATCTCAGAAACGAAAGTTGTACATGCCATCAAATCAATATGCATCTCCAAAGCCCCAGGTCCTGATGGCTTTTCAGGCCTATACTACCATAAATTTTACCCCCGGCTAACCCCACATTTCACAGCTTATTTTTACTGCCTAAAATAGGGTTCTCTGTTGGCCCCTGATGCATTGAAATTGCATATAGCTATGATCCCCAAATTCACGGAGAACTCCCTGGACCCTCAGGCTTTCAGGCCCATCAACCTTTTGCACGAAGGTATGAAACTCCTATAAAAAATTCTAGGTACTTGCATCAACAAATATCTACATTTCCTAATCCATAGGGACCAGGTCGGCTTTATCCCTGGTCATCAAGCAGGGGACAACGTCCGCAAGGTGACCCACCTAATTCACCTACTCCAACATCACAAGATCCCAGGACTCCTTCTCTCGCTTTACATCTAAAAATCATTTGATTTGTTATCCTGGGATTACTTGCATTATGTCTTGGAGTGCTGGGGCTTTGGTGAATTGATCCTCCAGTGGATCTCAGCCCTTTACTCTTTTTCCTCTGCCAGTGTCACATATGCCAGTCACCTGTCTGCTTCCTTCTCAATTTATCGAGGGACCAGACAGGGACGCCCTCTATCGCCAACTCTGTTTATTTTGGGTTTAGAACCCCTGGCCATAGCTCTTAGGGATGATTTCAATGTCTCCGGGATCCAATATGTGGGCGTTCAGTACAAAGTCAGTCTTTTTGTGGCCGATACCCATTTGACCCTGACCAACCCCTTGACGACCTTGCCTAACCTTCAGAATCTCCTTTCCCAGTTTTTGACCCTCTTAAGACTCCAGATTAATCCCCAGAAAACCACTGCACTGAATATTACCTTACCTCCCTCCACTGTGTCCCACTTACAAACCTGTTTCCCATATCACTGGAACACCTATTTGGACTATTTAGGCATTAAACTGAACCCCTCTTACTCATCCCTTTTTGCTACCAATTACTACCCATTGTTACGAACTCTAACTTCTCTTATGCAATCATGGCAGTTCCCTGCTCTGTCATAGATTGGCTGCATTCATGCGGTCAAAATGACCATCCTCCCCAAAGTTTTATGCTACTTTCTCACCTTACCAGTCTGTGTTCCTTCTTTCTTCCTACCCTTACTTCAGAATAGGATCCTATTCTTTATCTGGGCACACAAATGACCCAGGGACCCATGATCCTCTCTATAGATGCATAGATTAAGAGAAGGTCTTGGGGTCCCTAACATAGCAAAATACAACCAGGCAGCTCAGATTACTCAACTGACCCTTCTTCACGCACCCACGGATGTCCCATTATGGCTGCTTCTGGAATTCTCCAACTGCACCCCAATACGCATCTCAGCCCTACTGTGGCTTACCCATAGGCTCCGCCGCTACATGTTTTACAGTTTGAAACTCTGTGACTCAGTTCAAAACTCTGGAAATCGCATGTTCCCCTTCCCCCCACTCCTTCCTCTTTTTTATAACCCTTTATTTCCGCCAGGTCTTGAACAACCAGGATCCTTTTCCTGGTGGTCATTCCACGGGTTCACAGACATCTGTCATTTTCTCATGTTCCGCACTCTTCCCTCCTGGCCCTCCTTTCAAGAGGCCCACGAGGCACCGGGAATTCATCAGATATGCCCAGCTACACCACTGGGACCCCTTTCAAAAATCAGCCTTTGAACACACCTGCCTCCACTCTCCCTGCTCCCCTGGCACTATCTACATGGTCTATTCCTCCCTCAATGCTTTACACCCCCCTGCAGGGGCTTCTTATGAATCTCACAAGGAACTCAAAGCAGCCTTATTACATTAACCAATCCAGGGCCTATTCTCATATCAACAAAAGCTAGGGACCTACCTGTTTATTGCCGCTAAACGCACAATTGCTAGAGCCTGAAAGAAACCCTCGATCTTGCTTGCAATGGTGAAGAGCACATTGACTGACCTTATGATTAATGAAAAAAATGTCAAGCATCCTACATGACTCTTGCGCCAAATTCCGTAAAGTTTGGTCACCCTGGTGGTCTTATGCTCTCCCCACCCTGCATCCGAGCAGCCTGCACCTTTCATAATTAATTTCACATCATTACCCTAGCCTGCAGGACTCCTCCCCACCCACCTCCCCCTTCAACCACTCCCCTTTATTTTTTGCCTCTCAAATAGGTTCCCCCTAACACCATTGATCTTTTTAGATGTCTGTAAGGGGTATGACCACAAATGTAAAAAGCATTCTTCCCACTGACCATCATACTAATATATTATAACATGTCAATATAGTATTTTTTTGCAGGGGTTTACTGAGACCAGAAAGTTATTTGAAGGATTCCTCTGTGCTGCAAATATTGAGAAGGCTATTTTAGAAGCCAGTCTTCTTGCATTGTACAGGTATGTTAATAAGGACAGACTTAAGGCAGACTCCTCTGATATTGTTACCATCCCCTAATAAACATCTAAAAGGTAAGAAATAACTTAAAAGAATATCTATTTTTGGAATGCTGTGTAAATAGGAACATTTGAAAAACATAATAGTGGGGTTTTCTCAAATTTGACTGCAGAAGTGGAAAAGTGGAAATACGCTTTAACCACTTTCATGTTGAGCACTTTCAACCCCTTCCTTCCCAGGCTAATTTTTAGATTTTAGTGCTGTTGCACTTTGAATGAAAATTGTGGAGTTATGAAACACTTTATCCATATGTAGCACCCTCTAATGTGCTAGAATATGTTTTGTTAGTGTAGGTAAATTGTCAGGCTTAGCTAGCAGCCAAGCCTATGTTGTTTTGTTAGCAAAGAGCAAATAGAGGACAGCAAGAGAACACTGCCAGGCAAATCTCCAGGGAGATTTAGAGTGTTAGAGGACTGAGAGGCATGTCTGAGAGGAATGGGTGCAAGCAGTCTGGGATGGATGCAGAGTGAGTCTTGGAGGACTGTGGAGTCTTAGACAGGAGGGCTAGTGAAAGGGGCAACTGCAGCCAATTGGACTGGCAGTGCCTGAAGCGGTGGTGCTGGGATCAGTAGCCACAGAAGGAGGACAGCTGGGCACTAGGACTTTTTGCTACACTGCCAAAAGTGCCCGCTGTCCCTGCCTGTAAAGGGCATTTGTTACTGGTCTGATTGCACTCTTGTCAGACCATCCATACACTGCCAGCTGGTCCTGGGAGTTGTTGTTCTACAAGCAAGATCGTGCTGGAGGTAGACGGAAAGTGTATATATGGACTGTATATAGTTGTGTCCCTGAAGAGTTCTACTACTTTGATAAAGTGGGCATCTTATAGTACTATAATCCCTATCCAAGTTCAACACCCAAAATAAAATTTAAAAAACAAAGCTGCAAGGACTGCTTCTTGTCTCCAGAGTGCTGTGGAAAATGATGTGGGTCTGGCTGTGCAAGGTGGGAGATACCTTCATTCGCCAGCAGCTCCTGCGGGGTAGCGCTACACACAGTGGTGGGTGGTGATGTTTTAGCATGGGGGGGTGGACCCCGCCCTTCCTTTTTGACTCCTCCCACTTCTCATAAGCCCCACCCCTATATATTCCCCCCACTTTGTCCACTGTATTCCACTTGCTTCCACCCATAGTATCAGGAGTATACAGTCCTAGCATCACAGAATAGAGCATACAGATCAAGGTATATAGCTCAGCCTCACAGATCAGGGTATATAGCTCAACATTACAGATCAGCATATATAGCTCAGCCTCACAGATCAGGGTATACAGCTCAGTCTCACATATCAGGGTAAACAGCTCGGCCTCACTAGTCAGGGTATACAGCTCAGTATTACAGATCAGGGTGTATAGCTCAGCATTACAGATCAGGGTATACAGCTGAGCATTATAGATCAGGGTATATAGCTCAGCATTACAGATCAGGGAATATAGCTCAGCCTCACAGATCAGGGTATATAGCTCAGCATCCCAGATCAGCATATATAGCTCAGCCTCACAGATCAGGGTATATAGCTCAGCATCCCAGATCAGCATATATAGCTCAGCCTCACAGATCAGGGTATATAGCTCTGCCTCACAGATCAGGGTATACAGCTCAGCATTACAGATCAGGGTATACAGCTCAGCATTACAGATCAGGGTATATAGCTCAGCATTACAAATCAGGGTATATAGCTCAACCTCACAGATCAGGGTATATAGCTCAGTCTCACAGATCAGAGTATACAGCTCAGCATTACAGATCAGAGTATACAGCTCAGCATTACAAATCAGGGTATATAGCTCAGCATTACAGATCAGGGTATATAGCTCAGCACTATAGCTCAGTGTATACAGCCCAGTATTACAGATCAGGGTATATAGCTGAGCATTACAGATCAGAGTATATAGCCCAACCTCACAGATCAGGGTATATACAGTATTTCACAAAAGTGAGTACACCCCTTACATTTTTGTAAATATTTTATTCTATCTTTTCATGTGACAACACTGAAGAAATGACGCTTTGCTACAATGTAAAGTGGTGAGTGAACAGCTTGTATAGCAGTGTAAATTTGCTGTCCCCTCAAAATAACTCAACACACAGCCATTAATTTCTAAACCTCTGGCAACAAAAGTGAGTACACCAATAAGTGAAAATGTCAAAATTGGGCCCAAAGTGTCAATATTTTGTGTGGCCACCATTATTTTCCAGCACTGCCTTAACCCTCTTGGGTGTGGAGTTCACCAGAGAGTCAAAGGTTGCCACTAGAGACCTCTTCCACTCCTCCATGATGACATCATGGAGCTGGAGGATGTTAGAGACTTTGCGCTCCTCCACCTTCCATTTGAGGATGCTCCACAGATGCTCAATAGGGTTTAGGTCTGGAGACATGCTTGGCCAGTCCATCACCTTTACCCTCAGCTTCTTTAGCAAGGCAGTAGTCATCTTGGAGGTGTGTTTGGGGTCATTATCATGTTGGAATACTGCTCTGCGGCCCAGTCTCTGAAGGGAGGGGATCATGCTCTGCTTCAGTATGTCACAGTACATGTTGGCATTCATGGTTCCCTCAATTAACTGTAGCTTCCCTGTGCCAGTAGCACTCATTCAGTCCCAGACCATGACACTCCCACCACCATACGTGACTGTAGGCAAGATACACTTGTGTTTGTAGTCCTCGCCTGGTTGCCGCCACACACGCTTGACACCATCTGAACCAAATACAGTTATCTTGGTCTCATCAGACCAGAGGACATTGTTCCAGTAATCTATGTCCTTAGTCTGCTTATCTTCAGCAAACTGTTTGCGGGCTTCCATCATCTCTAGAAGAGGCTTGCTTCTGGGATGACAGCCACGCAGACCAATTTGATGCAGTGTGCGGCGTATGGTCTGAGCACTGACAGGCTGAACCCCCACAAATTCCTTTGTTCAGGATGATTTTATTTCTGTGCAGAATTGCACTGGATTTTCTCCAGTTTTAGTAAATCAACCCCATTGACTTCTGAATGAGAAGTTCCATGAACAATCCAAGGTCAGAGCTGGGAGTGAGACAAGAGGTATCTAAGGGAAGGCCAAGTGTCAGGACCTGGACCTGAACCTGGGACCTCTGCTGTGCCTGCAATTACTCTACTTTCTGAGCCACCTGGAATGCTGGACAGCTCCTTAGACAATTCCTTGAATGAGCTTGTCTTGAATTTTATTTGCCTTGAACCTTGAACTCTTTGCTCCTCCCATGAACTTCCTGATTTAAGCCATATCTCTGCACTCCCTGGTTGCCAGAATATTGTACCTTCACCAGCCAATATCTCACTCTTGTCTCTCCTGCTGCCGACCATATCTTCGCTACCATTCCTTACCAACATTTGGCTTGTTCCTCAACTACGCTTCTGCTTAACCATTTGCCAAAATTACATTGGCCCTTTAAACTGGGCATGCGCGCAATCGGGAGTGCACATCCCGGCACTGTAAGTGGCAGTGTGTCCATGGGACAACACTTGTCACTAATGGGGTGAACGGCCATTGGGTATGGCTGTTTACCACATGATCGGCTGTGATGAAGCCACAGCTGATCACAAATGGTACTACCCCCATGCACACGGCGCATGCGCGCTATCGCGAGTGCGCTGCGCGTGCATGTCCCGGGAACACTGCCCATCACTGACACTAGCATGTAGCCATTGGCTGGCGGCTGTTACCATGTGATAAGCTTTGATCCACTCACAGCCAATCACAAATGTAAACACAGAGCGGTAACTAGCTGTTACCAGCTCTTCTCTCCTCACACACCATTTCCAGTGTGAGGAGAGGAGAGCAAAGATCAGTGAATTACAGATCTGTATTGTACTGTACTGCACAAACACCTGTCACATCACCCCTGCCCCCCCATTGCACCTGTCACCCAACAGCCACCACATCAGCCCCCATAAAGTGCACCTGTCATCAGAGGCTGCCATCATAAAGTGCACCTGTCACCCATCACCCTTCAGTGACCGTGGCCTGTCATCCATCAGTGACAGTGACCTATCATCCATCACCCATCAGTGACCACCGCCAGTCACCCGTGGCCTGTCACCCGTAACCCATCAGTGACCACCGCCAGACACCCATCACCCATCAGTGACCGTGGCCTGTCACCCATCAGTGACCACCCCCAGTCAACCTTGGCCTGTCACCCACAGTGACCACCGTCCATCACCCATCAGTGACCACCACCAGTCATCCATCACCCATCAGTGACCACGCCATTCACCTGTCACCCATCAGTGACCTGCCACTGATTGCACAGCCCATAAGTGAACGTCACCTGCCACCGAACACACAGCCCATCAGTGAACATCACCTACCACCCATCACACAGCCTTGTCCAAAAGAGTGTATACTAGTGAGGAGGCATTCCAGATCCTCTCCATGACTGATGGGAGGTCTCAGCAGAATCCAATTCCAATATTGATTCGGAATCAAATTCTGCATTTGAACCAATCAACAGCAGCCAATCAGAAAATGAATCGGAGGAAGAATGGGTCCCTTCTAAAAGGACATTCTGGAAACCTGGTAGCTGCCAACAACCAGGATCACATTCCCAGGCCCAGTACGAGTGCTGCCGCCAGCAACAGGGATCAAATTCCCAGGCCCAGTACCAGCGCTGCCATCAGCGATAGGCCCCAAGAACAAGTTCCCATGCCCAGTAACAGCGCTGCCACCAGCGATAGGTCCCAGGAACAAATGCCCAGTACCAGCACTGCCGCATCATGCCCAAGTACTAGCACTGGAATGTCACATCCCCCAAGAGCCAGGGCTACTTCATACCTACCAGATGGTCTTGCCATACAAACATGGCTGGCTTCCTGCTCCGGAGCAGCAAATATTCCCCCTTTCATCGCACAGCCAGGTGTGCAGGCCAATACCCAAAATTTCACAGAAGTTGATTGTTTTTATCTTTTTTTGCCCAACACTTTGCTGCAATTTATCATGGACCATTCCAATTTATACACTCAGCAATATATTTCCAATAACCCGCAATCATCATATGCCTGCCGTTTGAATGGAGAGATTTGACCTTGGAAGAATTTAAATTGTTTATGGGCCTCATCATAAACATGGGGCTTACAAAAAAAAAATTAAGGACATACCTATTGGTCCACCAACCCCATCCACCACATGTCCATTTACTATGCCGTAATGCCCAGTTCCCGATACAAAATGATTATGCACTACCTTCATTTCAGTGACAACACCCAGTGCCCTCCCCGAAATCATCCAAATTATGAGAAATTATATAAAATTCGCCCACTGATAAATTTCTTTTCAGAACGATTTGCTGAACTCTATGTCCCCGAGCAGCATATTTGTGTGGATGAGTCCCTGGTGGAGTTGAGCGAACCCGGACTGTAAAGTTCGGGTCCGTACCTAACTTTGGGGTGTCCGGGACCCGGACCCGAACCCAGACATTTCAAAAAAAGTCCGGGTTTGAGTTCGGGGTTCTGGTATTTGATTCCACGTGTTGAATAGCTGCCAAGGGCAGCCAATCAACAAGTATTTCACTGGTTTGCCCTTAGAAGCCATCACAGCCATGCCTACTAATGGCATGGCTGTGATTGGCCAGTGCATCATGTGACACAGCCTCTATATGGGGCTGGAGTCACCGTGCTGCATGTCATATGCTCTCAGTATAGTTTAGGGAGAGGATGCTGCTGGCTCTGTGAGGGACAGATTGCAGATATTATAGAACATCTCATCCTGCATTGCTGAACGATCTGATTGTGGACTAGGTAGAGATACTAGTACTGCTGCTTTGAGGGACAGATTGCAGACCTCATCCTGCTGCACAGAACGACCTGACTGGACTAAGTAGAGTCTGTTGCTTTAAGGGAAAGATTATTGTTCTAAAATCATCTCCAAGTTCTATAGGGAAAGTTTCATCCAGCCGCATAGAGAATGAGAGCCATATTATTGTTCTAAAATCATCTCCAAGTTCTATAAGGAAAATTTCTTCCAGCTGCATAGAGAGCCATATTATTGTTCTAAAATCATCTCCAAGTTCTATAGGGAAAGTTTCATCCAGCCGCATAGAGACTGAGAGCCATATTATTGTTCTAAAATCATCTCCAAGTTCTATAAGGAAAGTTTCTTCCAGCCGCATAGAGAGCCATATTATTGTTCTAAAATCAATGATTTTAGAACAATAATATGGCTCTCTATGCAGCTGGATGAAACTTTCCCTATAGAACTTGGAGATGATTTTAGAACAATAATATGGCACTCAGTCTCTATGCGGCTGGATGAAACTTTCCCTATAGAACTTGGAGATGATTTTAGAACAATAATATGGCTCTCTATGCGGCTGGAAGAAACTTTCCTTATAGAACTTGGTGAATGCTTCAGACTTTACCACACATCCCTAGAATATTAGCTCATATATTTCCCCATTTTCATCATCTGTGCTGACCATTTTCCATACTTCCCCAAATAACCTAGCCACTTCCTTCCACTTGCACTGACCCTGGCTTGTTTTTTGACTATGCTTCTGCCTACCGTGTGGACTGCTAGCATGTGAACTGACCCTGGCCTGTTTTATTGATTATGCTTTTGTCTGCTGCTTGGACTGATCTGTTGCCCTGCTACTGCAGTACACAGGGGTCTCACATATGTGAGGGGCGCCAGCATTGTTTTTCCGGATGGAGAATTTTATTTTTATTTTTCTGGTTTTGTAATTTCTGGATTAGATATGTGTAATTTATGCTCCTAGAACGCCTGATGGTACTACTTGGATGTTGGGCCTCTGTATCTGGCCAGGTTGTGTAACAATCTCACACATGTGGTATCACCATACTCAGGAGGAGTAGCAGAATGTATTTTGGCCTGTCATTTTTGCTATGTACATGCTATGTGTTGGAAATATCTTATAAATGGACAACTTTGTGTAAAAAAATGCGTTTTAATTTTTTTCCCACATTTTACAAAAACTTCTGGAAAAAAATTAACCGTTCAAAAGACCCATTATGCCTCATAGATTATATGCTGGGGTGTTTCCTGTCCAAAATGCTGTGTTGGAAATATTTTATAAATGAACGACTTTGTGTAAAAAAATGTGTTTTCATTTTTTTCCACATACTCCAAAAACTTCAAAATGTTCAAAATACTTATTGTGCCTCATAGATTATATTTTGGGGTGTTTGCTGTCCAAAATGGGGTCATTTTGTGGGCAATTCCATTGTCCTGGTGCTCCAGGACCTTCAAAATGTAATAGGTGGTTGAGAAATGAGATGTGCAATTTATGCTCGTAGAACGCCTGAAGGTGCTATTATGTGGCCAGGCTGTGTAAAAGTCTAACACATGAGGTATTGCCATATTCAGGAGGAGTAGCAGAATGTATTTTGGTGTGTCATTTTTGCTATGTACATGCTATGTGTTGGAAATATCTTATAAATGGACAACTTTGTGTAAAGAAAATGCATTTATTTTTTTTTCCATATTTTGCAAACATTTCTGGGAAAAAACAAACTATTAAATAGACTCATTATGCTGTATAGATTATGCGTTGGGGTGTTTGCTTTCCAAAATGGGGTCATTTTGTGGGCAATTCCATTGTCCTGGTGTTTACAGGGACTTCAAAAGTGTGATAGGTTGTCATGAGATTAGATGTGTAATTTATGTCTCTAGAATACCTGATGGTGCTCCCTGCATTTTGGGCCTCTGTATGTGGCTAGGCTATGAAAAATTCTCAGACATGTGATATCGCCATACCCAGAAGGAGTAGCAGAATGTGTTTTGGGGTGTAGTTGCAACTTGTTAATATGACAATTTTGTAAAAAAAAATAAAATAAATAATAATAATAATAATCTTCATTTTGCAAAGACTTGTGGGAAAAATTACAACTTCAAAAAACTCACCATGCAACTTACTAAATATCTTGGAACGTCTATTTTCCAAAAAGGGGTCATTTGGGGGGTATTTGTACTTTCTTGACTTGTTAGTGTCTCAAGAATTTAGATAGGCCTTCAGTACATCAGATATGATCAGGTGTGATCAATTTTCAATGATTGTCACCATAGCTTGTAGACTCTATAACTTACAAAAGGACCAAATAATATACACTGATTTGGGTTATTTTACCAAAGATATTTAGCAGTATACATTTTGGCCAAGAAGAAAAATTACTATTTTGCAAAATTTTATGACAAACAAAGAGAAAGGCATTTTTTCACAAAATGTTCAGTCTTTTTTTATTTATTGCACAAAAAATAAAAAACCCACTAGTGGTTAAACACCACCAAAAGAAACCTCTATTTGTGTGAAAAAAGGATGCAAATTTAATATGGGTATAGTGTTGCATGACTGAGTAATTGTCATTCAAAATGTGATAGTGCTGAAAGCTGAAAAATGGCCTGGGCAGGAAGGGGGTTTAAGTGCCCACTATTGAGGTGGTTAATCCCATCCTGCAACTATTCATTACTGAAATTTGGCTTGTTTCTCGACTACGCTTCTGCTGGATCCCTACCTCCTATATCTGCTACTGCACCCTGGCTTGTTCACCTCCTGATGGGGCTATCTTGAGGACCGGGACCTGGTACTAAAACGCAGCAAAGCCTATCACCACCATCAGGAGCTCTGACTGGGTGCCTGCGTGAATATCTGTTCCACTTGTCAGTGGGTGCTGCTCCACTGCTATAGCTACTGACTTCCAAGCCTGACTCAGGACCGTGACAGAATATACTGGCCCAAAACATGGAGGCTGTTGTAGCAGCTGCTGTGGCTCCTCTCAATGTGCAAATCTCTGAGTTGCAGGCGTTTGGTGTTAACTACCAGGAAGTTTTCTGTGTTACAAATTGAAGTAAAAGGGCTACAAGAGGACATCCTTGATCTGCATAGACAATTGCGGGACTTTCATTCCTGAGATATTTCTGCCATAGATACTAACGCACGAATGCCCTTACCACTCATGTTTAATGGAGACCATAGCCATTATAGAGGTTTCCTTAATCAATATCATATGTACTGTGCTTTCAGATGCAATCTGCTGCATTTACTTGTGACAGGAAAAAGGTGCTGTTTATTTTCAACCTCCTGACTGAGGAAGCCTTAGCATGGGTCTCCCTTATGTGGAGAAAGATGATGTCATCCTGGATAATTGCATTTCTTTTGTGACAGCAAGTTTTTGATGATCCTAACCACTGCGCTACTGCTGAGGCAAAATTGCACAATTTATGGCAGGGTAGACGCTCTGTTGCAGAGTACACAACTGAATTCCGATGTTCTATCTCAGATACCAACTGGAATCCAGCAGCGCAAAAGAGTCAGTTCCATCAAGGACTCTCACAACAAGTAAAAGTTGAGCTTGCCAAAGTAGAAAGTTCTGATGACCTTGAGGGTTTTATTTAATTATATATTCAAATTGATCAGAGACTTACTAAAAGGAGAAAGGAGAGATTGGGAATCTTAGGCAGTAATGGTGACATGCATTTTTCTACTAGTCAATTTACTCCTAAGGGTCCAAGAGTTCCTCCGGATTCTGACACTCCTGAAGCTATGCAGGTGGATCTATTACTAATCAGAAAAAAGAAAGACGACATTAAGAAAACCTGTCTTTATTGTGGAGACTCTGGACATTACACAGTTAATTGTCCCAATAAATTTAAAAGAACAAATGCTGCAACTGATGTTACAGTATCTGAACAAATAAACTCAATTTCTCAGTCTGTCTCTCCTTTGATTCAGGAAGCAAATAAAGTTAATTCTTATCAACTCATTTTGTGATCCCTATAAAGCTTCTTGTTGAAAGCAGTGAAATACCTTGCTCTGCTATGCTGGACTCAGGTGCTGGGGGAAACTCCATAGACATTGAATTTGCCCAAAATAATAACATTCAAATAAGAAATAAACTCACCTTTATTGATATTGAAACTGTTGATGGCTCACCTTTGTCTTCTGGACCTGTTATCCACTTAAACTCCTAATTGAGACTGACCATCAAGAGATTATCAGCTTTCAGCTGATCACATCACCCAAGTTCCCTATCATCTTGGTCATTACTTGGTTCTCCATCCATAATCCCTTCATCAACTGGAAGACAGTTTCTTTAAAGTTTTACATCTGACCATTGCAAAAAAAATGCGAACAATCTTCTCAAATAAGCCTTCCACCGACCCAGGATTCCAAAGCAGTTATGGTAACTACCCAGTCATACAACAAGCTACCTCCACAATATCTTCAGGGCATTTTTAAATTAAAAGAATGCCAATTAGCTGCTTCCTCATCACTCTTATGATTGTCCCATTGAATTGCTTCCAGGGGCAGAAATACTCTTTGGTCATCTTTATTCTTTATCAGAACCTGAACTGAAGGGGCTCAGGGAGTGGATTAATGAGAATCTAGAGAAGGGTTTTATCAGACACTCAACCTCTCCTGCTGGGCAGCCTTATTTTTCGTGGAGAAAAAGGACTACATCCTGCATCCATGTATGGACTACAGAGATTTAAACAGGATCAGAATTAAAAATCGCCATCCACTACCATTGATTCCAGAAATGTTCGAGAGACTCTGCTCTGCCAAGCTCTTTACCAAATTAAATTTACGGGGGCATACAACCTTGTCCGCATTCGTCCGGGAGATGAATGGAAAACTGCTTTCAGAACCAGATATAGACATTTTGAGTCTTTGATCATGCCCTTTGGACTTTGAAATGCTCCCTCAACTTTTCAACATTTCATTAATGGTGTTTTTAAAGATTTGCTGGATCAGTTTGTAAAAGCATATTTGGATGATATTCTATTTTTTTCTGATAATTTGGAAGAACGCCGCAACATGTCTGTATTGTCTTTGAGAGACAGGCAGAATCAACTTTACATCAAACTAGAGAAATGTGAGTTTAAACAAACTCAGGTCCAGTTCTTGGGATACATCATTTCTTCTGAAGGGGTAAGTGTGGATCCTGATAAGATCAAAGCAGTGGTGGACTTTTATGGAAGATTTATAAGGAATTTCTCCAAGGTAATGCCCCCCCCACCATCTTCCATGGCTTTCTTGGGCTCTCCCATGCCACTGGGGAACCTGAAAATGCAGCCCCCATTTCCACCAGCTGACCATGGAGCTGAGCTGAGACCAGAATGGCTCTCTATGATCCAGGAAAGTGGAAGCAATGAGCATTTAATAACTTATGGTTTCTCCAGATGTAAACAAAGCCTTTTTTTTAAATTGGAAAAGCATCTAAACACACTAATGTTGGTGTGTAGGGATGAGCTGAATACCCCTCAGTTCGGTTTGCACCAGAACATGCAAACAGACAAAAAGTTTGCGCGAACATTCGAACATCATTAAAGTCTATGGGACCCGAACATGAAAAACCTAGAGTGCTCATTTTAAATGCTTATATGCAATACTATTGCCCTAAAAAGTTTTTTCAGGAGCAGTGATTTTGATAATGCGAAAAAAAATGAAAAATTACTTTAAATATTATGCCGGGGGGGGGTGGTGTCCTTAGTCTGTGTGTAAAAGGGCACACATCTGTAAGGTGTAGAACATAGTCAGAGCAAAATTACATTTCCATAGGAAAAACTGTCATTTAAAATCGCGGCTGTAATGTATCCAAAAAAACGAATGAAAAATATTTTTTTAAAAAATTGATGTGGAGTTCCCCCTACAATCCAAACCAGACCATTATCTGAACATGCAGCCCTGGCCAGTTAGGATGGGGGGGGGATGGGCGAGTGCCCCCCTCCTGGACCGTACCAGGCTACAGGCCCTCAACATGGGGAGTATGGGTGCTTTGGGGGAGGGGGGCTCTTCCCCCCACCTCAAAGCATGTTGTCCCCATGTTGATGGGGACAAGAGCCTCTTCCCCACAAGCCTGGCTGGTGAGATATCACTGTTCTTCGAACAGTGATCTGGCTTCTCCCCGCTAATTGATAGTTTCCACACACAGTTAGAAGATAATTGTAGAACAGTGATATCATATCACTGATCTACAATGTAGAACAGTGATATGATATCACTGTTCTACAATTATCTTCTAACTGTGTGTGAAAACTATCAATTAGCGGGGAGAAGCAAGATCACTGTTCTAAGAACAGTGATATCTCATATCACTCTCCTTAGAACAGTGATCTGGCTTCTCCCCGCTAATTGATAGTTTTCACACACAGTTTGCAGATGTTCTAAGAACAGGGATATGGCTTCTCCCGGCTAATGTATACTTTTCTCACAGAGTTTTAAGAGGATTGTAGAATGTACAATCATCTTAAAACTGTGTGTTAAAAGTATAAATTAGCCGGGAAAAGCCATATCACTGTTCTTAGAACAGTGATCTGGCTTCTCCCCGCTAATTGATAGTTTTCACACACAGATTGCAGATGTTCTAAGAACAGGCATATGGCTTCTCCCGGCTAATGTATACTTTTCTCACAGAATTTTAAGATGATTGTAGAATGTACAATCATCTTAAAACTGTGTGATAAAAGTATAAATTAGCTGGGAGAAGTCATATCACTGTTTATAGAACAGTGATATGGCTTCTCCCCGCTAATTTATACTTTTCTCACACAGTTTTAAGATAGTCCACATCCACCTCCATTTTTGATTTTTTTATGTTATTTTTTTTTTAATTATTTAAAGTTATTTCCCTATCCCCATTTCTTTGTAGGGCACTTGTCCGACCCTTACCCCTATTTTCTTTCCTTTTGCAGACCTCTAGGACTTTCCTGGACTTCCTTACAGCCATTTTTGTGCCTAAAGGTTCGGGTCCCCATTGATTTCAATGGGGTTCGGGGTCCGAGTCAAAGTTCAGGTTCTGTCCGGACCCGAACCCGGACTTCGTCCCGAAGTTCGGCCGAACCAGCAGAACCCGAACTTCCAGAAGTTCGCTCAACTCTAGCCTTGGGTGTTGGCGGTGCCAGAACACTGTAACCCCTTGTAGTTACTCTTGCTGGGAGCAGGAATGGGACCTGCTGTTGTAAATTAATTTAATCACTTAAGGCCCGGAGCCCTTTTTTACACTTATTGTTTACAAGTTAAAATAATTTTTTTTGCTAGAAAATTACTTAGAACCCCCAAACATTTTTTTTCAAACACCCTAGAGAATAAAATGGCAATCGTTGCAATACTATTTGTCACACGATATTTGCGCAGTGGTCTTTCAAGCACAATTTTTTTTGAAAATTTCGCTTTTTTGAGTTAAAAAATAAGACAACAGTAAAGTGAGCCCAATTTTTTTGTATATTGTGAAAGAGGATGTTACTCCGAGTAAATAAATACCTTACATGTTACGGTTGAAAATTGCACACACTTGCAGAATGGCGACAAACTCCGGTACTTAAAAATCTCCATAGGTGAAGTTTTAAAAATTTTAACAGTCATCAGGTTAGAGGTGCAGAGGAGGTCTTTTGCTGGAATTATTGCTCACACTCTGGCGGTCGCAGCGATACCTCACATGTGTGGTTTGAACGCCATTTTCATATACTTGCATGACTTATGTATGCGTTTTCTTTGCTGCCCAAGCTCGCGGGGACGTTGGCACTTTCAATTTTTTTTTTTACTTTTTTTATTTATTTTATTTTATTATTTTTTTAACACTGTTTGTTTAAAAAAAATCTGATCACTTTTATTGCTATCACAGGGAATGTAAACATCCCTTGTGATTGTAGAAGAGCGGCGGATGGTGGCGGGAGGGGCTTTTCCCTGGGATAACGACCGAGCATCTTCCGAGCCAGATCAGCCATTATCACTGGATAGCCGGCTGCCTTCTCTAAAAAACGGTACCGATACATCCACTTAAAGCTGCCGCCGTTTATAAATGGCGATTCGTGTTAAGTGGTTAAAAATTGTGATGACATGCCCCAGTCAAACAGGTGATGAAAAATTGGGCCTTGGGTGTTGTCGGTGCCAGAACACTATAACCCCTTGCAGTTACTTTTGTTGGGCGCAGGAACGGACCCTGGTGTTGTAAATCAGTTTAACCACTTAACACGAATCGCTGTTTATGAATAGTGGCTGCTTTAAGTGGAAGTATCAGGGTATAGTTTGCAGCTACAGGTTATACCCTGGTACCATTAATTTAGAGCAAGTCCGGTCATAATAACCGATCAGGCTCATGAGCCACTTAATCGTTATCTTAGGCAGCGAGAGGGGACTTTCCCCCTCCCGCCACCATCTGCCACTCTTCTCCGGCCTCCCATTCCACCGGGAGAACGGAGCTCCGATCCAGCACATCCGCCGGCTGCGTGGAGTCCCTGTGGAAACCGGAAAAGCCTTCGATTGGGATTCCTTCGTACATTTCCGGAAACAACGTTACAACGTCACTTCCAGTTTACTCGGCGGCTAACGGCGCCAGTTTTCAAAAAATGACAGTATTCAGAATCACTGTTTTTGGTGATCTGAATACTGTGAAATGTAAAGGAGGAATGGGGAGGTCTTTTAGACCCCCCATCCCTCCATAAAGGGTACCTCTCACCTTATTTTAGGGATGTTTACATTCCTTGTGATAGCAATAAAGGTGATTAGATTTTTTTTATTTTAAAGGAACAGTGTTAAAAGAAAAAATAAAATAAATAATAAAAAAAATTAAAGTGCCACAGTCCCCGCAAGCACATGCAGCAAAGAAAATGAATACGTAAGTCACGCCCGCATATTAAAACGGTGTTCAAACCACACATGTGAGGTATTGCCGCGATCGACAGAGTGTGAGCAATAATTCTAGCAAAAGACCTCTTCTGCATTTCTAACCTGGTAACTGTTAAAAAATTGTAAAGGGTCGCCTATGGAGATTTTTAAGTACAGGAGTTTGTCACCATTCCGCGAGTGTGCGCAATTTTCAACCGTAACATGTATGGTATCTATTTACATGGCGTAACATCCTCTTTCACAATATACAAAAAAATGGGTTAACTTACTGTTGTCTTATTTTTTAACTCAAAAAAATTGCGCTTGAAAGACCTCTGCGCAAATACCATGTGACAAAAAGTATTGCAACGATCGCCATTATATTCTCTAAGGTGTTTGAAAAAAATATATATATAAGGTTTGGGGGTTCTAAGTAATTTTCTATAAAAAAAAAACAGATTTTAACTTGTAAACAACAAATGTAAAAAAGGGCTCTGGGGGTTAAGGGGTTAAAAACTATATATTTTAAGAAACCACGTCAAGTGTTATATACGTACACCCCTGAATGCACTATAATGCACTGATATATAGTGTACTCTCAATACGCTGTGTGTGTGTGTGTGTGTGTGTGTGTGTGTATATATATATATATATATAAGGAAGATATATGTATATTCTTGCACTGCCTGACTGTATACAGATAGCTCATCCCTATTGGTGTGATCAGATGCTTTAAGGGCAGAAAAGAAATCTGTTATTGCCTGTTGCTATCACAGGGGATATTTACATTCCCTGTGATAGCAATAAAAGTAATTAAAAATTTAAGGGACAGAGTAAAAAAAAAAAAAAAAAAAAAGCAAAATAAATGAAAAAATGAAAGCGTCCCCGTGCTCGTGCCCAAAAGGCAAAAGCATGTGTCGGTCATGTGTCTGTATGTAAAGAGCAATTGCACCATGCATGTGAGGTCTCACCGTGAGTGCCAGATTGAGGGTAGTAATGCTAGCACTAGACCTCCTGTGTAAATTCAAAGTGGTAACATGTAAACATTTTTAAACACCGCCTATGGATATTAAAAGTGTATGACGTTTGTCACCGTTGCACAGGTATGCACAATTTTAAAGTGTGACATGTTTGGTATCTATTTACTCAGCATAACATCATCGTTTATATTTTACTAAATAATTGGGTTATATTATAAATTATTTCTGTTTTTTTTTTTGCATTTAAAAAATAAAAACCACTTGGCAAATATTTGCGATATTATATTTGCCATGTGGTTTTTACTGTGTTTGGTGCACAATTAGATTGAGTTTGACAAAGCTCTTTGTTCGAGCAAAATATGTTGAGGTAGTACTGTTGTGCACTTTTTTGTAATTTTCCCTTTTTGGAGGGTACACATATTTTTTGTAGAATGTTGATCTATTGCTCCATTTTTCCAATGGATAGTGAAGTATGGTGAAGTAATTTTAAGAGCTTTCTGTAGTTTTTACCTCTTTGGGCTATATGTTTTTCTTACTCTTTTTGGGGGCTGGCAGAGGAACCAATATATATTTCCCACCTCAACAGCCTTTAAATCTCACTGTTTTTCTCCCCTGCAGGACTGGATATGGTTATTAGGGCTAGTCAGTAAGTCACAGAGATTATGAAATTATCGCCACAGTGACTAGAGAACAAAAGTTGTGGTAAATAACTGCAGAGGGGTTGCTACATTGTTATTTTTTTTTTTAAATAATTTTTATTATTTTCAATATAGATAAGCATTAATACAAGTACAATGTCAGTGAGTGCGTATATCATGATATACAAACCATACCGATTGACATTGATATATATTCCATCTATATGATTGATGACAAAATAACATAACTTTGAAAATGTTTTCTAAGGTGGGGTGGCATGATAGGGAAAGGGGGAGGAAGAGAGGGGAGGGAGGGACAGAAAGGGAGAGGTAGAGATGGATAGATATAGAGATAGAGATATAGATAGAGATATCTTCCCCACAATCAACTGGTATTCAACACAAAGCATTTTCCCTGCAGTTTGAACAAGAGTCTGTTGCAGAATCGACAAGGGTTCAAAGGGCTCACCTTCCAGGTGTTGAGGAGGATTAGGGGATGTCATCTTCATCATTTATGAAATGATATTCATGAACTTTGTGTCATTTGGAAGTCAGGGGCCATTGCCCCTCTTAGCGTGGAGTACTGCTGATAATTGACAATGTTGCTGAAGGCTTCCCACTTTCTGTGGTGTTTTAAACGATTGGTGAGTTTAGAGATCTTTAGGTCCAATTCCTCCAGTCTGTATATGTTGGTAAGGTTGATTATAACATCTTTGAGAGATGCTGGGGTAGAGGAGATTCCGCGCTGTAGAATGGCACTCCTAGCAGACATGTAGCATGTAGAAATCCATGCTTTGTTACGTTGCAGTATATTTGCCATCCTTTTTGGAAGTGTTTGGAGTAAGATGTCCAAATTGCCAAAAAGCAGGGCATATTTGTTCCCATGAGGTGAAAGACCTGTAACAGATGCAACAAAAAGTTCCAGCTTCTGCCAGAATGATTGAGTCTGCTTGCATGTCCAAAGCTTATGTAGTAGCTGGGGTTTTGGTAACCTGCATAGGGGGCATAGGACCACCTGAGATGCATCTTTGGGCTTTAGGCAGGGTATATATGCCCTATGAAGTAATTTGAATTGTTGCTCTCTCCAGAACTCGTTGCGGATGTGGGCACACGTAGTATTGTAGCCTTGCAGAATGTAGGAAAAAGCATCCTCGGATTGAAGATCTGTATTCCAGGACATGGGGACAAACTTTTGGAGATCGTCTTGGGCAGTGTTGAGAAGGATTTGTAGATCTTCGATATTGTATGACAGCGCCGGTCTATTAAGATGTCCAAGATTGAGTTCTTAAATCTCATTGAATTTGCTGGGCAGAGACTAATCGCAAAGCTTATTGCTTGGTGAAGTGGTAGAAAATGGTGGGGGGGGAGTTCAAATTTGCTGCAGATTAAGTCCGTTGGCTTTGGTGAGCCTGACACTGGGTCAAACAGTTGGTAGAATTTGGATAGCCCATGCACAGCCCAGGTCGTTATTGGGAAATGATAGGCTTGCAGGAAAAGAGGGTGACTCGCAATCTGCATATGTTTAGAAATATGTGGGGAGACTCCCAAGAGTTTGCATGCCTCCCTCCATGCCAGAATGGTGTCCTTGAGTAGGAGGTTATTCCTTATGGAGGGTGGTACAGTTGTCATTTTGCATTGAATTATTGTTTCGAGCTTGAAGGGTGAGACCAGTTGCGATTCCAAATCATAGTTGGAATACCTGGACGTTCCTCTCACCCAATCCAGCCCCACTCTCAATAGACAGGATATGTTGTATAATCTGGTGTTGGGGAGGTTTAAACCACCACAATGTTTAGGCAGAGTAAGCTTTTGTAAAGCAATTCTAGACTTCTTGCCTTTCCAGATAAATCGTGAGAGTGCTGTATTGAGTTTGGTGATATCGACATGTCTCAGTAGTAAGGGGATCGTTTGTAAGGGGTATAGGAGTTTAGGGAAGCTGGACATTTTGTGCAAATGGCACCTCCCAAATACAGAGAGAGGGAGGTTGGACCAGTTGTCCAATTCCGCTATAATTTTATTGATTGTCGGGATAAAGTTTAATTGGTAAATGGACAAAGGGGTCTTACCTTTTTTTTTTTTTTTCAATGGTCTTTATTGAGTTTTTCAAGTATGACAAACAGGAGGGTAATAAATCAGTAGAAAACAATTGAGTAGCAATACAATAGAAAACACAACATGAGCGGGTTAACCATTAAAGGTCAACCAAACTATCCGTGAGGCGAGCTCAGCCGGAGCCGAGCCCCCCCTATAACTGTGGTCCTGCGGGCGGGTCCAAGGGCACACCCAGGGCACCCCTGATGGGAACACACCTGTGTCTCGGGAGTGACCTGGGGCACGCCACGCAGTGGTCTAACATTGTGTACATAATAGGAGGTGATGGGGGTTGGGATGGGTACAGGGGTATGAGGGATAAGGAGAAGGGTGTAACAATTTGGTATTGGCACAACAGTTAGTAATTCAATTAGATCAGTGAGGTAAGAGATTAGGTACATATCTTGGATGGGGCTGTGCTCCTCTTAATCTCAGTCAGTCCCCGGAGAGTGGCTGAGGGGTTAGGGTTTAGTGGTATCCCAGCCCCTCTTACTTCAGGTAGATAATGCTAGGTCTGGATTGTTTAAATGCATTTATTGGCTCTGGGGTCAGATAGCCAAGGCTGCCATCGCTCATAGAACTTCTCCAGCTACATGTGTGCTTTAGAGTAGAGGAACTCCATGAGCAATTGTTAATTTAATATTACAATCGTTTGTTGTATTGTAGGAGGGGTAGCCTCTTTCCAGACTCTGGTTATTGAGAGACGAGCAGCAGCTAGGATGTGAGTAATTATGGAATGCAGTTTTGGGTGACACTCCCCGAGGCCAAGACCAAAAAGAGCCAGCTGCGGGGTCATCTTGGGGTGTTGCTTTGTAGTATCTTCAATTAACTTGGCTATGTCTTTCCAGAAGTGAGTGATGTATGGACATTCCCATATGATGTGTTGGGTGTGTCCTTCTTGTTTACAGTTCCTCCAGCAGTCCCTGGTATGGGATGGGTAAATCTGGGCTAGCCGTACAGGGGTGTAATGCCAGCAATGCAATATTTTCAAGAGTGTTTCCCAATGGGAGATGTTCCTTGAGAATTTCAAAGGGGCTTGTATAGCTTGTTGCCAATCTGAGATGGGGATTGACTGTTTCAATGTATCTTCCCAATATAGAATGGGTGTTTGTTTCTCCCTATTTTTTTGGTTCATCAGGGTATTGTAAAACATCGATATACTTTGTTTCTTGTTGCTGGTGGAGTTGAGGAAGGAGACAATTTCTGATGTAATGGTGTCCTCCGAGAGGCTGATGGGAGAGAGGGAGTGTCTGATTCTGAGGAACGCGTAAAAGTCTTTATTCGGGATGTTGTAGAGCTCCTTTAGTCGGGGGAAGGGTATGAGTTGGTGTTGCTGGTATAAGTGACCAACAGATTTGATGCCCAGCGACACCCACCTCTGTATTGGTAGATCAGGCGTGATTAGAGAAAGGGCAGAGAATGGTAGGTGTTGCAGCACCTGTGCATGTAGGTTTGGGGCTATCTATCTCACGGATTTCCATACGGTAATTGTTGTGTTCACAGTAGGTAAGAAGGAGCAAGGAGGGTGGTACCCCAACCAAACCGCTGATAGAAATTGTTGAGGGTTATCTGAGAGGTCTACCTTCTCGATTTCCACCCATCTCTGTGATTCTAAGGTCCCCCAGAGAGCCTTCGTATGAGCTAAGATGGTAGCTCTGTAATAAGTTTAATAACCCCCTGGGCCAAAGTGGGATCTGGGGGCCCTGAGCAGAGTTGCTTTGATCCGGGGTTTGCGAGATGCCCAGATGAATCTGTTGATTGTTGCTTGAAGTTTCGATAAGTCTGTTTGTAGTATTCTGATAGGCAAAGTCCTGAAGAAATATAGTACATGGGGTAGCAAGAACATTTTAGAGAGGGCGATTCTTCCTGCCCAAGACGCTGATGTGTTAAGAAGAGTCTTTGAGATGTCTTGTAATGTCTGCTGTAGAGAGGATATGTTAATACGCAGGATCATGTCTATAGGGGTGGTCAATTTGATACCTAAGTATGGTAGTGAGGATTCTGATGCCCAGGAGAATGGGGAGTAATCTGAAATGAAAGTTCTGAGTTGGGGTGGGAGGGCGACTCCCAGCATAGAGAATTTAGAATGGTTTACCTTGTACATAGATATCCGTCCGAATGCATTTAGTAGGCTATAGAGTGCAGGTAAGGATGTAGCGGGTTCAGTGATACAGATAATTATGTCGTCCGCATATAGGCCTATTTTTTGTTGGCTCCCTCTGATCTCTAGGCCCTGTATGGAGGTGTGTTCACGGACAGCTTGAGCAAGCGGTTCAATGGACAGGGCAAAAATCAGGGGGGATAGAGGGCAGCCCTGCCTTGTCCCATTGGTGATGGGGAAAGGCAATGACAGGAGTCCTGAGGTCAAGACCCTGGCCTTGGGGGTGGAGTATAGACTTAATATGGCGTTCAGGAAGGGACCCTGAATCCCGAATCTTCGCAGAGCCAGGGACAGATATGACCAGTTGACCCTGTCGAATGCCTTCTCCGCGTCCAAAGAGATCAGCAGAGAAGGCGTTTGGCCCAGGCAATGATGTCTATGAATTTTCGGGTGGCATCAGATGTTTGCCTGTGTGGTATGAAGCCCACCTGGTCCAGGTGGACCAGGCTGGGGATATACTTGGCCAGGCGGGTGGCTAATAATTTAGTGTAGATCTTAAGGTCAGTATTTAATAATGAGATGGGTCTGTAGTTTGCTGGGTTTTGGGGATCTTTACCTGTTTTATGTATGGTTGTGATGGTTGCCTCTAATGATTCCGAGGGGATCTTTCCTGTTTCTAAAAAATTGTTGAGGGTGTCGCATAGGTGTGGGGTCAACTGGTCAGAGAAGGTTCTGTAATATTCATTGCCAAATCCGTCAGGGCCTGGTGCTTTATGCATGGGAAGTTTTTTTATTATGTGTTTAATCTCACTGTGTGTGAAGGGTGTAGCTAAGGACTCAAGTTGTGTTGGGGAAATGGAGGGGAGTTGTAATGGATCCAGGAATTCACTTATCTGTTGTGGTGTAGGTTTGGGCTCTTGTGGGTTTTGTTCTAAATTGTATAGTTTTGAATAGAAGGAGCTGAAGCAATCTGCAATGTCTTTTGGGTTCATTAATTTCCGGTCCTGGTCATCTACCAGGGATTCGATCCTGTTTTGTGTAGCTCTCCGCTTATATTGTTGTGCCAGGAACTTACCTGGTCTGTTCCCCTGGGAGTACCAGGAGAGGCGCAAGCTCCTAATGTAGAAGTCATGACTCTTTTGGAGGAGAGAGCTAAGTTTGTTTCTTAATTTATTGAGGGCTGTGGATACGGAATGTTTGGGGTCTCTTTTATGTATGGATTCTAAGTTTTTAATCTGTGTTAGAAGGTCATCTAGGGTTTTATTCCTCCTTTTTTTTTTCTCCTGGGCACCCATTTTTAAAAATATACCTCTTAGTGTTGCTTTGTGGGCATTCCACAATGTGGCGGGGCTGGAGACTGATCCTGCGTTGACATCAAAAAATAAGCGGATTGCGGATTTGATCTGTTCCTGACTCTCTTTGGCATCAAATAGGGCGGGGTTTAGTCGCCATGAATTATATTTGGGTGTTTGGGATTTCAGTAGGAGGGTTATTGTTACAGGGGCGTGGTCTGACCAAGTGATACTACCTATGGATGATTTCGTGATTTTTTTGTAGAAGTGCTTTGGAGGTCAGGAAGAGGTCAATCCTAAAATAAGATCTCTGCGAGGACGAATAGAAGGAGTAATCCCTTTCAGCGCCATGTAGACATCTCCAAGGATCATAAAGGTCCTCTTGTGAGATGAGGGATGATAGAGCTGTGGACCTTTTCCGTTTTTCATTGGATGAATCTATGAGGGGGTCAATGACCTCATTAAAGTCCCCACAGAGGATGAGTTGGTCTCTGGGGAAATGTTGGAGTTTCTGAAAGACTGATCTGTAAAAACATTTTTGGTGGGTATTAGGGGCATATATATTAGCAATGACCACTGGTAGGTTGTTGAGATAGGCAGACAGTGTTATGTACCTACCGGCTGGGTCTTGATTTAAGTGGGTGAGTCTGAAAGCCACCGATGTACTGATTGCTATCATGACTCCCCTTTTCTTTTGATCTGAACGTGCATGAAAGCATGTTGGGGGGGGGGCGTGGCCTGACCAGCGAGGAAGACGGACGCAAGTGAGAGAGGCTCCGTCTGGAAAAAATAAATCCAGTGGCATCCTCACCACAGAAGCCGCATCCAAAGGCAAACTAGTTTTCTTTTCCCCTCAGTACTATCGTTAGTCATGTAGCCACCGAAAGTCTGAGTGGGTGAATTTAGTTCTGGGTCGGCCATCCATGTATTGTGACAGACGGATAGAGTTGTTGGATGGTCACCAGTAACGATTATATATACGGGGATTATGGGTGGTTTTTACAAAAATGTCTAGTCAGAAAGTCTTTGAGGTTGTAAAGGGGTCTCTGGTTGAGTAGGAGACACCCCTGAAATTACTCCAGTAACTGGGGGAGTATCTAAGTAGGTTACTTTTTGCCTTTTCCAGGTGTCGAGATAGTAGGGAGTAGAGTGTTCTCCTGGAAATACTAGGAACCTCTACAGATGTACCGCGACTTTCCCTAATGAGGAAGATAAGCAGGAGCGTCTCTAGAATAAAATCCTAACTGGAGAAGGACTGGAGG
>BLSH010324483.1:114446-129472 GCA_018402905.1 Glandirana rugosa | reverse complement strand
TCCCATGTTCTCCTTCATATTGTTGGTATATTTTTATGCATTGGTCTAGATCTTTTGAGGTCGTCATGGTTCACATAGTTCATCATTCAGACAATCGGGTAGAGCTAAATGAGTACCCTGAGGATTTCCTTCCAAAACAGACGGAGCTCCCCGAGGTGATAAACCTAAACTTGATATAGTTGCCTTCTCTTTTTCATAAATAATCATGACTACCTCAATAGTAGACCCTCATGTCAATGTTTACCTCTATCTACTTCTATAAGGCTTTTTGCCCAATCTTTTCAATTTTGTTCCAATACTCTTTGCTGATACATTGCATACTTTTCTGTATATCTGTGAAAAATTTTCAATAAAAATTACAATTATAAAAAAAAAAGCATGTTGGGAATAGCCTATTTGAGCATTTGGGTGGGTTGTTTTTGGTGAAATGCGTTTCCTGGATACACAGGACATCCGCATTTTGCATTTTGGCTTCTTGCCATAGTAGTGATCGTTTGAAGGGACTATTTAGTCCCTTCACATTTAGGGAGACAATTGTGAGGGACATGATACCTTAGGGAGGAGATGAGAGTATTCGACTCCAGGCGGTCTTTAGGGTTCACTCCTCCTGATGCCCCGCAGAGGGGTATTGTAAATACTGAGGAAAAGTCCTCGTGTGGTAGGCTCCACAGTTGTGCGAGGCTCGCGGCAGTCGCACAATTGTAGTACCCTTTTTGTAGTAAGGTAAGTATTTCACTGTTCAACAGGTATCGCCAATCTTTGATTGTGCAATATAATAAACAAGAACAAGGTGGTTGATAAGAACAGAAAAAGAAAAGTAATTGAGTAAAGCTGCAACTGTAAACTGTGGTTTAGGCTAGTGTGCTTAGCACACTATATTCCTGAGGGGTGTGAGAAGTGTCCAGTCTGACTCTCTCGCTCCTAAGCTGAGTTAGACGTGTTGGTAAGTTTGGTGTCCAGCCATCAGGTGCCCTTCTCATGTGGAAGGGGTGTGGGACCCAGAGTTCAGTCTGTTAAGTGTTAGATCTGGAGGCCCAAGGATTATGCATTTTTGGGTGGGGGCCCCTGTTTGGTGTTGGGGGTGGCTCTTGAGTGCTGAAACCCCAGTTGTTCAGAAGCTTGATACCCTCTTTCGGGGTGAGGACCGAGACCTGTTGGTTGTTATGGGTTACTAGCAGTTTGGTGGGATATCCCCATTTATAGGGGATTTTTTGTTCCATCAGGGTCGCTGTGACTTGGGAGAAAGTCTTACGTGCCTGAGAGGTGGCAGGATAGATATCATTGAAAAGCAATATTTTGGTGAAGGGTTCTGACATAGAGCGTAGTGATCTCGCTGCTTTCATGATGTTTTCTTTTACATGGAAGTAATGTAGTCTCGCAAGGATATCTCTAGGCACTGATGCCGGCAGTTGTTGCGGCTTGCGAATCCTGTGCGCTCGGTCTATGAGTAAATCCTTTGTGGTGAGAGATGGTATAAGCTTTCGGAAGAGCTGCTGTAAGTACGGGATGATTTCTGGGGTAGCTAGGGATTCTGAAACTCTTCTGATTTTTATATTTTGCCTGCGCGACCGGTCCTCTAGGTCGGTGAACTTTAGGCGCAGCATTTGTATTACGGCCGCTTGGTCATCCTGTATATCAACCATCCTATTGTGGGCTTTAGTAGCTTCCTCTAGGTGTTGCTCAATATATGTCGTGCGGTCTTCTAGGGATGTAACTTCCCCCTGTAATTGTGTAATGGAGGCTTTGAGCCCCCTATGCAGGTCTGCTTGCAGCGCTAGGAGCATGGTTTTAATCGCCTGTTCTGAGGCAGGGTTATCAGATGTGGGGAAGGCTGCCAGAGGGGGGATAGAGGTATCTCCTATTGTGGGACTACAAGTCCCAGCGTCATGTTGCTTTTTAGGGGGCGGCTGTTTATTAGGAGAGCGCAGAGGGAACTCTGCTAGTCTCTTACCTCTGTCCCCTGAGATCGGTGATTGATCTTGTGCTGGTGCAGGAGCGTCATCCATTTCAGCGGCGGCGCTTCCCTGAGTGGGTATCGTGTGGTCCGCCCGCCCTTCTCCTTCCCCGTTCTGCTGAGCGGCGCCATTACTCAGCGCAGGCCTCATGTAGAAATCCAGCTTGCATGAGCCGTTCTCCTGCTTGTCCTTCCTGGGCATATTCCGGTCGGATCCCGGCAGGTTCCCCTCTATGGTGGAGGGGGAATGGTCGCTGTACAAGGGCTGGAGTAGCTAAACGTAGGAGCGGAGCGGCAGAGCTCGGTAATTTGGCGGCCATCTCCTCTCGCGGCCAGGACACGCCCCCGGGGGTCTTACCTAGTTTAATGCCCAGGTAGGTTATATGATGGCGAGCTACGGGGAAAGGTGATGTGGCAGCCCAGCTGGGGGGTGGGAGTGGAACAGCGGGAGAATTTCGCTTTTTAAGAAATTAATCTATCGTGTCCTTGTGAAGCTTATAGAATTCAGCTGTGTAGCCATCTGGACCGGGGGCTTTGCCAGTTCCCATGGTATTAATAGCTTGATAGATGTCCTGTATTGTAATTGGGGCGTTTAGTTGGGTTAACTGAGGTTCCTGAATGATAGGCATTTGGATCCCATCTAGGAAAGACAGGGCTACGTCCTCATCAATAGGATCATGTCCGTAAAGAGTTGAATAAAATTTCTTGAGGACCCCATTTACATCTTTGGGAGATGTTACCAGCGTGCCTTCTTTGGATTTGAGTGAGGCTATGTGGGTGGGAGTGTGAGGACCTTTACAAAGAGCCGCTAATAATTTCCATGACTTATTGCCAAATTTATAGTACTTTAAATCATTTAAAGATTTGTACATGTTTTCTTGTTCTCTTGCCCAGGTATCAAACCTCTGTGTTTTGCACTACGCCATTCCTCCCTATGGTCCCGCGTGTTGCTACTGGAGAGACAGGTTTTCCCTGAGAGATTCCTTGCTGGATATGTTTTTTGACATGGGCTGAGTGCAAAATGATTGCACCTTTGAGAATTGCCTTCCCTGTGTCCCAGAAGAGATTGGGGTTGTCTTGGAAGTGTTGGGCATTGTTTGCTGAGTAGTCTTCCCATACTTTGTCCAGCTTGAGCTTCAGCTCGTTATCGTGGGCAAGATATGTGGGGAAGCGCCAAATCCGAGTGTCAGTAGAAAGGGATGAATCACTGATGTACACCAAGACGGGGGGAGTGGTCCGAGATTGCCATTTTGTGTATTTGTGGGTCAGAAATGCGGACAAGAAGTCTAGAATTAGCTAGAATATAGTTGATCCTGGATAACGAGTTGTGGGGGGGAGGAAAAGAATGTATATTCTTTGCCTACTGGATTTGCTAACCTCCAGATGTCAGTAAGGTGTAGACTGTCTGCAAAGTGTCTTAGGTGTGTGGTTTGTGCTACAGAGGCGGAAACTGTGGCACTCTGGGGATGCGATTTGTCCTCCCTAAGATCCATCACTGCATTAAAATCCCCTGCCAGGACAGATGGCAGATGAAGTAAAGGGGCTAGGTGTTCGGTAAGGGTCTGAAAGAATTCTTTGGATGGTGTATTGGGTGCGTAGACATTGGTAAGTGCCCAGTCGCCGGAGCGTTGTCCAATGACGAGGGAGCATATTCGCCCTTGTGTGTCTATGTGTGTGGAGGTAATTTGGCCCTGGAAGCGTTTATGGAGTAAGATGACTACCCCGCCTTGCCCTTGACCGCTGGTGAACCGTACACCTGACCCACCCAGAGTTTGCGCAAGCGCTGTAGATCCCGATCTGAAAGATGGGATTCTTGAAGAAAAGCGACGTCCGCTTTGAGACGACGCAAATGACAGAGTACTGCCAGACGTTTGTGTAGCGAGCGGAGGACCTTGACGATCCATGTGATGAGCTTTATAGCGGAACTCATTTATGGCGGATGTGGCCTGATTAATTTATATGTCGCGATATGTCGGGTGCAATGAAGTGATGATGTGATTGTGGTGGTAAATGGTGAAAATAGTAAAATTAGATGAGACTGTAGAGAGTGAGGAGGGGGGTATAAAGGAAGATTAAAACAGTTGTTCCTAAGCAGATTATAGCTCAGGAGCCTGTGGAGGCTGTACTTCGCTTCTTTCCGCATGTGGGTACATCAGCAGCGTTACCGGGATCTGTCAAGTTTTAACCTCCCAGGATATGATCCAGATTGGCTTATGATTCATTTCTCCGTATTAGGGTCAGCTTTAGACTAATTTTGTATAAGCACCCTTTGAGAAGTGAATCATTGCCCCAGGAGAGGACTTGTATCAGACCTGGGGAAGGCCGGATTGCTAGGTAGTGAGGATAGAACCTAGACCAGGTGGGACTAACAAATTACCCAACTGATAACATTACAAAAGACACATATGAGAAACCAGAGTAGAATTATTTAGTTACTCACAAACGTTGAATGCAGGCGACGCAATAACGAACAATTCTTTTCGAACAGTCTAGAACAAAAGAGCAGAAAAAAAAAGAAAATTAAAGCTAAGAAATGGTCAGCCCATGGGGAGGCAGTGTGCTGATAAACTGTAGGTGACTGGAGAAATTATTTCTTGTATTCTGTGCTGGAGATATCATTGAGTCTCAATTTTTTTGGCGGGTCCTTACGGGGACTGCGTTGTTCGCGCGGATCTCCAAAGCATTGAGGTGTTGTGGGAGCAGTTTTATCCATGGCGATATGAAGGCAGCTGTGTAGATACTGCATGGCTTCATCAGGGTGGGAGAAGGATTTTTGATTTCCTGAGGTGTCAGTGAAGTGCAGAGTTGCGGGGTACGATAGAGTAAATTTGATTTTCCTTTCAAAAAGGGCTGAGCATACCGATTGAAAAGCTTTTCTTCTGTAGGAGACCTCTTGCGAATAGTCCGCAAACAACAGTAGCTTGTGACCATCAAGTTGGAGAGATTTAGAGTTGCGGTAGGATTTCAGGATACTGTACTTGTCAGCATAATTCAAGTAACGTACAATGACTGGGCGGGGGGACCGCCTGTCGTTCGATGGGGTTCCCAATCTGTGTGCTCTCTCAATGATGCATGGTGTTGGAATGCCCAGGGCTCCGGGTAAGCAGGTTGTGCAGATGTCCTGGAGGGCTTCAGGGGGGGTTGATGCTACATTGTTATTAAAAGTATATAGCTAGGAGGGCATATTATGTGGTGCCCTATTTTTGTTATGTGAAGGATTTTTCCATCTACCTCAGCAAAAGGCCACCACATTTTTTTATTTTTTCTTCTGCTGAACCTCTTTTCTCATGGTGCCACTACTTTGGGCTGGGGAGATTGATATATTCTAATCTATGGAGGGTGAAGGGTCCCCATCCTAAGAGTATCTAATAACACATACATTAGTCCTGCCATTTATTCAAATCCATTTGGTGCGTGGGTATGTACACCCCTGTTTTTGTTTAAGTATATGTACATGACATAAAAAGGGAGTCTTCAATTAATAAAATATAGGCATTAGTTTCAGTAATAAACATTACATTATCTCAGAACTGTGCAACGCCTCACTACTGATATCCCAATGCAGACAGCTTTTGAGAGCAGATGCTATCATGGTGAAGATTGGAGGGGCGGCATCTCAGAGTTATTAACACTTCGTTAATCTCGTGGGCAAAAACATAGTGACTGAGATTGATGAGGAGGGCTGGACCGGTCAATTAGAACTTACAAAAGAGTCTCACGTATACAAGCACATTTTAAGGTACTCTCCTACCTGAATGTCTATCGAAAATGTCTTCAGGCTCTTCACCATTTTGCTTTTGGGGTTGTGGACATGTGGGTTTGATGTGGTGTTCATGCCATAAATAAAGCACTTCTGGATACAAGTTCATGTCTTAATATAGTCTATAACCATGGTAAATGTTGTTAAAAATCCAATATTACCTTTACTTAATGAACCTGTTGAAAGGGATGTCCAAATATACCCAGGCATTGTTTTACTGGCATTGATGAAACATAAACTTACTCAAAGGTGGATTAGCATGCTACGAGATAACTCCTCATGGTTTAAGAGCGTCTGGAACCCATGGGTACAATATTTTCAACCATGACTGTGGTCATGTGGACCCTTCTCCTGACCATGTGGTCCAGTGGAAATATTCCTATTCACATTATGGTGGAAGACAGGGATGGCCTTATGGGTGAAGAAATTCCACCTGGGAAACTGCCACTGCAGTATAGCATAAGCCAAAATTTCACAAAAGGCCAGAAATTTGGCCAGATTGGCATTACGTCGATGGATATGGGGGTGGCTGGGGGTATATTTTTTCTTGCACTCCAGCCACTGGGACAGAGACACTTGGCTGCTGAAAGCTATGACTGAAGATGGCAGGATGGGATTGGCAAAATCAGAGTAAGGCTGCAGCTTATGCTTTCCCCTACTCTATGTGGTCCTATGATGACGGTCTTCCTCACTGTAAGAGTCATAAGGTAAACCTCATCTCATTGGAGACTATCATCCCTATCACTGGAGGCTGCTGATGAGGAATCTTGAATAGTGGGGGTAGAGGTGGGAATGGAATTGCTGGAATGAGGAGGAGTATGGCCCTTTCCCTGTAAAAGGCTACCATTCAGGTGCTCCTGCCACCAAGCTGCATGGTGAGATGTAAGCTGTCGTACACATGGTACCCAAGTGACCAATGGTCTACATCATGGGATACGTTTTAAGCAGAGACTCCAAATGACTACCGTCCAGTCCCGCCAAACATGGCTTGAAAAAGGCCCATATAGTAATGTAGATAAGGAACCAAGCACTGCGCTAACCCTAATGTAAGCTGCAGCTCAAATTACACAGTCTTAGTAATATGCCATAGATATTTTAAACAGAAGCCGCGCTAATCATAGTCCATAATCCATGAATATATAGTCTCTCATAGAAAAAGCATGTATATATAAAGATAGCACATATGATGATCAATGTGTATCAGCCTCCCCGGGGTTCATCAGAGTCCTATTTTTGTCCAGCTCACATCCGACACAAGCCACATAAGGAATGAGACAAAAAAACAGGAAGGGGGCTATATAGTGAAGTAAGTCTCAGTAGGATTAATGCCACCACCTTCACACACACCACGGTGCACCTTAAATCGTGAGCCCTGTACCATAAGAATTCAAGGCTTACCGACTCCTAAGAGACCATGCGTGAAAAAAGAGTATGTAGACCAATGGGTGATCAACTCCACGCTCCAACTCATAAATTGCGGTGTACTAGATACCGAATATCTCTATCGGGCCACTCTCCCAGCGCTCGGTCAGAGATTACCCCATACACTTCCAATGAACTCTCGATCTGTGTCAGACCCGCGGTTCCGGACTTCCAGGCAGATGAGGTGCATATAATAGAAGCTACCAATATGGACAGGCAAACACTTCTATGCGACAAACCTGTCTGCAGTTTGTATCACCCGAGAAAAGCAGTTCTGACAGGCTGGGTACGTAAAGCCAGTATTCTGGATGGATAGGACGGTGCCAAGGAGAAACTTCCTCTTTTCATTCATATGTATGCCATACAATCACAAGAGGAGGAGGAGGAGGAGGAGGAGGGTGAAGAGGGCCTGTGACGTCACTCCAGCAGACTGCAGACACCCTGCAGCACACTCATCTCTCTTCCTGTTTTAAATACAGCGCCCATATAGTAGTCTGCGGAGTGGACCAGTGGATAACAGTGCTGAGCACAAACTGAGCTCTGCCATCCGGTCCTCTGCAAGCAGTTCCTAAATTACTTCCTGCCTCACCAATGTTGCGCTATCCTTTTAGTCAGAAGCATATGTTTTTGGATAAATATCTTGGTCTGTTCAAATAATGTAACATCTATATTAAAAAAATGTAAAAAATTACAGGAAAGTCCATTTGCGTCTTATTTTTCCTTGTTTTACCTATTTAGAATCCTGATATTCAAATCTACTTAAAAAATAAAGCTTGTCTGAAAAAAAAAATGTTTATTAAATTAAGGTCAACTACAAAACCTTGGAGGTGTAGACCTGAGAAGATTAAAAAAAAACTCTGTGATTAAAGTGGTTAAATGTCTGCAGATACAAAAGTACTCCGGGACTGATGAAGGCCAACAGAAAGATAGATTTTTTTTTATTATGACAAAATAGCCACTCCAACCTAGCATGTATAGTATATTTTATCTCAACATCTATTACATAAAAGCAGGTAATATTTTACAATAATATTTGTTAAAATCCTTGAAATGTATAAAGTTTACATGGGGGGGGGCATATATTCTTACCTCCAGATTTGGACTTTCACTAATGCCTCGTACACATGGGACGATGATCGCATTCAACACGTCGTACTCACGACAGTTGCATGCGGAATCGATCGTTTGTGGGCGCGCTTTCAACAGTTGAACATACGACGGCCGTACATGGGAGCTGTATGTGCAGACTACAAAACTTGGTCGTACCAACAAGCTCGCATACGATCATTGTATCGTGTGTAGAGCAGATGGGTACAACAAGTTGTATAGTGCAAAACACGCATGCGCCAAGTCCGTAACGGGCGGAAGTGTCCGTTTGTGTAAAACTAGGCTTCTGTTTCCCAATTGCATATTCGTTGGTCTATTGCCAATTCAATTCAAATAGTGAAATGCGGCGCACATTAGCATCTTTTTCAGAGGGATAATAATGAAGATGCACATTGCTAGTGATACACATGATACTAATGTCATAAAAGACCGTTGTTCTGTAGTGATATTAATAGAATTTGCATTATTTACAATCTCTTTTCTTCTATTTACCATTTCCACAATATTATAAGCTCTGAAATATGAGAATTCCTTGAATTGAACGTGTTTGTGGTCCCTTGCTATTTGTTGTAACTTTTCTTTTTAATGTAACTGCCTACCTCAAACCTGGCATTTTCTTTAATAAACTTAGGCAAGTATTGTTATTTTAAATATTCTTTATTTTTAAATCATAAAGAATACAAATCAAATAATCCTCTGAATTTTTTTGGAAACAAAATATAACAGAAAGCAAATGTATAAAGTAGAACAAAAATATGTATAAAATTAAAACAAAATAAACAAATACAAAAAAAAAAACAGAAGAAAAAAAAACCCTCAATGGGGGTACTGGCCGTAATCCCCAGACCAGGGTTGTTGGGGGCCCTGGGGATAGTACTGCCACTGGGCAGGATGCTGCTGTGGCAGTGGATGTGGATGTGATGGGGCAGGTGGTGGAGGAGGTGGAGGTGGTGTTGGCTCATCGTCCACAAGCCGTGTTGTGGGCTTAATTTGGCCCCTCACCCCCTTAACCATCACCTCCAGCATCAGCTGTTCAGCCATCTGCTTCTGGTCGTCCGACATGTTGCGAATCTTGGTTGCAACAAGTGTCCCAAATGCCTCCGCCTCATCTGGGTCTCGTTGGAGGACCTGGCTTGCATCCCTAAAGAACTGGGCTGCAGCCTCATCGTCGTCCTGCGCCCTCCTCTTTCTTCTCCTCCCAACCTCCAGGGGAGGAATTCTGGACACACAGGGCTGTGATGGACCAGCTGCCTCCTCCTCAGTCACCGTCTCGGTGACACTTTCCTGAGTATAAAAAAGTGACATTATTAGAATATGATTGTTTGTGTGGGTGATGAATCCAAACAAATGTACATTTCATTACTGTTGCTTATTGAATAATTAGAAATGACAAACACTAGCATTCTGGCACCAACATTTGGATTTATACTTTTAATGACTTTAGGTCACAACTGTGTTTGGATCTCGAAACAAATGTGTTAAGACTCCAATGTTTGGCCAATAATGTTTAGTTCTTATCATTGGATTGTATCTTTACAATATGTTCCCCAACACTATACCTGGGTGATGACGGCCTCCTCCTCCTCCTCATGTCTACTAGGAGACACGTCCTCCCCTGATATTGAGGGAAGGGTGGAGAGGGATGGCCTAGCCTCAGATCCACCCTGTAGGAATTGCAGGCTGGTATAGTACCACAGTTTAGGTATATACACATCAGACACTGCAGCTCCTGACCGTTTGGACTGCTCTACCTTCTTCACCTCCCTGCCAAAGGTTGTGCGAAGGCTTTGAATTTTTTGGCGCACATATTTGGAGGTTGCCTCGGGGTAAATCTCTTTACAGAGGTCAACCAGCTGGCTTAACGCTGCCTCCTTCCGGATCTTATTGTGGTAGTCTCTTATCTGGACATCCCACAGGCAGGGGAGCTGATGTTATAGCTCAATAAACTTGGGCAGGAACTCCTGTGTGAAGAAGTGGTCGCTCATTATGCCTGCAAGACAGAAGACAAAGCATCATGCAACTTCACCCAGCATACCCCTATAAAAGTCCCACCAAATCTAGGCCCCAAGCCAAGCAGTATTTGGCTTGCTGCATCATCCATTTAATCTAGGACACATATGGATTACACAGGTTTAGAGGCTAATTTAATGCAGATAAGGCACCAAGGGAGTTTAATTACCACCCTAATCAGCCACAGAACCTGAGTAATTAATATCTGTCCAGAATTAAAGGGATGATGTAGCAAACCTTAGCAGTATAAGCCATTTTGCCCAACAGGGCGCTCTTAATACAACCATGGGCCCCTGGGCAAAGTAAGGCACGAGGGCCCCTACCAGCCTGCCCCGGTTTATGCACCTGCTCTCAAGAATGTACGTTTAAATTGTTGATGGAATTAAACATATATTCATCACTACTTTCAATCAATTTGATTGGAAACCATGCCATAAATCAAAGGCTAAACAACACAAAGGGGTGAGCAGAAGTGCACAGTACAGGGGTGGTTTAGGAGGGCACAATACAGGTTATGGGATGCTGCCCAGGACACAAATATCGTGGTCCAGCTTAGTAAAAAGCATGACTTTCCTGCTCAATCAGGGACAATTGACAAGTATGAGAGGTTATCATGGGGCCCCCATGTACCTGCAATCCAAGCATAACAGTATAGGCCTCTACCCACCTCTATCTGAAAATCCTGCCGAACCTTCGTTCCCACAGCGGTCGTTCCCACAGCTGTCGTCCCACAGCGCTTGTCGCACAGAGAGTTGCTACCTATGGCAATTTCGTGTTCGATCGTTCGGCTTTTATACCGTGCTTTACATTGCGCATGCGCACCGCCCTCAGGTACGCCGCGACGCTGGGGCGTGACACGTACCAACGCCTCAACGGAACGAATGAAAGATCGCAGCAGGAACGACGAGAGGAAATATGGCGGAATCTCGTCGTAGACACCGCAAAATAAAGGGCACCCCCATGTCCAGGCTAGAGATGGCCGATATGGTGGCCATCCTGGAGGCCCAGGATTACGATTGCAGGAGGGGGGCATTGAAAGGCCCAATAGCCACAAGGACTATGTGCTGGAGAGGGTCGTCCAGCGCATATTTGCGAAGCACGGGGTCCGGCGGAGCAAGGATCAGCTCCGCAAGTGCTGGTCGGACCTGAAACACAGGGAGCCCAACCAGCTGCGCCGGATCCATCGGATCATAGAAAAAAGTAAGCAATTTATTTTTGTAAACAGTATGTAGATGTGTAAATTCAGTGTGTGGATCAGTCCTTGGTCAAAGTAGTTAGAGAGAATTATCTGTGAATTTTTGGAATCTTTGTATGCCTTAGGGTTCCCAAATGTAATTTCTAAATCCAGCATACTGTATATGAAGAATACCATTTTAGACTGTTTTCAGACATTCCTTTAGCTTTTGCACTTATGTTCTTTTTGTATTTTACAACAGGAAAACAAAAGAAAGCAGCGCCCCCCCCCCTCCACAACCCACCAATGAGGCCACCCCTGGCCCCTCAGCTCAGGTGGCGGTAAGCCCACCTTCATCCCCAGAAGGTAAGTGCTAAATGACAATTAGATAAATTGTGACACAGCCAGGGGTGCTGCTAGGTGCCCAAAAGGGGGCGGGGCGGGGGTATCAGGCCTAAATTAAAGGATAAGTATCACTTTACTGGCTGCTGCCTGATTCATCAGTGCCCATTAATCCAGCCTTGCTAGTGCAGATATGGTGAGAGCATAGCCCCCAGTGCTGGAAGGCACACAAATGCATATGATGGATAGCAGACAGCCCACATCCCATAGAAGTGAGGGGGGGCAGCTGTAGGAGTTGACAAATGTTGCCACTTGTTAAGTATTTTTGCACAGCCAAATTACATCATTGTCTGTTTGATGTTGTTTATTTTCAGAAAGGACTCCCGAGGGCCCACAAGTGAGTGGTGGGAGCCCAGCAGATGTGGGCAGCCCAGCCCAATTGGAAGGTTGGTACACTTGATACATATCCCGCAATGTATGTGTTGAACCTGTAGTGACTTTGGGATGCTCAATGAATACCTTTTTTTCTTTTTGTAGAAGACTCAGATGGCCAGATGCCCCAACATGTTTCTTGTGTATTGACATGCCTATTTGGTACATGCATAGGCGCACAGGGGGTGTGGCAGGTGTACCTGGGCACATCCTAATCACTGTCTGTGGTGCAGATGTCCCCTATTGCCTCTGTTTCCCCTCATGTTGAAGAATGGAGAGTGGAGGAAGGGGCTGGTAAATATGTAATTTACCGGCCCCTTCCTTTTCTAATTTAACACAGTGAACACACTCACTATGTTCATTCATAACTGAAGCATAGTAAACCGTGTTTACTATGCTTCAGTTTGTGGATGAATAGGAAGACGCTCAGCAACGAGCACTATCCCATTCATTCACTGTCCTGTACAGCTGAGGCTGCAGAGAAAGACATGTGTGTTTGAGGTTTGGGGTGCACACCCTAATGCAATAGGCTGCGCACACCTATGGGTACATGGGACAGCAGACAGCAGTTAATAAACCAACACACCTTTTTTACATTTGTTAAAAGTAGGGCCTGAACCTTTGTTATTGTTGCCATTCACCACTTACCAACCGGAAGCTTTGCATCTTTAGGACCAGAGCACTTTTTGCAATTTGGCACTGCGTCGCTTTAAACATCAATTTTGACACTCTTTTGGAACCAATGACTTTGCCCGTGGCTGCTCATCACAGCTTGCCAGCGACATTGGAGTGTGATGGGTGCATGCCCCCTAGCAGCCCTTTGCAGATCGCCCCCTTTTTACGCAGATTTGCACACAGCAACCCGACTGCCGCTGTGAAAACACGACAGGCGGTCGGGAAGTGGTTAAAGTGTTGGGAAAGTGCACCCCCTCTCCCCTCAAAAAATCCCCAAAAACAAGGCCCATACAAGCCATCATCAGCTATTATGCTGCACATCATTGACCTTATGCATTTTCCTCTACTTACAGCTCACGAGCTGCCACGCTGCACCATTGGGAGCCTCAGCCGGGACATCCAGTGATGCCGTGTGGAGCTGGAGAAGATGGAGAGGGTGGCCCAGCAACATCAGAGGGCAGCACAGGAACTGCAGAGGTTGGGCCAGGAACAAGAGAGGGCAGCGCAGAACCTCCAGCAGCGACTGAGGGATGTTGGGGACATGCTGGCAAAATTCTGAATGTTCTTCCAATTGAGCTGGTGTGGTGGTCCCCATTTTAGGCCATGTTGGCCACATTAAAGGGGCTTCCAAAAAAGCATGTACTCCTTCGCATCAGGATTTGCCAAGTGTCATCTTTCTGTGTGGGCAAACCACCCCTTCCTCCAAACTAGAGTTTATAGGAGAATGGGGTTTTGCATTAGAGAAATGTGTGAGCTGATCCCATCATGGGTTCCAAGCTGGCACATTTTGAGGGTAGCCACGTGTCAGCTTGGAACCACTGATGTGGTGCACTCACACATTTCTCAGATGCAACACCCCTTTCTCCAAGAAACTCCAGTTTGGAGGAAGGGGGGATTTGCCCACACAGAAAGATGACACTTGACAACCCCTGATGTGATGGAGTACATGCTTTTGTTTTGAGCCTTACCAGGTTTTCACGTTTTTCTATATTGTTTTTATATCTGTTTTTATATGTGTTTTTATATCTCTTTTTATATGTGCATTTAAAATGATGCTAAGCACATCATAATGTGCAAACAATATAAAGATATATTTGATACTAACAGTGTGTGACTTCTTCTTTACTTTATGTATGCCTGTGAGTTCCCTAAAGTTTAGGGCTTTAAACTGCAAATGTGCTCTTCTATGTGGTCAACACATATGTAGTTCATCTCTTAACATTTGAAAAAGTTGTTAATGCATCATGTTTTTGGTCTTCATGCATGGAATGCATGAATGCCAACAACATTTTGTGTTTGTGTATATGGAGCACAACCCCTGCACACCAAAATACATTTCAGAAGGTGAGATTTGTATCTCATGGAGAAATGAAGGTTAGATTTCTCTCTTGGAGCAAGAGCAACAATAAAGCACACATAGAACATCTATTTTCCACATGAAAAAACACACAGACAAGAGTAGTTAAAATGAAGTATCCATTTATAAAGATACGATTAATGATCTGGAATCATGTTTTGCCAGGACACAGCCCCTCTCCCCACAAAATACTCCATGTATTTTTGGCGCACTTCTCTGGCATTCTGGGTGGCCAAGGTAGCACGTCTAGTTTGAAGGTCCTCCATTGCATCGGACAGACGGCTTTCTGTGGATGGTGCTGTACTTGTGCCTGGCCGGGCTGCATCTGGGTCAGTGGGTCCACTTGTAAGGTAACTGGTGGCATTCCTGCGTAAATAATTGTGCAGGATGCAGCAGCAAAGCACAACACACGAAACGACGACGTAGGACGTGTTAATAAATGCGTCCTTACGGTGGTCAATGGAATGTTCACCTGGGTGACTGGGTCTACGTCGGGCCGGTCCGTGTTCATGTCGTGGTAGGTGTCTTTCGGCAGACAGGCTACGTTACCTCCTGGAAGTTTGATCTGCACGATGGAACCGGTGGGTCTTACGGTCTCTTCACGCGGTTTTTATGTACCTCATAAAACACCCCTCTCCCCGACACAGGACCGTTTTGTACTAAGGTCTAGTAATTAGCATAGAAATATTTACCTATGAAGTAAAATTGATGAGAACAGACACACAAAAAAGTACACCTTTTATCTACAAGATACACACGAAATAACAACGAGAACGAGGTTCTCTCTTTAGAT
>BLSH010324483.1:101868-113157 GCA_018402905.1 Glandirana rugosa | reverse complement strand
CAGAACCTGGATGATGGCTGAACATGTCTCGGGAATTATCACTCCAAGACCCTGGGGGGAGATGCCTGTGGTGAACTTGAGGTCCTGCCGGCTTCTTCCTGTCGCCAGGTATCTCAGGGTAGCAATGAGCCTTTGCTCAGGGGCGATAGCAAGGCGCATGCATGTGTCCGCCTTCTGAATATAGGGGGACACCAATGCCAAGAGGTGGCTAAAGCAGGGGTCCGTCATCCAGAGATAATTCCTGAAATCATCAGGATTATTCTCCTGGAGCTCCCTTACCAAAGCCATATGACCAAATTGATCACGGTTAAGCAACCAATTCTTGGTCCAGCAACTCCTCTCTCTCCTTCTCCTACGTTGGTTTCGGGTCCAAGCCTGAACTCCTAGGCCAACAGCAGCGAGATTTCTCTCTCGAGAAGGCAACATCGTTGACGAACGAGCGCCCAGAAACGAGCCAAAGAACGATCCAAAGAACGATCTGAAGAAGGATCTGAAAGTCGCGAATCAACACACACCAAACTTCAACTAACACGAGATTAGATGAAGGAGCCCAAAGGGTGGCGCTACGATACCAGCACTTCCTCTTTATACGCTCGTTCGCGTCATCACGTTCGGCCGGTCGCAAGTTGTATGTACGACCGTCGGGTGCACGTCAGTAGGCTACATACAACAGCCAACGTACGATTCAACACGGTCGTACGTGCGATCGTCGTCCCGTGTGTACGAGGCTTAAATGTTACCCTTTCTGTTTGGAAATAACACTGGAAACAATGTACTGATTACCTTATTCTAAACAGTACTTCCAGATTCAGATAAGCCCCCTGCAGATCCTTCTTGGGGGAGGGAATGTGATCTGGTATGGCTTAGGAGAGGGACAACAGACTTGTTACACCCTTTCCTGGCCACTCAGGATTTTTAGCACTATTGTTCATATTTCAGCAGTGCAGAGGAACTATCATGTCATTTAGTGGTTGTACTGCTACTGACGCTAAATTAAACACTTACAGCACTTGTTTGTTTACAAATGTCTGCCAGAGGTTCAGGCGAGTGAACTGACTAAACAGGCCGGTTTGTTCCTTCATTTTCACAGAACTGCAAACAGCTCATCCCTACTAATGCCCAGCACATGAGCAAACAACAAAAACTTATTGAAATCCCTCTAAATTTTGAATTTTAGTGTATTGGTCAGCTGTCATATCTATGACGGTCTACAATCCTCCAAGGTAATTCATTATTATGTGTTAATGATATACTGTCTACACAGCTAAATGCTTCTGGACTACCACAAACATGTCAAAATGTAGAGTTAGTGCTCAATCATCTGAACATTTAGTCATAAATATTTGCAAATATATTCCACAACACAACAATGCAGAGATTGATTGATTAAAATGGGCATTGATTCTCTAATTATGCTCCTGAGGGTAATGAACTTCTATTTTCCTTTGTTTATATTCCTTTTCAATCCACTTGTCATACTTTGATGTTATTTCCCTGTACAATTTGTGTAAATTGCTTGGAACAATGTTTGCAGTATGTGACTAACAAAATAGGGAATGATATTCATACATTCATTACTTGCTTAAAAAAGGTGTCAAATTGCCTAATTACATGTCTGATACAGTAATTAGGTGTCAGGTATCTTGATTAGCTTTCCACTGAAATGAACCAGCAAATATATGAACCTCTACAGAGAATGCAATGTATGGTATCTCCAGATTATCATAAAAATCAAGGTAAAGGCATAGAGCATGCACAGAGGAAAAGTGATATTGGAAGGCAAAAATATCTGGAAACAACAGATGGAAGCTACACACATACATGTAAAGAATGTGACATAAATAGATGTGTATTTCATAGTTTAATTCCACTTTGTTAAAATTACACACAACTATTATTCATTTCTATATGTCCCGATGTTCATGAACCCTTTAGTTACCTTTTTTTTCCAACAGTGCAGGCTATTGAGGGAGCTGTAGTTAAATATTGACACTTGCATTTTTCAGAGTGGTCTAAAGAATGGGACTGAGATAAGCCTACAGAAAAAGAAAAGGTAAAAATCCTATTCTGATTTATCTTTCAGCTTCTATGACTTTCAGGTCACAGTGAAAAAAAAGTGTATTCACAGGGCACTCTAGCATTGTGGTTACTCAGACAACCTCCAATATATACATTCATTTACAGTAAAAACATATTTACAAATCTTAACCCCGGCTGGCCCTTTAAGGGGTTTAGAATTCCGGGAGGTGGGGCAGAGTTTACAGCCATGATTGGCTGTCATGGCCGTCACATGATTGGAAAGCTCCCAATTAGCGGTAACCTTACTGGGAGTGCGGTCTCGGCACAGCTCTATTTGCACTAATGCACGCAAATATGCCACCTGCAGAGAGGCCACATATTTATGTGCGCTCAGCACCAAGAGCTTAATCTGTCATAATTTTAGTAGCCAAATAGATTTCCTGCGAGACAGCTGTGGAAGATTGAGCTCAGTACTGGAGCCATGTTACCACCAGCCAGTGAATAGAGGAGGGATCAGCCACAGACACCTACATGGGGGAGCAGTGAGAGCCTTCGGGCAGCGGTACCATTCTTACCTTATACTCTTCACCAAGGCGGATATTGCTACCCACGCTGCCCAGCTTAGCTTGCCATGAACACATGACGGCACTGTCACAATCCAGCCCTGAAAGCAGTCTGTATTGGAAAGCAGTTTGTGTGATTAATTGACTTTCATCAAATCCACCTCAACCAGCCATCCCAAAGGGTGGAGAAGGGCAGAGATTCATATAGATGAGAGGCCATTCATAATCTGGTTACACAGTACAGTTACTGAATGATGACCCATGCCTGCTGAAAGTTGGGATATTGGCATAACCTCTAAAAACATACATCTGGTTCACCTGTATGTGAAGTCTGGAGGCTAATGACTGATGTTGCCCTGCAGGAGTAAAATAGACATCCTTGGATATTATGCAACCACCCATCATTATAATTATAGGCCCTTGTCATACTGCAGCTGACAGTTTGTTAGCAATATGCACTTTTCTTCCAATATGTGTATAATCTAGCCAAGAGTCGCAGTACACGGAAGAGTCGGGGGTATAGGAGGTGTCATTGTTGCATATAGCCTACAATCAGCCCTATTAGGGACAAGTAGTGCATAGCAACCAAGAACCCCTACCGAGACCTCTTGAGTAGAGTTGAGTGAACACCTGGACATTCGGGTTCGGCCAATCTTTCCGGAAATGTTTGGGTTCGGTACCGAACGTCATCCGAACTTTACCTCGGACCCCGAACCCCATTGAATTCAATTGGGACCCGAACTTTTCGGCACAAAAATTACTGTAAAAAAGTCCTGGAAAGTGCTAGAGGGCTGCAAAAGGAAGAAAAATGGGAGATGTGATGTTATTAGATCTGCAATCTGTCCCTTAAGATCGTTCTGTAATGCAGGATGAGAGATCGTTCCGTAATGCAGGATGAGAGATCATTCTGTAATCAGATCGTTCTGTAATGCAGGATGAGAGATCGTTCTGTAATCAGATCTTTCTGTAATGCAGGATGAGATATTATAGATCTACAATCTGTCCCTCAAAGCAGTAGTAGTAATCTCTACCTAGTTATTATCACTGCAGCTCTGAGCTGGTGAATCGGGGAGGGTGAATTCTGACAAAGATTGCAGCTTCATAAACTGGCCATTTCTGTGTCAATCAGTGACAGCTTCTCTGTGTGTGGAGATAATGGGGGGAGAACATATTCTCCCCCATCATCTCTGTTTCATTAACCGAAAATGAACTGTGATCAGTGGCGATCCTTAGGATCACCGCTGATCACAGTTTCATAAACGGACACCTGAATGTAATAGCAGTCAGCTGGCCAGGAAGTGGGGTGATTTGTGTAGGTGACATAGGTCCTCAGTAGTGAAGAATCCAGCATGCTTGGGTTCCTTCCCTAGAGGTCAGTTTTCCAACTTGGGTCTGGCTGTGGTACAGGGTGTCCTAGGAGACTAGCCAGAGAGTCACGGAGCAAAGCATGGTGCTGGGGTTCCTGGAATACATAGCAGTGTTATGCTAAGTGAAGAATATAAATACGTGATCTGAAGAAATAGGGTGGTAAGTGTGATTAACATTGTCACTGGAAGAAGTGATGATTAATGGCTAGTGGAGTCTGATGCATGTTATGTGGCATGTTATGATTTTAGAAATATATTCTGTCCCTCATAACAACAACGGGAACATCTCCCTACACCAGTATGAGATGATTTTATAACGCTAATCTGTCCCTCACAGCACCAACAGGAACGTGTCCCTACTGCAGTATGAGATGATTTTAGAACGATAATCTGTCCCTCACAGCACCGACAGGAACCTCTCCCTACATCAGTCTGAGATGATTTTAGAACAATAATCTGTCCCTCACAGCAATGACAGGAACCTGTCCCTATTCCAGTATGAGATGATTTTACAATGCTAATGTGTCCCTCACAACACCACCAGGAACCTGTCCCTACTGCATTATGAGATGATTTTGGAACGATTATATGTTCCTCACAGCACCGAAAGGAAAATCTTCCTACTCCAGTATGATATGATTTTAGAACGATAATCTGTCCCTCACAGCACCGACAGGAACCTGTCCCTCCTGCAGTATGAGATGATTTTAGAATGATAATCTGTCCCTCACAGCACCAACAGGAACGTCTCCCTACTCCAGTATGAGATGATTTTAGAACAATAATCTGTTCCTCCCTGCACCGATTGGATTTAAGAACGACAATCTGTCCTTCACAGCACCGACAGGAACCTGTCCCTACTGCAGTATGAGATGATTTTAGAACGATAATCTGTCCCTCAAAGCACCGACAGGAACCTCTCCCTAGTCCAGTATGGGATGATTTTAGAACGCTAATCTGTCCTTCACAGCACCGACAGGAACCTGTCCCTACTGCAGTATGAGATGATTTTAGAACAATAATCCGTCTGTCACAGCACCGACAGGAACCTTTCCTTACACCAGTGTGAGATGATTTTAGAATGATAATCTATCCCTCACAGTACCAACAGGAACCGCTCCCTACACCAGTATGAGATGATTTTAGAACGCTAATCTGTTCCTCACAGCACCGATAGGATTTTAGAACGATATTCTGTCCCTCACAGCACCAACAGGAACCTCTTCCTACTCCAGTATAAGATGATTTTAGAACAATAATCTGTTCCTCACAGCATCGATAGGATTTTAGAATGATAATCTGTCCATCACAGCACCGACAGGAGCCTGTTGCTACTGCAGTATGAGATGATTTTCGAACAATAATCTGTCCCTCACAGTACCGACGGGAACCTCTCGCTACACCAATATGATTTGATTTTAGAACGCTAATCTTTCCCTCACAGCACCAACGGGAACCTCTCCCTACACCAATATGATTTGATTATAGAACGCTAATCTGTCCCTCACAGCACCGACAGGAACGTGTCCCTAGTGCAGTATAAGATGATTTTAGAACGATAATCTGTCCCTCACAGTACCGACAGGAACATCTCCCGACTCCAGTATGAGATGATTTTTGAACGATAATCTGTCCCTCACATCAATGACAGGAACCTCTTCCTACACCAGTATGTGATGATTTTAGAAAGATAATGTATCCCTCACAGCACCGACAGGAACCTGTCCCTACTGCAGTATAAGATAATTTTAAAACAATAATCTGTCCGTAACAGCACCGATAGGAACCTGTCCCTACTGCAGTATGAGATGATTTTAGAACAATAATCCGTCTCTCACAGCACCGACAGGAACCTCTCCTTACACCAGTGTGAGATGATTTTAGAACAATAATCTGTTCCTCAAAGCACCAATAGGATTTTAGAACGATAATCTGTCCCTCACAGCACCAACAGGAACCTGTCCCTACTGCAGTATGAGATGATTTTAGAATGATAATTTGTTGCCCATAGCACCGACAGGAACCTCTCCCTACTCCAGTATGAGATTATTCTAGAACGATAATCTGTCCCTCACAGCAATGACAGGAACCTGTCCCTACTCCAGTATGAGATGATTTTACAATGCTAATGTGTCCCTCACAACACCACCAGGAACCTGTCCCTACTGCATTATGAGATAATTTTGGAACGATTATATGTTCCTCACAGCACTGAAAGGAACCTCTTCCTACTCCAGTATGATATGATTTTAGAACGATAATCTGTCCCTCACAGCACCGACAGGAACCTGTCCCTCCTGCAGTATGAGATGATTTTAGAATGATAATCTGTCCCTCACAGCACCAACAGGAACCTCTCCCTACTCCAGTATGAGATGATTTTAGAACAATAATCTGTTCCTCACAGCACCGATTGGATTTTAGAACGATAATCTGTCCTTCACAGCACCGACAGGAACCTGTACCTACTGCAGTATGAGATGATTTTAGAACGATAATCTGTCCCTCAAAGCACCGACAGGAACCTCTCCCTAGTCCAGTATGGGATGATTTTAGAATGCTAATCTGTCCTTCACAGCACCGACAGGAACCTGTCCCTACTGCAGTATGAGATGATTTTAGAACAATAATCCGTCTCTCACAGCACCGACAGGAACCTCTCCTTACACCAGTGTGAGATGATTTTAGAACAATAATCTGTTCCTCACAGCACCGATAGGATTTTAGAATGATAATCTGTCCCTCACAGCACCAACAGGAACCTGTCCCTACTGCAGTATGAGATGATTTTAGAAGAATAATTTGTTCCCCATAGCACCGACAGGAACCTCTCCCTACTCCAGTATGAGATTATTCTAGAACCATAATCTGTTCCGCATAGCACCGACAAGAAACTGTCCATATTGCAGTATGAGATGATTTTAAAACGCTAATCTGTCCCTCACAGCACCAACAGAAACCTGTCCCTACACCAGTATGAGATGATTTTAGAACGATAATCTATCCCTCACAGTACCAACAGGAACCGCTCCCTACACCAGTATGAGATGATTTTAGAACGCTAATCTGTTCCTCACAGCACCGATAGGATTTTAGAACGATAATCTGTCCCTCACAGCACCAAGAGGAACCTCTTCCTACTCCAGTATAAGATGATTTTAGAACAATAATCTGTTCCTCACAGCATCGATAGGATTTTAGAACGATAATCTGTCCCTCACAGCACCGACAGGAACCTGTCCCTACTGCAGTATGAGATGATTTTAGAACAATAATCTGTCCCTCACAGCACCGACGGGAACCTTTCGCTACACCAATATGATTTGATTTTAGAACGCTAATCTGTCCCTCACAAGACCAACGGGAACCTCTCCCTACACCAATAGGATTTGATTATAGAACGCTAATCTGTCCCTCGCAGCACCGACAGGAACATCTCCCGACTCCAGTATGAGATGATTTTTGAACGATAATCTGTCCCTCACATCAATGACAGGAACCTCTTCCTACACCAGTATGTGATGATTTTAGAACGATAATTTATCCCTCACAGCACCGACAGGAACCTGTCCCTATTGCAGTATAAGATAATTTTAGAACGATAATCTGTCCCTCACAGCACCGATAGGAACCTGTCCTTACTGCAGTATGAGATGATTTTAGAACAATAATCCGTCTCTCACAGCACCGACAGGAACCTCTCCTTACACCAGTGTGAGATGATTTTAGAACAATAATCTGTTCCTCACAGCACCGATAATATTTTAGAACGATAATCTGTCCCTCACAGCACCAACAGGAACCTGTCCCTACTGCAGTATGAGATGATTTTAGAACGATAATTTGTTCCCCATAGCACCGACAGGAACCTCTCCCTACTCCAGTATGAGATTATTCTAGAACGATAATCTGTCCCTCACAGCAATGATAGGAACCTGTCACTACTCCAGTATGAGATGATTTTACAATGCTAATGTGTCCCTCGCAACACAACCAGGAACCTGTCCCTACTGCATTATGAGATGATTTTGGAACGATTATATGTTCCTCACAGAACTGAAAGGAATCTCTTCCTACTCCAGTACGATATGATTTTAGAACGATAATCTGTCCCTCACAGCACCGACAGGAACCTGTCCCTCCTGAAGTATGAGATGATTTTAGAATGATAATCTGTCCCTCACAGCACCAACAGGAACCTCTCCCTACTCCAGTATGAGATGATTTTAGAACAATAATCTGTTCCTCACAGCACCGATTGGATTTTAGAACGATAATCTGTCCTTCACAGCACCGACAGGAACCTGTCCCTACTGTAGTATGAGATGATTTTAGAACGATAATCTGTCCCTCGGAGCACCGACAGGAACCTCTCCATAGTCCAGTATGGGATGATTTTAGAACGCTAATCTGTCCTTCACAGCACCGACAGGAACCTGTCCCTACTACAGTATGAGATGATTTTAGAACAATAATCCGTCTCTCACAGCACTGACAGGAACCTCTCCATACACCAGTGTGAGATGATTTTAGAACAATAATCTGTTCCTCACAGCACCGATAGGATTTTAGAATGATAATCTGTCCCTCACAGCACCAGCAGGAACCTGTCCCTACTGCAGTATGAGATGATTTTAGAACAATAATTTGTTCCCCATAGCACCGACAGGAACCTCTCCCTACTCCAGTGTGAGATTATTCTAGAACCATAATCTGTCCCGCACAGCACCGACAGGAAACTGTCCCTATTGCAGTATGAGATGATTTTAAAATGCTAATCTGTCCCTCACAGCACCGACAGAAACCTGTCCCTACACCAGTATGAGATGATTTTAGAACGATAATCTATCCCTCACAGTACCAACAGGAACCGCTCCCTACACCAGTATGAGATGATTTTAGAACGCTAATCTGTTCCTCACAGCACCGATAGGATTTTAGAACGATAATCTGTCCCTCACAGCACCAACAGGAACTTCTCCCTACTCCAGTATAAGATGATTTTAGAACAATAATCTGTTCCTCACAGTATCGATAGGATTTTAGAACGATAATCTGTCCCTCACAGCACCGACAGGAACCTATCCCTACTGCAGTATGAGATGATTTTCGAACAATAGTCTGTCCCTCACAGCAACGACGGGAACCTCTCGCTACACCAATATGATTTGATTTTAGAACGCTAATCTGTCCCTCACAGGACCAATGGGAACCTCTCCCTACACCAATATGATTTGATTATAGAACGCTAATCTGTCCCTCACAGCACCGACAGGAACGTGTCCCTAGTGCAGTATGAGATGATTTTAGAACGATAATCTTTCCCTCACAGCACCGACAGGAACATCTCCCGACTCCAGTATGAGATGATTTTTGAACGCTAATCTGTTCCTCACATCAATGACAGGAACCTCTTCCTACACCAGTATGTGATGATTTTAGAACGATAATTTATCCCTCACAGCACCGACAGGAACCAGTCCCTACTGCAGTATAAGATGATTTTAGAATGATAATCTGATCCTAACAGCACCAACAGGAACCTCTCCCTACTCCAGTATAAGATGATTTTAGAACGATAATCTGTCCCTAACAGCACCGATAGGAACCTGGCCCTACTCCAGGATGAGATGATTTTAGTACGATAATCTGTTCCTCAAAGCACCGATAGGAACCTGTCCCTATTGTAGTATGAGATGATTTTAGAACGATAATCTGTCCCTCACAGCACCGACAGGAACCTGTCCCTACTGCAGTATGAGATGATTTTAGAACAATAGTCTGTCCCTCACAATACCGACGGGAACCTCTCGCTACACCAATATGATTTGATTTTAGAACGCTAATCTGTCCCTCACAGCACCGACAGGAACGTGTCCTTAGTGCAGTATGAGATGATTTTAGAACGATTATCTGTCCCTCACAGCACCGACAGGAAACTCTCCCTACTGCAGTATGAGATGATTTTAGAATGATAATCTGTCCCTCACAGCATCGATAGGATTTTAGAACGATAATCTATCCCTCACAGCACCGATAGGAACCTTTCCCTACGGCAGTATGAGATGATTTTAGAACGATAATCTGTCCCTCACAGCACCGACAGGAACCTGTCCTTACTGCAGTATAAGATGATTTTAGAACGATAATCTGTCCCTCACAGCACCAACAGGAGCCTGTCCCTTCTGCAGTATGAGATGATTTTAGAATGATTATCTGTCCCTCACAGCACCAAGAGGAACCTCTCCCTACTCCAGGATGAGATGATTTTAGAACGATAATATGTTCCTCAAAGCACCGATAGGAACCTGTCCCTACTGTAGTATGAGATGATTTTAGAACGATAATCTGTCCCTCACAGCACTGACAGGAACCTGTCCCTACTGCAGTATGAGATGATTTTAGAATAATAGTCTGTCCCTCACAGCACCGACGGGAACCTCTCGCTACACCAATATGATTTGATTTTAGAACGCTAATCTGTCCCTTACAGCAGCAACGGGAACCTCTCCCTACACCAATATGATTTGATTATAGAACGCTAATTTGTCCCTCACAGCACCGTCAGGAACGCGTCCCTAGTGCAGTATGAGATGATTTTAGAACGATAATCTGTCCCTCACAGCACCAACAGGAGCCTGTCCCTTCTGCAGTATGAGGTGATTTTAGAACGATTATCTGTCCCTCACAGCACCAAGAGTAACCTCTCCCTACTCCAGGATGAGATGATTTTAGAATGATAATCTGTTCCTCAAAGCACCGATAGGAACCTGTCCCTACTGTAGTATGAGATGATTATAGAACGCTAATCTGTCCCTCACAGCACCGACAGGAACGTGTCCCTAGTGCAGTATGAGATGATTTTAGAACGATAATCTGTCCCTCACAGCACCGACAGGAACATCTCCCGACTCCAGTATGAGATGATTTTTGAATAGAGTTGAGCGAACCCGGACTGTAAAGTTCGGGTCCGTACCAAACTTTGGGGTGTCCGGGACCCGGACCCGGACCCGGACTTTTCAAAAAAAGTCCGGTTTCGGGTCCGGGGTTCTGGTAATTTTAATGAAAAATCTTAAAAATGCTGTAAAAGCCTGTGGGGTTTCAAACCATGCCTGGGCTTGAAATGTCAGGCCCAAGCGAGTTGAGATAAGTTTTTAGTAGAGTATGACCTCAGCCCTCTACAAGGACAGCCACGACACTCCCTGTCTAATAGCAAGATTTTAGTAGAGTATGACGTGATCCCTGTGCAAGGACAGCCACGACACTCCCTGTCTAATCGCAAGATATTAGTAGAGTATGATGTCATCCCTGTCCAAGGATAGCCACGAAACTCCTTGTCT
>BLSH010324483.1:73177-97076 GCA_018402905.1 Glandirana rugosa | reverse complement strand
TCCAGTCCCTACTGCAGTATGAGATGATTTTAGAACGATAATCTGTCCCTCACATCACCGACAGCAACCTCTACCTACACCAGTATGAGATGATTTTGAACGATAATCTGTTCCTCAAAGCTCCGATAGGAAGCTGTCCCTACTGCAGTTTGAGATGATTTTAGAACGATAATCTGTCCCTCACAGCACCAACTAGAACCTTTCCCTACTGCAGTATGAGATGATTTTAGAATGATAATCTGTCTCTCACATTACCAATATGAACCTGTCCCTACTGCAGTATGAGATGATTTTAGAACGATAATCTGTCCTTCACAGCACCAACAGGAACCTGTCCCTACTGCAGTATGAGATGATTTTAGAACGATTATCTGTCCCTCACAGCACCAAGAGCAAGCTCTCCTTACTCCAGGATGAGATGATTTTAGAACGATAATCTGTCCCTCACAGCACCGACAGTAACCTGTCCCTACTGCATCATGATATGATTTTAGAATGATAATCTGTCCCTCACAGCACTGACAGGAACCTCTCCCTACTCCAGTATGATCTGATTTTAGAACGCTAATCTGTCCCTTACAGCACCGACAGGAAACTGTCTCTACTCCAGTATGAGATGATTTTTGAACGCTAATCTGTCCCTCACAGCACCAACAGGAACCTTTCCCTACTCCAGTATAAGATTGAATTACAATCTGTCCCTCACAGCACCAACAGGAACCTCTCCCTACTCCAGTATGATATGATTTTAGAACGCTAATCTGTCCCTTACAGCACCGACAGGAAACTGTCTCTACTCCAGTATGAGATGATTTTTGAACGCTAATCTGTCCCTCACAGCACTAACAGGAGCCTTTCCCTACTCCAGTATAAGATTGAATTACAATCTGTCCCTCACAGCACCGACAGGAACCTCTCCCTACTGCAGTATGAGATGATTTTAGAATGATAATCTGTCCCTCACAGCACCAACAGGAACCTCTCCCTAATGCAGCATGAGATTGAACGATAATCTGTCCCTCACATCACCGACAGGAACCTCTACCTACATCAGTATGAGATGATTTTAGAACGATAATCTGTCCCTCACAGCACCGATTGGAACCTGTCCTTACTGCAGTATGAGATGATTTTAGAACGATAATCTGTCCCTCACAGCAGCAACAGGAACCTGTTCTTACTGCAGTGTTAGATGATTTTAGAACGATAATCTGTCCCTCACAGCACCTACAGGAACCTGTCCCTACTGCAGTATGAGATGATTTTAGAACGATTATCTGTCCCTCACAGCACCAAGAGGAACCTCTACCTACTCCAGGATGAGATGATTTTAGAACGATAATCTGTTCCTCAAAGCACCGATAGGAACCTGTCCTCACTGCAGTATGAGATGATTTTAGAACGATAATCTGTCTCTCACAGCACCGACAGGAACCTCTCCCTATTCCAGTATGAGATGATTTTTGAACGATAATCTGTCCCTCACATCAATGACAGGAACCTCTTCCTATACCAGTATGTGATCATTTTAGAACGATAATCTGTCCCTCACAGCACCGACAGGAACCTGTCACTACTGCAATATGAGATGATTTTAGAACCATAATCTGTCCCTCACAGCACTGACAGGAAACTCTCACTACTCCATTATGAGGTGATTTTAGAACGATAAACTGTCCCTCACAGCACCGACAAGAACCTGTCCCTACTGCAGTATGAGATTATTTTAGAATTATATTTGGTCTCTCACAGCACCGACGGGAACATCTCCCTACACCAGTATGAGATGATTTTAGAATGCTAATCTGTCCCTCACAGCATTGACAGGAGTGTGTCCCTACAGCAGTATGAGATGATTTTAGAACGAGAATCTGTCCCTCACAGAATCGACAGGATCCTCTCCCTACACCAGTCTGAGATGATTTTAGAACAATAATATGTTTCTCACAGCATTTACAGGAACCTGTGCCTACTGCAGTATCAGATGATTTTAGAACAATAATCTGTCCCTCACAGCACCGACAGGAAACTGTCATTACTGCAGTAAGAGGTGATTTTAAAATGATAATTTGTCCCTCACAGCACCGACAGGAACCTGTCCCTACTGCAGTATGAGATGATTTTAGAACGCTAATCTGTCCCTCATAGCACCAACGGGAACCTCTCCCTACACCAATATGATATGATTTTAGAACGCTAATCTGTCCCACACAGCACCGACAGGAACGTGTCCCTACTCCAGTATGAGATGATTTTTGAACGATAATCTGTCCCTCACATCAATGACAGGAACCTCTTCCTACACCAGTATGTGATGACTTTAGAATGATAATCTGTCCCTCACAGCACCAACAGGAACCTGTCCCTACTGCAGTATGAGATGATTTTAGAACGATTATCTGTCCCTCACAGCACCAAGAGCAAGCTCTCCTTACTCCAGGATGAGATGATTTTAGAACGATAATCTGTCCCTCACAGCACCGACAGTAACCTGTCCCTACTGCAGTATGATATGATTTTAGAATGATAATCTGTCCCTCACAGCACCGACAGGAACCTCTCCCTACTCCAGTATGATATGATTTTAGAACGCTAATCTGTCCCTTACAGCACCGACAGGAAACTGTCTCTACTCCAGTATGAGATGATTTTTGAATGCTAATCTGTCCCTCACAGCACCGACAGGAACCTCTCCCTACTCCAGTATGAGATGATTTTAGAATGATAATCTGTCCCTCACAGCACCAACAGGAACCTGTCCCTACTGCAGTATGAGATGATTTTAGAACGATAATCTGTCCCTCACAGCAATGACAGGAACCTGTCCCTACTCCAGTATGAGATGATTTTTGAACGATAATCTGTCCCTCACATCACCGACAGGAACCTCTCCCTCCACCAATATGATATGATTTTAGAGCGCTAATCTGTCCCTCGCAGCACCGACAGGAACCTGTCCCTACTGCAGTATGAGATGATTTTAGATTGATAATCTGTCCCTCACAGCACCGACAGGTACCTCTCCCTACTCCAATATGAGATGATTTTTGAAAGATAATCTGTCCCTCAAATCAACGACAGGAACCTCTTCCTACACGAGTATGTGATGACTTTAGAACGATAATCTGTCCCTCAAAGCACCGACAGGAACCAGTCCCTACTGCAGTATGAGATGATTTTAGAACATTAATCTGTCCCTCACAGCACTGACAGGAACCTCTCACTACTCCAGAGTGAGATGATTTTAGAACAATAAACTGTCCCACACAGCACCGACAGTAACCTGTCCCTACACCAGTATGAGATGATTTTATAACGCTAATCTGTCCCTCACAGCACCGACAGGAACCAGTCCCTACTGCAGTATGAGATGATTTTAGAACATTAATCTGTCCCTCACAGCACCGACAGGAACCTCTCCCTACACCAGTCTCAGATGGTTTTAGAACAATAATCTGTTTCTCACAGCATTTACAGGAACCTGTCCCTACTGCAGTATGAAATGATTTTAGAACAATAATCTGTCCCTCACAGCACTGACAGGAACCTGTCCCTACTGCAGTATGAGATGATTTTAGAACAATTATCTGTCCCTCAGAGCACTGACAGGAACCTCTCCCTACAACAGTATGAGATGATTTTAAAACGCTAATCTGTCCCTCACAGCACCGACAGGAACCTGTCCCTACTGCAGTATGAGATGATTTTAGAACGATAATCTGTCCCTCAGAGCACCGACGGGAACCTCTCCCTACACCAATATGATATGATTTTAGAACGCTAATCTGTCCCTCACAGCACCGACAGAAACATGTCCCTACTGCAGTATGAGATGATTTTATAACGATAATCTGTCCCTCGCAGCATCGACAGGAACATCTCCCCACACCAGTATGAGATGATTTTAGTATGCTAATCTTTCCCTCACAGCACCGCCCGGAACATGTGTTTAGTACTTCAGTATGGGATGATTTTAGAACGATAATCTGTCCCTCACAGAACTGACAGGATCCTCTAACTACTCCAGTATGAGATGATTTTAGAATGATAATCTGTCCCTCACAGCACTGACAGGAACCTCTCCCTACACCAGTATGAGATGATTTTAGAACGATAATCTGTCCCTCACAGCACCTCCAGGAGCCTGTCCCTAATGCGGTATGAGATGATTTTAGAACGATAATCTGTCCCTCACAGCACCCACAGGAACCTCTCCCTACTCCAGTATGAGATGATTTTAGAACGATAATCTGTCCCTCAGAGCACCGACAGGAACCTCTCCCTACTCCAGTATGAGATGATTTTAGAACGATAATTTGTCCCTCACAGCACCGACAGTAACCTGTCCCCACTGCAGTATGAGATGATTTTAGAACACCAATCTGTCCCCCACAGCACCGCCAGGAACCTGACCCTACTCCAGTATGAGATGATTTTAGAACGCTAATCTGTCCCTCACAGCACCGACAAGAACCTCTCCCTACTGCATTATCAGATGATTTTAGAACGATAATTTGTCCCTCACAGCACCGACAGTAACCTGTCCCCACTGCAGTATGAGATGATTATAGAATACTAATCTATCCCTCGCAGCACCGCCAGGAACCTGTCCTACTCCATTATGAGATGATTTTAGAACGCTAATCTGTCCCTCACAGCACCGACAGGAACCAGTCCCTACTGCAGTATGAGATGATTTTAGAACATTAATCTGTCCCTCACAGCACCGACAGGAACCTCTCCTTACACCAGTCTCAGATGGTTTTAGAACAATAATCTGTTTCTCACAGCATTTACAGGAACCTGTCCCTACTGCAGTATGAAATGATTTTAGAACAATAATCTGTCCCTCACAGCACCGACAGTAACCTGTCCCTTCTGCAGTATGAGATGATTTTAGAACAATTATCTGTCCCTCACAGCACCAAGGGGAACCTCTACCTACTCCAGGATGAGATGATTTTAGAATGATAATCTGTTCCTCAAAGCACCGATAGGAACCTGTCCTCACTGCAGTATGAGATGATTTTAGAACGATAATCTGTCTCTCACAGCACCGACAGGAACCTCTCCCTATTCCAGTATGAGATGATTTTTGAACGATAAGCTGTCCCTCACATCAATGACAGGAACCTCTTCCTACACCAGTATGTGATCATTTTAGAACGCTAATCTGTCCCTCACAGCACCGACAGGAACCTAGGTTCCTGTAAATGCTGTGAGAAACAGATTATTGTTCTAAAATCATGCTGTGTTCTACTTCAGTATGAGATGATTTTAGAACGATAACCTGTCCCTCACAACACCGACAGGATCCTGTCCCTACTCCAGTATGAGATGATTTTGGAACAATTATCTGTCCCTCACAGCACCGACATTAACCAGTCCCTACTGCAGTATGAGTTGATTTTAGAACAATAATCTGTCCCTCACAGCACTGACAGGAACTCTCACTCCTCCAGTATGAGATGATTTTAGAACGCTAATCTGTCCCTCTCAGCACCGACAGGAACTTGTCCCTACTGCAGTATGAAATGATATTAGAACTCTAATCTGTCCCTCACAGCACCGACGAGAACATCTCCCTACACCAGTATGAGATGATTTTAGAACGCTAATCTGTCCCTCACAGCACCAACAGGAACATGTACCTACTGCATTATGAGATGATTTTAGAACGATAATCTGTCCCTCACAGCACCGACTGGAACCTATCCCTACTGCAGTATGAGATGATTTTAGAACGATAATCTGTCCCTCAAAGCACCGACAGGAACCTCTCCCTACACCAGTCTGAGATGATTTTAGAACAATAATCTTTTTCTCACAGCATTTAGAGGAACCTGTCCGTACTGCAGTATGAGATGATTTTAGAACAATAATCTGTCCCTCACAGCACCGACAGGAACCTGTCCCTACTGCAGTATGAGATGATTTTAAAACGATAATTTGTCCTCACAGCACCGACAGGAACCTCTCCCTACTTCAGTATGAGATGATTTTAGAACGATAATCTGTCCCTCAGAGCACCGACGGGAACCTCTCCCTACACCAATATGATATGATTTTAGAATGCTAATCTGTCCCTCACAGCACCGACAGAAACATGTCCCTACTGCAGTATGAGATGATTTTATAACGATAATCTGTCCCTCACAGCACCGACAGGAACCTCTCCCTACTTCAGTATGAGATGATTTTAGAACGATAATCTGTCCCTCACAGCACCTCCAGGAGCCTGTCCCTAATGCGGTATGAGATGATTTTAGAACGATAATCTGTCCCTCACAGCACCCACAGGAACCTCTCCCTACTCCAGTATGAGATGATTTTAGAACGATAATCTGTCCCTCAGAGCACCGACAGGAACCTCTCCCTACTCCAGTATGAGATGATTTTAGAACGATAATTTGTCCCTCACAGCACCGACAGTAACCTGTCCCCACTGCAGTATGAGATGATTTTAGAACACCAATCTGTCCCCCACAGCACCGCCAGGAACCTGACCCTACTCCAGTATGAGATGATTTTAGAACGCTAATCTGTCCCTCACAGCACCGACAAGAACCTCTCCCTACTGCATTATCAGATGATATTAGAACGCTAATCTGTCCCTCACAGCACCGACAGTAACCTGTCCCCACTGCAGTATGAGATGATTATAGAATACTAATCTGTCCCTCGCAGCACCGCCAGGAACCTGTCCTACTCCATTATGAGATGATTTTAGAACGCTAATCTGTCCCTCACAGCACCGACAGGAACCTGTCCCTACTGCAGTATTAGATGATATTAGAACGCTAATCTTTCCCTCACAGCACCAGGAACCAGTAGCTAACGCAGTATCAGATGATATTAGAATGCTAATCTTTCCCTCACAGCACCAGGAACCTTTCCCTAATGCAGTATCAGATGCTATTAGAACGCTAATCTTTCCCTCACAGCACCAGGAACCTGTACCTAATGCAGTATCAGATGATATTAGAAATCTAATCTTTCCCTCACAGCATCAGGAACCTGTACCTACTCCAGTATCAGATGGTTTTAGAATGCTAATCTTTCCCTCACAGCACCGCCAGGAACCTGTCTCTAATGCAGGATGAGATGATATTAGAATGCTAATCTTTCCCTCACAGCACCAGGAACCTGTACCTACTCCAGTATGTGATGATTTTAGAACGATAATCTGTCCCTCACAGCACCAATAGGAACCTCTCCCTACACCAGTATGAGATGATTTTAGAACGCTAATCTGTCCCTCACAGCACCTCCAGGAACCTGTCCCTAATGCGGTATGAGATGATTTTAGAATGATAATCTGTCCCTCACAGCACCGACAGGAACCTCTCACTACTCCAGTATGAGATGATTTCAGAACGATAATCTGTCCCTCACAGCACAGAAAATGTAACCTGTCCCCACTGCAGTATGAGATGATTTTAGAACACTAATCTGTCCCTCACAGCACCGCCAGGAACCTGTCCCTACTCCAGTATGAGATGATTTTAGAACGCTAATCTGTCCCTCACAGCACCGACAGGAACCTGTCCCTACTGCATTATCAGATGATATTAGAACGCTAATCTGTCCCTCACAGCACCGACAGTAACCTGTCCCCACTGCAGTATGAGATGATTTTAGAACGCTAATCTGTCCCTCACAGCACCGCCGGGAACCTGTCCCTACTCCAGTATGAGATGATTTTAGAACGCTAATCTGTCCCTCACAGCACCGACAGGAACCTGTCCCTACTGCAGTATTAGATGATATTAGAACGCTAATATTTGCCTCACAGCACCAGGAACCGGTAGCTAACGCAGTATCAGATGATATTAGAATGCTAATCTTTCCCTCACAGCCCCAGGAACCTTTCCTAATGCAGTATCAGATGCTATTAGAATGCTAATCTTTCCCTCACAGCTCCAGGAACCTGTACCTAATGCAGTATCAGAAGATATTAGAAATCTAATCTTTCCCTCACAGCACCAGGTACCTGTACCTACTCCAGTATCAGATGGTTTTAGAACGCTAATCTTTCCCTCACAGCACCGCCAGGAACCTGTCTCTAATGCAGGATGAGATGATATTAGAACGCTTATCTTTCCCTCACAGCACCAGGAACCTGTACCTACTCCAGTAGGAGATGATATTAGAATGCTAATCTCTCCCTAACAGTGGTGGCAGCATCCTCTCCCAACTCCAGTACAAGACGATGTGACAGGCGACACTACATGACTCCAGCTCATATAAAGGCTGGGTCACATGATGCACTGGCCAATCACAGCCATGTCATTAGTAGGCATGGCTGCTGTGGCTTCTAAGGGCAAAAAAGTGAAACGCTTGTTGATTAGCTGCCCAAATATCGAACCCGATCCCAGACTTTTTTTGAAATGTCCAGGATCGGGTTCGGGGCACGGACACCCTAAAGTCCGGTACGGACCCGAACTTTACAGTCCGGGTTCGCTCAACTCTAAACATAAGGCCTCCCTGGATTGCCCCTGGATTGCGCCATTTTGGATACTGAGATCATGGATGTTAATAAACAACTTAATAAAAATAGGTCAGCCCGGGGCCCTGACGGCTTGTCAGCCCCTTACTATAAAACGTTCGCCGCCACTCTGGTTCCTCATATGAATACGTTTTTTAACTCAAAAGTATCGGGGACACCAATAAACTCTGACTTAAACACGGCATTTATCACTGTGATTCCAAAACCAGACAAGAACCCAGAAGAAGTGGGGAATTATAGACCCATTTCTCTTATTAATAACAACCTCAAAATTTTAAAGTACTAGCAAATTTCTTAGCTTCTTTCATTGACCTATATATACACAACCCCTCTAATCTTTGTGATTGCCATTGAGACCCTAGCAATCACAATCTGGAAGAATCCCAATATCACAATGGTAGCCTGTGGAACCTGAGTCCACAAATGTGCTTTATTTGCGGATGATATGCTCCTTTTCCTCACTGCCCCAATTACGTCTCTCCCCAACCTCTGCCAGACTTTGGAGACTTTCTCTCACCTATCTGGCCTAAAAGTAAATTATGAAAAATCACAAGCTATGAATATCTCTCTCACACAAGGGACGCCCCTGACTCAAAGTGAGTCTTTCAAATTCTCTTGGAGTGACTCAAACATCAAATATCTGGGCATCTATTTGACACCTAGGTTTGAAGATATTTATTCTCACAATTATCCACCTATGTTACATAAACCGGAATCAGATATTAAAGACTGGGCTAAGCAGAGCCTGACATGGTTTGGACGCATTAACGCAATCAAAATGACCTTACTCCCTAGAATTTTATATCTGTTTAGATCCCTACCTATTCAGATCAGGAGAGACCATCTTAGGTCTCTAAAAAGCAAAATACTCAAATTTATTTGGGGGGGAACTGGATACAGGATTAAGCAACAAACACTATTCTTCTCTAGGAAGAGAGGAGGTCTGGGGGTGCCTCATCTCTTTAAATACGTTTATGCAGCAAGACTATCCCAACTCTCCACAGTATACTCCAAAGTGGAAAAACCAGAGTGGGTTCAAATAGAGCGCCAAGCAGTACCGACTTTTACACTTGACTACCTACTTTGGTGTAATCCCAAAAATTGCCCAGCTATCCTCTCTCCAACGCTCTCCATTTCTTTCTCCCTATGGGATCAATTAAAGAAAATTCCAACCATTGTCTCCGCTACTCTCCCTCTAGCACATATTTTTAATAATCCGGAATTCCTGCCAGGTGAAAATATCAAAACTTTTCAATGGTGGCTAGATAAAGGCCTACACAGGATAGGACACTTCTTCACACCCACAGGCCCAATCTCCCTAGCCTACTGTGTAAATAAATTAGACCTTCCGAACTCTGAAAGGTTTAGATTTAGACAAATTAGACACTTCTTCCATAGTATTCGGAAGGATAAACCCAACCCCCCCCCTTTTGACAGACTATGAAATTTGGTGTGTCTCTGCCATTGTGCAGAAGGGGGGCATATCGATCATCTATGCATCACTCATCAATCAAAAAACGAAATCCCACTATATGCTGGCCTGGGAGGAAGAAACTTGGCATAATGGCATGACCGCGGCCTATAAAGTAATTCTTAACACCTCCCTAATATAAGAGAATGTAAAAGTCTTAGGCCGTTGGTACATAACCCCATCTAGGTTAGCTTGCATATACCCTACGGCAGACCCTCTTTGCTTCAGGGGATGCTAACTGAGAGGCACTATGAGCCACATCTGGTGGGAATGCCCTAGGATTAGACCTCTGTAGAAAAAAAAAAATTAATATATAGAGTGACTAACTTTAAAATTCCCAGAACTCCAGCAGTTGCACTACTAATCACTATACAAAGCAGATGACAGGTAAGGTATTATCTTATTAGATACATTGGCTTGTGCCACTCACCTAGGAAGGTGCCCCTCAACTTAACCAAAATTACATAAGTATACAGCAAGGATGTCCTTGTGAGAGCCACAAAGGAACAAGAGGTTAATTAGTGAGGGACGGGCAATACACACCAATTGATAAAAATATATAATAAATCACTTTAATTATTCCATAAATGAAAAATTACAATACTTTAATAAATATGATACTAGTTTATAAAAAGGTTACATTATTGTCCTTGATCCCCTTTCCCAAACAATGCAGTGCAGGACTATGCATATGAAGTGGAGCCGCTGTGGTCCGCACTCCTGGCGTGTCTAATTCCGGGATGCTGGAGGCGCTAGGGATACCGTATGTAGTACTGCGGTGCACGCCTCATTGTGGATTCTGAGCCGATCAAATGCCAGGGTTCTCCGTCTCGCTTCCAGTCTGTACACCGCAGTTACTTCAATACCAGAGTCTTCTGGAAGGACATTTATTATTCCCTCTCTTCTTACAGGATGGTAGTGTACTAGTCCATAGGAATCTTCTGTGCGTCCGGACGCTGTTTTTATTTGTCTTGTTCCCCCATATGTGTGTGTTTCATGGTGTGTCATCTGTGTAGCCCAGGAGACCTTTGGACTCCATACGGGTGTTGTAGTGTAACCTTTTTATACACTAGTATCAATTTTATTAAAGTATTGTAATTTTTCATTTATGGAATAATTAAAGTGATTTATTATATATTTTTATCAATTGGTGTGTATTGCCCGTCCCTCACTAATTAACCTCTTGGTCCTTTGTGGCTCTCACAAGGACATCCTTGCTTTATAGTTGCACTACTAAACTCACATATTCCGAGCATCGCTCAGATTGATTCACTTTATCTTGCTAAGCACTAAGATCGCCATAGCTAAATCCTGGAGGAAACCCCACACCTCTATGAAAGCTGTGATCAGAAAGGTTACTTGGATCAGGTCGCAGGAAAAACTAGCAAGTGGACTCACAGATTCCTCCAAAAAATGTGAAGCTACCTGGGAACCTTGGGCCTCATACATAGGCATTCCCCTATTTCTGGGAATGGCCATCACCAACCACCGTCAGTCCTCTGTGTGACCACGTCTTCTCATATGATAAGGTATTGGCTCTCCCTTCTCTCTCCCTATTCTCTTTTCCCTATTTGCTCTTCTCTTTTCTTGCTATTGATGTATTAATGTGACTTTTAGATTGTCATTACAGGTCATAACACTGATAAGGCCCCTTGGGAGGGGAACCTCATTCAGTTTTATGGGTTTTTTTTTATTAATGACGAGGGATCTGATTATGGTTGATGAGAGGAGTTAATCTCCAGGGTCCTGACAGAAGAGATGTGGTCCTTTCCCGAGGCTGGTGGGCGGGACTTTTCCTCCGACACAGCTAGTACCCAATTGGGGTGTTGGGGGAGGGGTAGCCACTGTCCCTCTGATGAGAAGGTCCTATTAGCAGGGGTGGGACCTTGAGTCCACAAATTTAGAGGCTTAGGTACCAGGACCTCCTACAAAAGCTCCAGGCAGGACCATAACAATGGCTCATTTCTTCAATCAAAATTTGTATATGATGTATTATTCTCACCAGTATCTTTTGCACTGTTGGGATTCACCCGGCTCGATGGACTAATCAATCTCTCGTCTAACCCCTCCTAAGATAAGTTTTGTACCTATCTGATGTCTGTAATGATAAACGGCATATTGTTATATTTTTGAATCTGTCAATAAAAATTTTTTTAAGAAAATGTTCTGTCCAGGTGGGAACGCAGGGTTGTTGAAAAGGTGACTGAGTGGCGCTATCCTAGAAATTAGAGCAGCGCGTTTATGTAGTTTGTCCGCCAGTGTTAGAGAGTGGGAGAGAGATGGGGAGAGTACAGCAGGCCTAGATTTAGGGGGACACCAAAGGAGGAAATTTAGTGTAAAGGAGGGAACAGATTGTCTCTCTATCATAAGCCAATCAGGCTTAGGGCCTCTTGAATATACTACTGAGATTTGAGTCAGGTAATACCACCCCAATCTCGGTACGCCCAACCCCCCCCGATCTCTCCGTCGATAAAGGATTTCTTTAGTGCAGCGGTAACCCTTTTTGCCCCAAATGAAGGCGTTAATTTTGGATTGCAGCACCGCAAGCAAAGACTCAGTGAGGGGGATCGGTATAGAGTGGAATAAATATAATAGCCTCGGAAGAAGGGTCATCTTAATTGCGTTTATTCTCCCCAACCAGGATAGACCACAACACAGTAAAGGAAAGAGAGGCTGGTCTGCTCAGGTGTGCCATGTCAGCAGACGCCGAGGCGCTCTGGTGCAGGTCTGGAAAGCCGCCAATCCTGGAACATGGATACTTCAAAAGAAATGGACCGCACTCCAGCATCCAAGGCAAATAACTGGTTTATTGTGAGCCCAAAGTGAATTACAGTCAGGCAGACAGCTTGCTGTTTTGTCTGCCTGACTGTAATTCAGTTTTGAAGTATCCAGGATAGACCACACCCCGTCCACCTTCTGAGCTCCTCAGTTAACTTTTTAAACATTGGGGAGTATCAGTAAAAAGCCTGTCTATTCTGCACAATAAGTTGATGCCTAAGTAAGGGATCTTATTTTAGCCCCAGGTAATTGGGAAATTATTTTGAAGTTGTTCTAAGGTTTTAGGAGGAATGGAGATATTAAGTGTGGACGATTTGTTAAGGTTAACCTCGAGTCCCGATATCAGACCAAATTCACTAAGCACTTTAATAAGGTTGGGAGTAGATATTAAGGGGGCCGTGAGGAATAGTAACAAATCATCTGCAAACAACACGCACTTATGTTCTTGGGGTCCACAGGTCACTCCCCTGATATCAGGATGCGATCTGGTAGCAATTGCCAAGGACTCAATGGCAATCGCAAATATCAGGGGGGACAAGGGGCAGCCTTGTCTGGTCCCCCTCCTGATCTCCAGCTAATCCGAGTAATGTCACAAAAGGTGGATTTGGGCTGTGGGGTAGGAGTATAAGGCGCATAAAGTACCCAAAAAGTTAGGGCCGAAACCCCAATGCGCGAGGACTTCAAACATATAGTTCCAGTTTACTGAATCTAATGCTTTCTGCAAATCAATAAAAAGTAGAAAGCCCTCTTGAGGGGAGCCTCAGTCCCACTGTGATTGTAGATGGAAAAAATATCAATCGCCCTTCTGGTCTGGTCAGGTCCTTGTCTCCCCGGGATGAATCCTACTTGATATTTGTGTATGTAATTAGGTACAAAGTTAGACGGTCTGTTTGCATAGATTTTTGTCAAAATTTTAAGGTCATTGTTAATAAGTGAAATGGGTCTGTAGTTGCTACCCTCTGTTGCATTTTTCCCTGGCTTGGGAATTACAGATATAAAGGCCGTATTTAAATCCTTGCTAATTGCTACCCCATCCTGGAGAGAGTTAAACATGCGCGCTAAGTATGGAGCCACAGCTTGACCAATTTTATATAATATATGACCGTGAAGCCATCACGGTCAGGGGTAGAGTTGGTTTTAAGACCTTTAATGGTATCTAAAATTTCTTCTGGGGTGATGGGAAGTTCTAGTTCTGCTACATGGTCTTGCGACAGTTTGGGGAGCGTGAAGTCTTGTACAAAGTCCCCCAGGTTGTGTGGAGGGATTGACTTAGTTTCCTTATAAAGATGCACATAGAACTCATGAAAGGTTTTTAATATTTTGATGGGGTTCTGGGTTAAGTCTCCTCCCTCCGTTTTAATCTTAGGGAACATTTCAGTGCGTGTTTTAGGACTCAACTTGGCTGCTAATCTTGAACCTATTCGGTCTCTCTGGGAGTAGAACTTCCAACGTAATTGTTTATCTGCAATCGTGGTTAGAGCCAGGTTAAGTTGGGTTCTCGCATTTTCCAGACGTGACAAAGTGTCTGAATTTGGGTGTTTCTTATGTGCTTTACTCAGGGAAAGGAAATTCTCATTTAATTTGTGAACATCTTCACAGCGTTGGCGTTTCAATTGGGACAAGATCTGTATCAGTTTCCCTCGCAGGACAGTTTTGTGTGCTGCCCAGAGGATGGAAGGAGACACAGTTCAGTCATCATTTTCAAAAAAATAATCCTTAATAGATTTTTCTATCAGAGTACAGTAAGTAGGATTTGTTAAAAGAGATTCATTAATGCACCATTTTTGCGGACCTTCATATCTCTTGGGGAGCCTCAGTGTGAGGGTAACCGCCGAATGATCCGAGAGGGGGGTGTCTCGAATTCTTGCTGGAGTTGCCAAGGGCACTACTTTGATGGCTAGAAAGATGTGGTCTATCCTGAAATAAATGTTATGTGGGGTCAAAAAATGTGTAAAATCTTTTGAGTGGGGGTTCAATTCCCTCCAGATATCAATTAACCCTTGCTCATATAGTGTTTGTGCTATTTTCAGACTTTGCCTAGGGGGCTTTTTATTTTTCGTGGTATTCCGCTGACTTTTATTGAGTGAGAGATCAAGGGGGACATTTGTGTCACCGCCCAGGATCACTGATTCATGAAAGTGAGGGGAAAGGGTCTGTAGTAGATGGTCCATAAACTTCTTTTGGCCTTTATTAGGTGCATAATACGAAACAAACGTAAATGCTTGACCCCCTATTGTGCCTGATACCAGTATACAGCGCCCTCCAGGATCCCTAATTATTTTATCATGCGAGAAGTGTAGGTGTCTTGCCAGGCAGATGGCTACACCTTTTGTTTTATTAGTGGCATTAGAAAGAAAAATTGAGTAAAGTTTTTATGGATAAAGGTGGGATTGTAGGTAGCTGCAAAGTGAGTCTCCTGCAACAGGATGACCTCTGTCTTTAAAGAGTGATAGAAATTAAAAAGCTTTTTACACTTAATTGGTGAGTTTATCCCCTGGACTTTGTGGGAGAGAATGTGCAAATTTGGGATGTTATATGCGAGACTGTTCATGGACCAGAGAGGGAGGAAAGCGCTAGACGAATAGATCTTACCATAAAGTCAAAAGACTGCAGCAGCCCTCGGACCTTCCTGCATAAATGGTTGATTCGCCTGGCCGTGTGAGGATCTTTAATTAATGAAGAATATCTCTGTTGCGAAGAGGAAGGGCTCTGGGAAATTAGAAAGAGAGAAAAGATAAAGAAGAGAAATACACATGAATATGTAACTTGAGACAAACAATAAAAAAATCCAACATTAGCAGAAATAATAATATTCGGTGGGAGCCGGAGGGGTCTCAGCCCCTCCTGCACCAAGAGCACTTGTGTGCGAAGTTCCCTTAATAGGGAAACACCAACTCTGCTCCGAGAGGGATCCAAGGTTCCCCCGAAGTTGGATGGAGGAGCATTGCAGCCGCTCCAGAGAAACCATCTTAAATAAAGTGTAACCAATAATATAAAAACAAGAAATGAGCACCCAGTTCCGCAGTGGGAAACTTCTGGGGAGGGGGGAACAGCCGCCCCCCTTAGTATAACCAGGGGTTAGGCCGGACCCCCCCGCCAAAAGGTTCTACAGGTATCCCAGGCAACAACAGTCAACCCAAACAACAAATTAAGAGAGATGAGCAGATCCAGTCAGTCTCTGAAAAAATGTTTCATAATCAAATGCCTGTTTGGATTAAAACAAAATGTTAAGTCAAGCCATTACAACGTTGATCATAATCTGGGCTCGGGAGCTTAAACATACGTATGATATTAAAGGCAGACTAAAAGAGTAGTTGATCTAGCTTTTTAAGATGTGAAAATAACAAACTGTCGCCAACAAGCCTAGGGCAATGGGTCTCCCCCTGTGGGAGAGCAACAGAGGGCTACAAAAGGACAAATAAAACAAACTGTTAACTCCAGGGACCACTGAGTGGAATGGGAAAACAAGGAGCCAAATTTGAGGTCAAGGGACAAGCCACCGGACAAAATGTCCCAATCAGTCTGGATCCATCAGGGAGGAAGAGCATCTTTGGACCTTTTCATCTGTTGTTTTTGCCAAACTGTGGTCAGGGGGCTTGGAGGAGGGGGTCTTTTTGAAGAAGCAGCAGAGTCTCCAGGAATAGCTGGAGGTGGAATCTCTTGAGTGATGAGGCCTAGTTGCAAGCTCCCCATCGGTAAAAGAGGAGAATAAATACATAGGAGATATTTTTGCAGAAGAAGTTCAAGTGGTAGGGAAAGGACCACTGATAAGAGATTTCCTTCTGAGATAGAACTTGGAGCAGGGGTTTTAGAGAACGTCTTTTCTGGACTGTAAATGGAGAGATATCATCAAAAATGTATATTTGATGACCTTGAATGGAAAGGCTACCTGCTTTGCGGGCCCTTCTCATAATTTCTTCTTTTGTGGTGTAGTAATGTGGTTTTATGATAATGTCCCGGGGAAGACCATCAGTATGTAGAGGGTGGAGGGCTCTATGGGCTCTATCTAATTCCAGCTTACTTTCAGGGATTTCTGGAATCAAGTCTTTAATAAACATAGGGATGGCAGGCTGAATATCCTTGATGGATTCCGGTAATCCACGGATCCTGAAGTTATATCGCCTGTTTCTGTTCTCGAGGTCATCGATTTTAGCCAATGCACTCTCAAGATGTTCATGGAGTTCCTGTATTCTGGAAGTGTTCTGATTAATCCTGCTAATAGATTGATCGGTTTTCATTTCAATTGCATCAATTCTGAGGCCTAGTTGTTGTAGGTCTGCGTGAATGGAAGCAGTGATTTGAGCCACCGTTTGGGATAGGCCTCTGGACAACAGTTTAGAGAAGGCCTGCATCATGGTGGGAAAGTCAATGGGTCCCACCTGATCAGGAGTGTTCCCCAATCTGATCTCTTCCGGACTGTGTGTAAAGTCGCCTATTGACGATGGAGTAATGGCTGTCATTGTGCCGCCTAATAGGAAGAGCAAGTCCGTCGGGGAGGGTAAGTATTGCTCTGGAGTACTCACTGTGGTAGACCCCCGTGGCTGTGCAGGGGGGTCCTGGTGGCTGTTTGTAGCTTCTATGTCCTCTGCAGGGCTGTCCCAGGCCACGTCTGTGCTTTGTGGTGTGGTGGTCGCCATCTTGGAGAGACCAGACTGAGCTGCCACGGCCTCCAGCTGGCTTCACAAGTCCCTCCGGGCTGAGCCCAGGTGGTGTTAAGGTGGTGGAACGAGAACTCACCATGCTGTGATGGTGGTTAGGTCACCAGGATGGTGCGGAGCTCTGGGACTACGCGGCCATCTTGGAGGAGTCTGCTCATGCGCCTCCTGGTTGTAGAATTTAATGATGTATATACAGTATCTCACAAAAGTGAGTATACCCCTCATATTTTTGTAAATATTTTATTATATCTTTTCATGTGACAACACTGAAGAAATAACACTTTGCTACAATGTAAAGTAGTGAGTCTATAGCTTGTATAACAGTGTAAATTTGCTATCCCCTCAAAATAACCCAACACACAGCCATTAATGTCTAAACCTCTGGCAACAAAAGTGGATACACCCCTAAGTGAAAATACCCAAATTGGACCCAAAGTGTCAATATTTTGTATGGCCACCATTAGTATTCAGCACTGCCTTAACCCTCTTGGGCATGGAGTTCACCAGAGTTCACAAGTTGCCACTGGAGTCCTCTTCCACTTCTCCATGATGACACCACGGAGCTGGTGAATGTTAGAGACCTTGTGATCCTCCACCTTCCATTTGAAAATGCCCCACAGATGCTCAATAGGGTTTAGGTCTGGAGACATGCTTGGCCAGTCCATCATCTTTACCCTCAGCTTCTTTAGCAAGGCATTGGTCATCTTGCAGGTGTGTTTGGGGTCTTTATCATGTTGGAATACTGCCCTGCAGCTCAGTCTCTGAAGGGAGGGGATCATGCTCTGCTTCAGTATGTCACAGTACATGTTGGCATTCATGGTTCCCTCAATGAACTGTAGCTCCCCAGTGCCAGCAGCACTCATACAGCCCTAGACCATGACACTCCCACCACCATGCTTGACTATAGGCAAGCCACACTTGTCTTTGTACTCCTGGCCTAGTTGCCGCCACACACGCTTGACACCATCTGAACCAAATAAGTTTATCTTGGTTTCATCAGACCACAGAACATGGTACCAGTAATCCATGTCCTTAGTCTGCTTGTCTTCAGCAAACTGTTTGCAGGCTTTCTCTTAGTAGAGGCTTCCTTCTGGGACGACAACTGTGCAGACCAATTTGATGCAGTGTGCAGTGTATGGTCTGAGCACTGACAGGCTGACCCCCCACCCCTTCAACCTCTGCAGCAATGCTGGCAGCACTCATACGTCTATTTCCCAAAGACAACCCCTGTATATGATGTGGAGCACGTGCACTCAACCTTTGGTCGACCATGACGAGGCCTGTTCTGAGTGGAACCTGTCCTGTTAAACCGCTGTATGGTCTTGGCCACCATGCTGCATCTGAGTTTCAGGGTCTTGGCAATCTTTTTATAGCCTAGGCCATCTTTATGTAGAGCACAAAATCTTTTTTTTTCAGATCCTCAGAGAGTTCTTTACCATGAGGTGCCATGTTGAACTTCCAGTGACCAGTATGAGAGAGTGACAGCAATAACATCAAATTTAACACACCTGCTCCCCATTCTCATCTGACTTTGTAACACTAACAAGTCACAGGACACCGGGGAGGGAAAATGGCTAATTGAGCCCAATTTAGACATTTTCACTTGGGGGTGTACTCACTTTTGTTGCCAGTGGTTTAGACATTAATGGCTGTGTGTTGAGTTATTTTGAGGGGACAGCAAATTTACACTGTTATACAAGTTGTACACTCACTACTTTATATTGTAGCAAAGTGTCATTTCTTCAGTGTTGTCACATGAAAAGATATAATAAAATATTTACACAAATGTGAGTGGTGTACTCACTTTTGTGAGCTACTGTACATGAGATTCATCTTACATTTCTCACTCATGCAGGATCTCCTAAATGTGCATGTCATGTGGCACTAATGTATAGAACAGAATGGATCTACAAATAGTTTTACTGTCCATCAAATGGCAATGCAGTTTGTGGCAGAAAAGGTACAATGGTAACTACAAAAAAACACATCTCCCCTAAAATGTTTTTTTTTTAACCGGCTCCAGACCAGCTGGCTTACATTTACTGCTGCAGAGTGCCATGATCCCGCAAATCACTGTCTATAAACGGCGGCTCTCTCGTGCATGGCTAGCGGGCGGGAGCGTGTCTGCTGGCTACCTGCGATTGCCCGATGTAAACATGGTGGTTCCCCACTCTTTCAATCGGCATGTAAAATATATACTGATCCCTGTCAATGGGATCAGTTAGATCTCTTATGCCTCTGGCAGCCAAACCCCCTCACAGTTAGAGCATGCCTAGGGAACACAGTTAACCCCTAGATCGCCCCCTGCAGACTAACCCCTTCACTGCCAATGACATTTACACAGTCCACATCAGTGGATATTTAAATCTCTGATCTCTGTATAAATGTCATTGGTCCCAAAAAAGTGTCAAAAATGTCCGACATGTCCGCTGCAATATTACAGTCCCGATAAAAATTGCAGATTGTTGCCATTACTAGTAAAAAAAAAAAATGGAAAAATGCCATAAATTAATTCTCATGGTTTGTAAACGCGGCAACTTTTGCGCAAACCAATCAATAAATGCTGATCATGATTTTTTTACCACAAATATGAGTAAGAATATATATTGGCCAAACCTGATGAATAAATTTGTTTTTTTATATATTTTTTTTTTGGATATGTATTATAGCAAAAAGTAAAAAAATCTTGTTTTTCAAAATTGTCGCTCTTTTTTTGTTAATAGTGGTGATCAGAAGTGATGCAGAGGGGATCAAATACCATCAAAAGAAAGCTCTATTTGTGGGGGAATAAATGGCATCAATTTCGTTTGGGTACAACATCACACAACCATGCAATTGTCAGTTAAATCTACGCAGTCCTGAATCACAAAAAAGTGCTCTTGTCCTACAGTAAGAAATCCTTACGGTCCTTAAGTGGTTAAAAGAACACTGTTGACTTTGGCATTCGATTAATCTCCTGAAATGCTATGTAAGTGTTAAAATCACTGTTTTGGAAAAAAAACTATAATGGGGGAAAATAAACACACACAAGGTTTTTTTTTTTTGTCTTTTAATGACATTTAATATCTTTCAAAAAATGGCATGGTGGAATAAAACAGCACAGGAAGTCAATGAATTATATATGAAAGTAGTTAGACCTTTCTTTCCACAGGCTTTGTCTATCATGTTACATTAAGGGTAGAACACACAAATAAATCCAACAATTTGACTTGATCTTACCTTTCTGGATTCCAGTGACAGAAAAATGACTTCCCTATAAATGTCAAGCTAAGCAAAATGAAATGACTTTAATTCAATATATTGGCAAACAGAATAAAAACTCTTCAGAGAGAAATTATACTATTCCTGCAGACAGATCATCTTAGCAACTGAGAGCAATTTAAGTGTCACATTATGCGAAATGCAATTTCAAGAAAACACTAAAAGTACTACAAGTGTAAAGGGATACATTTAAATAGGCATCAAATGAATCTGATGGATTTTAATATTTGAATAAGTTGAAGATGGGATGAAGGTGACAGTGGGGTGAGAAATTCTAATATCTAAGGCCTTTATTTTTAGTGGGTATAGATATTTATGTTTGCTGAGCTGTTTGAGCAAAGCATCTCAATGTTCCCTAAGAAATTGTTTCTCATTTACAGACTTTACATTAAGATGCTGAAGAATCAGGCTATATTTTAAGATAGCATTATGTGAAGTGGAAGGTAAAATTGCTTTTCCCTTTCCAGGTCTCAATTCACCACCTTATCAAATGTCAGTACGTAACCAATAACTTACAATTTGTGTCCTCTATCAAAAAATGGTAATATAATGTCTGCCTTCATGGCAATGGAAGACAGCTCTTCACTCGCAAAAAATTAGAAAGGACATCTGAAATTGTCCAGTTAAAAATAATCTTGTTTTTCTGGACACCCCAAAAACTTATAGGAAAGTACTCAATTGTATTTAATCTGGAAATCATTCAAAAACATAGAGAAATATATGCCTTTAATCCATATTAATGATATTATAGTAATACTAAGAACTACACTGCACACAATAATAAGATGCATCATCATCATCATTGTCTTCATCTTTATCATCCCACTATTGTGAAATTCATAAAGGGTAGATACCCTTTAGAATTCTGTTGGAGCTTGCACCAGATTCATGTACATATTTTGGAAGGAAGAGTTAGAGCAAAAAAAGCCTATCATTAGTTTGTTTGACAGAGGCGCCCAAAGTGGTTTTTCATAGGATAGGCATGCATGTAGCAGTCAGAGATAGCATACGATTACGATACTATTATAATACATGTGGCAGTAAGGAAGTCTATAAAATATCAAACATATGAGAGATGGCATAAAATAATATAAATTATATAATAAATGTAGCAGTTATGAGAACCCCACAGAGCACCCAGGATGGGAATGTCTGAGGCAAACAGTGACCACAGTCTTTTTTGACCTTTTTTCCTTTAATTGTAGAAGCATTTTATCCTTGTTTCTGGTTGAATCTACTACACTATAAGGGCTCTTCCATCTCACTTTCTTTTTTGGTGGACATTCTGATCTTTACCAGAGACCACTGGTCAAGCTCCTCGGGATCTTTTGGTCCGTGATCTACCACCAACCCTAGACCCTCATACAGGTATATATATCAGTACTTCTAAGCACTGAGGAACGAGTGTCCACACTGGACATTCCTTCCTGCACTCACCCCCTCTCTCTTTTCCTGGTACTGCCCCATCACACAGAGTGACAAATGCATGGCAGAGGAGTTTTTTACTATCGGGGATGAAGTATGATGGAAAACTGAGAGACTAATGCCCACCAGGCCCACTTTAGTTTTGGCTGACAGTCAATTGCAGTGGGCGGATCCATAGCCAATATCCATTCCAACAGCAGCTTTCGAATCTGCCCACTGTCTCACGCTGTCAGTCAAAAGTAAAACAGACCTAGCAAAGAACTAGTGTCTCAGTTCCCTATCAGGCTCCATCCACCCAGAAACTGGGAAATGACATCACCTGTATCCCCATATACATTTACCTTTCAGCTTGAGAACCTTGAGCCGTGGTTAATGTACTGTTTGGGAAGCATATGTGACAGCTTCCCAGCATAGGCACTGCCCACTTTGAGCACTGGTGTTCCTCTTGTACACCAACTCAGAGTGGATCATAATTACTGCCAGTTTCCTAACCTGAGAATTGGCGGTAATTCTTAAAGTGGTTGTCAACCCTTGACAACCACTTTAACCTACAGATAAGCCTATAAGGCTTACCTGTAGGTTCCCTGCATATCTTCTAAACCTGCACAGTTTAGGAGATATACAGTATACTGTGATGTGCCCATGTCACCGGGCACACGCGCAATGAAGAAATGGCTTCCATGCCGTTCCTTCACTGAAATTGTGTTGCGACTGGTGGCTCACACATGGGAGTGACGTCACACGACTCCGGCCAGTCACCCAGAGATCGCAGTCCCGGAAGAAAGAGGGACAAAAGATGGACGTGGCATAGAGTGGGGACATTGCAGGACAGTGCTGGCTTCCAATGCAGGTAAGTGCCACATAATGGGATAATATGCAATGCATACTAGCCCATTATGCTTTTACATTGCAGGGTAATGAAGAGGAAGTAAAACCCATCAGGGTTTACTTCCTCTTTAAAGAATTTGTCACTGTCTGACAGTTTGTTCTTTGTACTATTTGATTATTGATTATTATTGATAGTTCACATTTCTATCCTGACAATCCTTACTTTGTATAATGTTCTTGTTATGTTTTTCTCAATAAAACCTAATAAAAATGTAATGACTTTAAGAATTTGTCACTGCCATAGTGACAGGTTCTTAAAGTGGTGGTAGTAAGAACTACTGTACCTGAATGTGCTCTATAATTTTCAATTACTTTTTTTTTTTGTTTTTCTTTAACTATGAGAGTCAGTACAATATATATATTGTGGGGGGTTAGCTCAATGGGGATCAAGTTCACTGAGAAAAATGTAGTCCCAAAGGCAAGTTTTCTTAAAATCTGACTTGTAGCCAGGTTTATTTAAAAGGTTGCAGGTAGAGTTGAGCAAACTTCTAGAAGTCCGGGTTCTGCTGGTTCGGCCGAACTTCGGGACAAAGTCCGGGTTCGGGTCCGGACAGAACCCGAACTTTGTCCCGGACCCCAGACCCCATTGAAATCGGAAAACGTCTGGAGATCCTGGAAGGTCCTGATAAAATGTTGTAAAAAACATGGATTTTCAGGCCCAGAGGTAACTAAAGTTACCCCAGACCCCAGGCCCTGTTTCAAGCCCAAGACAGGCCTGGGCTTGGGCCTGAAACAGGGCTTCAAGCCGGCTTGGTCGTCTTGGGCCTGAAGATCTTCAAACGAGTTGAGATGGACGTTGGAAAATTTATTTGGACCGATGTTCAGTCTAAAATTCTTTTGAACGGAAACCCTGATGTAAAAAGAGTCACTTGAACTAGGGGTAACTCGATTGGGGGGTGTTATATATAT